>CM034149.1:823392918-823770418 GCA_019776745.2 Taxus chinensis
GCCCCGACTACGCTAACGCGCTGACTTTTGGGGCTTGCTCATCTGTACCCTGATTCCCCTAGAAGTGGAGCAGATGATATTAATCAACATGTGGCGGAAACCCCTCTTCTCACTCCTGCGGGTACTAAGGACCCCTCTGCTGTTAAGATTTTGCTGCTGACACTCCTCTCTCCCCTCTGTCATGGACTCTAATACTGCTGATATTGAGTCTGCTGTTGCTAAAAAAGACCATAACAGAGCTGAAATCATTTCCTCCATCCTAAGTAAACTTCAGCGTGCCTTCAAGGCTCTGAAAGCATGGGAGGACTTCACGGATTCCACCAGGGCGGCTTTAGCTGACGACTTTTTCGGAGCTTCTCAAGCTGGCTGATCTTTTGGAAAACGACTCTAGCTCTCCTAGAGCTAAAAATGCTGTCGCTGAGCTGAAGAAGCTCATCTAATGTTTCTTCTCTTTTTCACGGCTCGGTTTTTCTTCGTTCTCCTTTTGGAATTCTTCTTGGGTATTTTTGCTCTGCAAATTCAAATGCTAGATATCTGGCCTAATGGGCTTTTTGTATAAAGGTTGTGGGACCTTCTAAAACCTCCGTTTACCCAATATATTCCAAAAAAATTATGGTATGTAATAACTATAAAGGAATAATGCCAATGTTATTTAAGAAAAGTGAAGGATTAATAATAGAAAACAACATGATTTAAGAATACATGCTAAATAACTCAACAAACCTATCTAAAAATACCCACAAGGTTCATCAAAAAATCACTTTCATACCAAAACTATAAACATGTCGCGCTTTCAAGTTTAGGAGGACTTAAAAATCAAACAAGTTAAACAACCTAGATCCAAGTGATCTCTCAATAATGAAAACAATTTTTTATACCAACAATGGAGAGCTCATATGAGATGGAAAAAATTAAACTGAAATACCTAAAATGGGTTGAAGATTTTCTTTCATATTCAACAAGTTTATGACTAAACAATAAATCCCAATTCAAAAATCTCAACATTATTATTTTATATCATACCCAGAATGTCAAAATGAGAAAAACTACATATCTTACATTTTCCAACAAACTCATTTCACTATCCAAATTTCCTCTTGGTTTCCATTCAAAATTTCATTATAAATCAAAGGCACAGTTCCTATTTTTTTTTTTTAAATTGAAGCAATTGTTCACTTCCAAATTGTCTTCCAACAAGATCTATTCGAGATAGTTTTAAAAAGAATAAATTAAAATCTGTATGCACATCTTTTTAAAACAAAATAACAGACCCAAATTTCAAAATTAACAAAAAATTATAGATCTTTCATTTTCCTTAAAACCCACTTCATTTTCTCTTCTTTTTCCAAATTTTCCTCTATTTTTCATACCAAAACGAAGATAAATTTCAGATTAAAAACAGTTAAAAAAAAAGAAAATTTTCCAATGTTAAATCGACTTCCAACAAGATGTAGTGAGTTGTTTTAAAGAAACCGATAGTTTGCAATTATTTACCATTTAAATAAAAACCCATAAGTTTATAATAAATGAAAATTATATTTCCAAATAAACCTCAAAGACCCATTTCTTTTCAATAATTTATTATTGATTTTACTCTCATATCTTAATAATAAAATCAAAGAAACACTCCAGTTTTTAAAAAAGTTATAAAAACCCACAACATATTCCAGATTCTAAATAAAAATAGAAAGAGTATCAGATAGTAACCCATGCTTGAAACCCATTTGCTTCCCTTTCCAATTTATTTGAAATTTTGAAACCTCCAATGCCCATAAACAACTTCCAGATTTTGCATTCAAACAAGGATTCATCAATACATGCAAACATATCACCAAATTGTTTTCCATATTTTTCTCCCCCCAAAACTCGTGTAATATCCAATAGATAAAAACACAAAAAATGTGACTAGGGAGAGAGAATGAATTTGCATTCCTTTTGGCTTGCTTAGCAATCTTCCAATTCCCAAAAAACCGTGCTTAATTAATGTCATTAAATGTCTGGTATTGCCAGCTCATTACCTTCTTTCCAAAATTCTAATTTTCATGCAATGCGTATGGTGCTGAAAACAATAAAAAAGTAATTTTTCCTTGTTCACTTTATGGTTCATGACCATTAAAATTGAAACTTTAATCTCCAACAGATAAAAACACAAAAATGTGACTAGGGAGAGAGAATGAATTTGCATTCCTATTGGCTTGCTAAGAAATCTTCCAATTCCCAAAAAACCATGCTTAATTAATGTCATTAAATTTATGGTATTGCCAGCTCATTACCTTCCCTCCAAAATTCTAATTTGCATGCAATGCGTATGGTGCTAAAAATAAATTAAAAAAGTATTTTTTCCTTGTTTGCTTTATGGTTTGTGACCATTAAAATTGAAACTTTAATATTTAAACTTGCCAAGTAATATGGTTAATGACCATTATCAAACATAATCCTTAACAATTTTATCATCTTGTGGGCTAAGACCACACCTTTTCCAAGTATTTAAACATTAAATAGTGCAATATGGTTTAAGATCATTATCCCTACATAACAATTTAATTACTCTCATGGTCTATGACCATTTCAATGAAATTAAAACATTACCATTACCTTGTTATTGGTCCATGACCATCATTCTAAATGCCCAGGAGGGGTTGATGACAATTTTTAAGGCATTTAATAATAACCATAAAATAATTTACCTTGCATAGTGGTCTATGACCATCATTTTTAATGTTAAGGAAGGAGAGTTACTAAAAATCAAACATTATGAATATTTTCTTGAAGCTAAGGTGATGAATCTCATTCTAAAGAATTATGAAGATGCTTGGGGACAACAAATCAATTTCAAAAAAATATCTCTTTATTTATTTAATACCCCACCCAACAGGAAAAGGAAAATTACTCTCATCTTGGGTTATGAGATTAATTCTCTCCCCATTATCTATCTTAGTCTTCCTTTAGGAACTAAAAAAGTTTCTATGGATGTTTGGAATGCTCTTCTTGATAAGTTCCAAAAAAAATTTGCTGGCTGGAAGGGTGCAATTCTCTCTAATGTTGGGAAATGTCTTCTTATTAAAAGCACACTACAAAACCTCCCAATTTATATCATGTAGATGTTTTTCATTCCAACAACTATTGTTGAAAGAATTGAGAGAATCCATAAGTATTTCCTATGGATAGGTACAAAGGAAAAAATAGGTTTCATCTTTTGGCTTGGGACAAGGCTTGCACACATAAGAAAGTGGGAGGATTGGGGATTAAAAATATCATAACGATGAACACAACCCTCATCTCCAAAATGAGTTGGAGACTCCTAAAAGAAGATCATCCTTGGACTAATATTATAAGATCTAAATATTTAGATCAAGGTAAAGCTCTAAGATTTCTTAACTTTGAGACTCTTCCTCTTGGCTCTATTGTTTGGAACAATCTAGTAAAAAATAGAAGGGATCTTGAAAACAGTTGTAAATGGAAAATGAGTAATGGTAATGACATTTTATTTTGGAAAGATAACTGGACTAATTTTTAGAACCTTAAGAACAAAAATTATTGGGAACAACTAAAAGACAACCTCATATCAACATTTGGACAAAAGGTTAGTGATTAAATTTGTTGTGTTAATGGGAAGTTTCAATGGAAGAATATAAATTTTGAAATATTCAATCTTGTGAGCCTTATTGATGAAATCCAAAGAATCCCTAGCAACATCCCAATAAGCTAGATCCAAAATAAGGATGAACTCATCTGGATCAGGTCTTTTGATGGAGATTATTCGGTAAAAACATGGTATCAATTATTTATAGGAGAAATCCATTATGACTTTGACTGGAAATTTTTTTGGCATAGAGAAATAACTCCTAAAATCAATCACTTTCTTTGGTTGGTGCTGAACAAAAGAATACTCACCATTGAAAACTAAGAAAGAGAGGTTATACCATACATAACATGTGTTGTCTTTGTAAGAAGGAGGCTAAAACTATTCACCATCTTTTTCTTCACTTCCTTACTACTTCATGTCTGTTAGAGCTCATCCTTGCTATATTTGGTGTTGACTGGAAATTTTTGGAAGTTATTTTTCATGCTTGGGAGCAATGGAAACCTCCTTTCTGTAGTCACAAAATCACACACTTACTACTATAACTATACTACTAAGTATGTTGTTTTATATATGGATCTTGTGTAAGAAACGTATTCATTAATGGTTCATCCCCTAGTCTTGTCGTCAGTTTAGTTAGTCATTATCCTTGAGTATTTTACACAATCATTAGTTATGTGCACAATTTTGGTCATCTCTCAGAGAGTCTCAACTTTTGTTAATTACTCAGTTGTCATCTCTAGTCTTTGACTAAGGTGCCTAGGGAGGGATTAAGATGCACATGTGCGATCCAGTCCTCATTCATAGGCACCCTAGTCCTAGTCATACTTGGTTATCATTTAGATGTTCAAGGTCGGTCTTTATAATTTTCCCTCCCATTCCCCTAAGTACTAGTCGGCATGTCTGGTCATTAGTGTCAAAACTTGAGCAAGAGATCCCTATATAAACACACCATACACACTATCTTAAGGGAAGTCTATTTATACTAAGGGTTATCTATCTACATAAGGTAAGGGACTAAATTTGGGCACTATTCTATGTCACACACTACATAGGAAGGGGAGTTTATTTTATTTCATCCACCATTCCTCATTTTTATCTAGCTATTTCCTGCTAATTTTGGCGTCATTGGCGCTAGGGAACCCTCGGCACATAATTACACACATAAGAACATAAAATTACATCAGGTCTGAGATGTAGTGGAGTGCCCACTCATAAGTCCATCTATTTGGTATTTGAGGACAATTTGACCCATTCATATGCATATTTATTTTTTTAGGGTTTGATGCTTTTTTGTGGGGTTTTGCAGGAGATTATTCATTGGTGATTTACGATGACATCAACAAAGCAAGTGTGACATCAACTAGATCAAAGGAGAAATACTACAAAGATTTAGTGACCTTATCATATTTAGTTTCTGAGTCAATACACAGACCAAGCTGCCCATAATTTAGACTAGGGTACCAATAGACACTCCTGCCCTTCTCCAGGCATCCCAGTCTGGCCAAATCTACACTTTTATAATTTTCTGAGGTTCATCACGACATTCATTTCTTCCTGAACATCGCTATGTTCAGCCCTAAATTTTGCAAAGTAATTTCTTTTCAGGATAGTAAATTTTCCCTCATATTTCATTTAGAATATCAAATAAATTACTTAGCATTTATATTTCAATATATTTCAGTTATTGCATTGTTGTGCTTCTAAGATTAACCTATAAATATAAATATTTTAGTTAATAATTTTGGTGAAATCACACCTTAGAAAAGTTTCCCTAGGATCCACTCTAACCCCCAATGGCTCAGAATACCTCTTCACCTTCTCATTCCATCATGTCTCATGTTAGCGTCAATCTAATTTATGATGAATTTGATATCGCTGAGCTCACGACTCTCTATAATGATGTTACTCTTCCTGATCATATTCAGAAAAAAATCTAAGATGGAAAAACAATATGTACCTAGAAGTTTTGAAAATTCTCCCATTGAAATCAATATTGTTGAGGATCTCATAGCCTTCACTCATTGTACACCATGCTATATGGCTACTAATGATCCTCTTGCTGACCTATCTAAGGAAATTATAGATGAACTTCTTATTGATCATATGTTAGGTCTTGACAATAGTTCTCATACTGATTACCCTCCTCACCAGACCACTACTAGGGATACATCTCACGAATCTCCCACTTCTGATACTTCTTCTCCTAATCCATCACATACTAGTTCGTATACTCTTTCATATTATGTTGATGATCCTATTGATAGTACGCTTAATGAAATTTTCATATATGAGTCTTTATCTGATTTTGATGATATAATTGATAGTCATGATTCTACTACTTTTCATACTACTGAGTCTGAATCTCCTACTCCAATTTCTCCTGAGGTTATGTCTAGCATAACACATGAGTCACCTCCATCTATCAATTCTTTTACTCCTACAATCTCATCTACTCCTAACACTTCACGTACATAAGTTAGTTCATCCTCTCCTATCAAAGTATTTTGATCAATTGCTTCACCTCCTAGGGATGTTTTTGATGTTAGTCGTACCACTGCTATGGATGTTCCATCTCCTTCGTCCCCTATTTTTCTTCGGCACCACCACCTAGAGTACTATTGACCTAAAACCTAAACATACTTGTGAGGCTTAGGCTCAGATCGATAAAGGTTAAGGATGTACGTGGGAAATACACAACCACTATGCTAAGGACAAAAAGGTAAATAACATGCAAGATAATCTAATGTCGAAACTTCAATATTTGTTTATATATCAAAATGCATTACATCAGTACATATACATCCTTTTCATTCTAACTCTCTTTTATCTTTACAATATCTCAAAATTGGAACTCTCACCTAAGTCTTCCATAAGGCACACTTTACATAATACATTGATTACAATAAATATACAAAATACAATCTATTTAAAAATTCACTTCCTTTGACTCGTGCATCTTTTGTCTTCTAACACAATCTAACATGATTTACCTTCAATTCGTGACATTCTGTTGGCTTTTGTAGCTTCTTCCAGTATTCCGTGGCTTCTTTCCTTTATGCATGACTTTACTTAATTCTACGTCTTTTCTCCTTTACCCACAACTTTCCCTACTTCTTTGTTGATAGCTTTATTACATCATGACTATTTTCTTTACTTTGTGGCTTGTTCTATCCCCTCATGAAAATCTCTATCATTTCGCGGCTATATGTCTAAACTCATGCCAAAATTATCCCCCCTCTTAAAATTTCTATCTTCTTTGAGACAACAACTGATGATGAATTTTACGCCTTCCTCTCAAAAAATTCTTTCCAAAATGAGGATAAAATGGGCATCAACCACCATGAATTAGGCATCTGGTGTAGGGAAGGGTTCCCTCACTGGACTCGCTCGACTAGATTTATGGAACACTGAGGTATAAAAACATCAACCTCCCCAGGAACTTAGACATCTAGGCTAGGGAGATGTTCCCTCACTCGACTAGCCTGACTGGGTTATATGGGATGCCTCTACCTTTTATCTTCTACGGTGTACTCTATGGTATGTACTTTAAAATTTGGGGAATGATAATATTTTAATAGTTTTAACCATGAAGTTAAATGAGTATTCACCTGATTAATCCATTCATGTAGTTGTGTATTCTCTTGAATCAATGACACCAAATCTGATGGATTGGGATTTTCTTGTAGTTTATTCCATCGATCTTGGGCGAGTGTAGTTTCTTGGTGCATCCACATCAAGGCTTCATCCACTATAGTGCTACATGCTTGCATGTCGTTGATATTTTCTTGCCACTCCCTCTGCCTATTTTGATATTTATTTGTAATTTATTTAATTTTATCCTTTGTGTGGCATCCTTATCATTTCTAATGTCATATGTTGTGGAAATCTTATGTATTTTTTTGTTCAATGTTTTCCATCTTCTGCTTGTTTTCTACAATTATACTTGGCCATATAATAGTGTATGTGTAGTATACTTCAACATTATTCAGTTCTGTTTCAACCTTCTTCACCGCTATTTGAAATTCAATTCATTTTTTCTTTTTCTCAGCCATGTGAGGTTTCTTGGCATCTTGTTGGTGTTCTCTGATAGCAGCTTTGCAAATTGTTTCTTTCTCTGCTTCTAATTTTATGTGGTGTTATTTCAAGATTTCTCCTACCACGTATTATGTAGATGCTTCAACTGATAGTGAAGTATAAATATGGATATGTGGCTTATTTGTTTGAATGCTAGTGAGCATGTTTTGCATTGCCTCCTGCAATTGTACACACCTTTGCATCTAGTTTTGAGTGGCACTCTACTCTAACACCTAACTGTAACTAGTTTTTTGTGGAGGAGTTAGTTTTTCTAAATGGACCTTAAATCCTTCCATAGTTTTCTAAGTAAATCCTTGTTGCAATTAAAAATATTGTTCTTGTTTCCTCTTATGTAGAGCTTGCTTGATTATAGCTAGCGAGTTTCGTGATGTTGGTGTGGTTATCAGGATAGAATATTATAGTTGTTGTGCTTTTTTAGCCTGTTCTTCCTTCGCCTTTTCTTCCTTCTCTTTTTCTTCTTGTTTTTTCCATTCTTACTCTACTTTTTATTTCTTCACTTCCTCTTCTTTCTAAATTTTTTCTTCTGTTGCCTTCTTCTTCTCTTCTTCTAATTTCTTCTGCTTCTACTTCTCTTCTTCCTCTTTCTTCTTCGTTTCTACCTCTTCTTTATTTTTCTATTCTACTTCTTCTTTCCTCTTATTTTCTTCTTCTTTCTTCTTCTTTCTTCTTCTTCGCATTTCTTTCTTCTTCTTTCTTCTTCTTCTTTCTCCTTCTTCTCTGCTTCTTCTTTCTCCTTCATCTCTGATTCTTATTTCTTATTCTTGTTTGCTTCTTCTTTCTTCCTTTTTTTTTTTTGCTTCTTTGTTTTTCCTTTTCTTCTTCTATTCTTTTCTTCTTTTCTTCTAACTCAATTTTTAGTTTTCTCTCTTCTTATAACTTTGTCTCCTTCTCCAATTTCTACTTGCTAATGTCTTCTTCCTTTTGTTTCTTATCCATCTCTTTTTGTATTTTTTCTTGTGTTTACCTCTTATGTTTCCTATCTTTTGATTCATTTTCCTTTTTCTGATCTTCTCTATCCTTCTTTTGTTTCACCAACAAGCCAATTATCTCATCCACTTCCTTTATGCGTTGTACTATGCTCTTCATGGGGATTTTATTTTACTTAAGAGTAGTTTATCCTTGCTAAAGTGCGACCAAGCGGTGTGTTTTCTCTATCTCTATTTGGTTATGGATTTCTTCTACCAATGATGGTATAAGCAAGTGATTTATATCTTCAAGTGTGAATGCATGCTTCTATAGGTAGTACACTATTGCTTCTGGAATAGCCATCTGTTCTTTGCTTATACTTGCGGTATATTCTTGGGAAAGCTATGAGATTTCACCAACAATTAGAAATTTTTGATAGTAGCTATAGGCTTGCTGACTAAGCCCTGTTTCTTCTATCAGTTCCACATCTTCTAAAATTGATGGTGCTGAAGGGTCATGCGGATGTTTTTCTTCTATTTTCCTTGGTTGGCCATGGCTTCTTACAAATAAGATTTTTCTGCTAGAGCTTTTTGTCTTTTTGTGATGGGTTTTTTAATGCTAGGGGATTTCTTCCATTTGTATATCTTGGGAAGGGATTTGATTGATTCTTCTTTGTCTGCTTGTGTGGAGAATTTCTGTCAATATTATTCAAATTTATCTTCAATTACTTCATCAAAATTTGGCAACTTAACTTTGGTAGAATTGACCGGAAGACTTCGAATTGCTTGTATAGAGGTAGTCACTAGTTCATTTGACACCTCATAGGGTAATGGAGGTATGTGTGGAACTATAGGCCAAATGAATGTATAGTTGATATCCGTGATAAAATAAACCTCCTTTTTGTATTTTTTAGTAGCTTGCTCAGATATCCTAGATTTGTCTCCAATGATTTGCTTAACCCTTTTTATCTATCCTAAAAATGATGTGATCTGAGTTACTACATCCAGAGTAGCCATATGTTCCCAAATTTGTTCTGCGATAGGTTTATCTACCTATAAATCTATTGCTTTTCTTTTATGAGGTAGGGTTTTGGTGAAGTACATTGCCAAACATATCAATAATGAGATGTAACAAAAGTGTGTTTCCCCTCTTTTATCTTCCTAGTATTCTCATGGAATTCTACCACTAATAGTCCTGTAAGGCTATAATATGAATGCAATTGAACCATATCTAGGGCAATCTATGCGCTAATCCCATGCACACCATCCTCTCTATTGGTGTGATAAATTTTTAGGCATATAGCTTTAGCAGCATACCTTGATGTGTGATTGGAAATATCTAATATTCAGACTCCCCGTTTTGATTTTGTGACGCCCATCGCTCGAGCTGTTTCTTTCAACACCATCTTATTTTTGCTAATTACATAATGCCCTTTATCCCATAAGCCAATAACCCTAGCTATCACCTCTGTATTAATTTGATATGGTTCGTCTAAGTACAAAATCTGATTGTGGAGCCTGCTCAATAGAACTCAAAGTATGGAATATACCTAAGGAAACTAGGGTATTTGACTCCAAACATCGATTTTTAATTCCTTGATGAATTCAATGTTCTTCTTGTATACCAGTGCCTTTGTATTTGGATCTTCTTTTAATAGAAATGCTCTCTCTACCTCGAGTGTTGTGTGATCATATTCTAGAATTTACAAGTGTATGTATTTTTGCAGATCTCTTACATGTGCAACTTCGAATGGAATGTGTGAGAAGGCACCCTCGGGGTCACTGGTGTATGAATTCATTGAGTGCTTAAGAAATTTTGGCTTGGGAAGGTCTGCCTGTGTGATCTCGACCTGAAACATCCATTTTTCTTTTACAATTTTCCCTCGTTGTGACCTAGTTTTCTTCTTCGCCCTTTTACGTGATTTTTCTTCTATATTTTTGTGCCTTAGTTTGTTACCTCTCGACACATTTTATAGTGTTTCATTCTACTTACCACATTTATTTATTCTTACATGGGAAATTTATTTTTTGTCAGTTTTAGTGTTACTCTATGTATTTTCCATATTTTTTCTAATTTCCTTCATTTGGTGTCTTTCTATTCGTGCCGCAGATTGTTCCTTTATTGCTTTGGACTAAAGATTTTTTACTCCATTTTACGGTTTTCCTTCCCTTTACTGTGTTTCATGACATCATGTATTGCGTGGATTCATTGTTTGTGTTATCCGTGGTTTCGTTGTCTCTTTCTTTATTTTGAGGTTTTTTTATTATTTTCTTTATTTTTTGGTTTTTATTGTTTTATTTACTTTGCAACTTTTATATTTCTCCTTTTATTCTATGGGTATACTTCCTCGGCATATTTTCCTTTCCCTTGTCATGTGGGTATGTTACCTCTACGGCTTATATTTCTCATTCTCCTTCTCCAGGGTAAAACACCCTTGCAGGTTTTCATCCTACCCCTCGACCTATCCACCGAATTACCAGTGTTCTTCATTTATTTTTATTTTTTATTTTTCTTTTTATAAGGGTAGAGATGCCCTTGTGGGGTTTCATCCTAACCCTTGACCTAATTTTTGAATTTCCATTTTTCAAGTAGGTCGGTATTTTATATTTATTTTATTTTTAGTTTTATTGTATTACTAAGTCACATATGTATTTAACCTTGTGCCATTCACATATCCTGGTAGCTCTTGGAACTATAAGGTCTGTAATTTTACTGCTCCTGAAGATAGTATTTCTTTTATTAGATATGGTCCCAATCATCTCACTTTCAATTTCCCTGGATTCTTGTATTTACTATCATATAATAACACCTAATCCCAATTGTAAAGATGTTTCTTCTTAATATGGAGGTCATGCTATGATTTTTATCTTCACTTTTATTGTGTTTGGTTATAGGTAGAAAATAAATATCTTCTCATCTAACTTCTCCAGCTCTATCAACCTCTCATGAAGAGAATCATCTTATGTCATTATGAAGTTGCTGCAATCTATGGGATGAACCATGGCTTCTAATCCATAAACCGTTTGAAAGATGAATAATTTGTTAGCCTATTATATGTGGTGCGGTATGCCCATAGAGCAACGAGAATCTTCAAATTCAAATCAACAGTTTGAAGTGAGAAGATATTTGTTAAAACTTTCTCCAACACTTTATTAAATGCTTCCACCATTCCATTCGCCTGTGGGTGATTTGGGGTGATCATATTGTGATTGATCATGAATCCATTTAATAACTCCTGAATGGTTGTATTTTCAAAAATGTTTACCCTGATCGCTAGTAATACTTAGAGGGCACCCAAACCATGTAATTATGTTCTCGTCCAAATTTTTTTCTATTGTCTTTGTTGTACAATCCTTTGTGGGAACTGCCTCTACCCACCTTGTCAAATATTATGTTCCCATAATGATAAACCTTGTTTGAGAGTGTTTGGTGGCTGGTTTGATGGGTCCTATGAAATCAATAGCCCATTTCTCAAATGGGGCCAATGCCAAAACATGGTCTGAGTGGCATTTCATCTATAACATTTAGCTTCCCCACTCTTTGGAAAATATCACATGATCTAGCATGTTTTTGAGCATCTATAAACAATGTAGGCTACCATAGCGATGCCATCATCACTTTCCTTGATGTCGTGATCTCCACCATTGTGTCCGCCAGCAATGCCTTCATGTGCTTCCACCAAAATGTTCTTTCTTTCATGTTCCAATGCTACTCTCCTCAAGACCTCATCTTGTCCCTTTTTATATAATTGTCCCTGAATCAAGGTAAAAGGGATTTCTCTACTCAACAAATTCTTATTTTGTTGCTGGGTATAATCTTTTGGAAATTTTCTTGTATGGAATAGTTGGGAAATATCATCAAATTATTTAGGTATGGCATCAATTCTAAATAAATGGGCTCTAGGGAAGTCATCATCTATGGGTCCTTCATCATCTCCATTTTTTTCAATTCTGGAAAAATAATTAGGACCATTGTTAAGTTTTCCTAGTTTGGCGGCTACTGTGAAATCAAATTCTTGAAACAACATCAACCATCTACAAATTCTTCCTTGTAATAATAGTCTATTTATTAGATACTTCAATGGTTCATGATCCATGTAGAAGGTAAATGAAGTGGCTAGTAGGTATTTCATGTATTTCATTAGTGTGTACACCATACTGAGTGCTTCTCTCTTTGTGGTAGTGTATTTTCACTCTGCCTTTGCCAATTTCCTGCTAGCAAATGCCACTGGGTGGTCCATCTTCTCCCTAGTTTGCGTTAAAACAATCACCAATTGCTATTCTAAATGGCATCCACATGAACGTGGAAGGGTACCTTCCAATCAGGAAAAATCAAAATAGGGGCATGTAAGATTTTATCTTTTAAAATTTTGAAATCATCCACACACTCTTTAGACCAAGGAAATTTGTTTATTTGTCCTTTTCTTCAATAGTTCTTCTAGAGGGGCACTTATTTCTGTGTAGTTCCTGATGAACTTCCTATGATAGCCAATGTAGCCCAGAATTGTTCTTACTTCCTTTTGAGTTTTTGGCGGCAGCATAAATTGACAATCACTAAGGTCTTCATAGGATCAATCAATCAATCCTTCCTTACATATTATATGGCCTAATAAAGTACCCAAAGGAGTCAAGAAGATACATTTTTTTAAGTTCAATGAAATTTCTAGTGCTCGACATCTTTGAAACATCAATCTTAAAACTTGTATGTGATTTTTCAACATGTCATACACCATACCCAGTAATCGAGATAAACTTCTAAGAAATCATGAATGAAGTCTCTGAAAGCATGTATCATAATTCTGTTGAATACCACTTAGTGTGCATTCTTTAGGCTAAATGACATAACTGTATACATAAAGGATCCCCATTCAGTAGAAAAAGTGGTCTTTGGTTTGTCCTTTAGGGGGATTATGACTTGGTAAATACCCAGAGAAACCATCTGTAAACGAATATACTTCTCTTCCCACCACATTCTCTAGCACCTCTTCTATAAAGGGGGTTGGAAAAGGGTCATGGATACATAATTTGTTTAGTTCTCAATAATCTACACATACACGGATCTCTCCAGTATTTTTATTTTGGATCACCATGGGGTTGATCCATTTTGCATCTTCCACTAGTTTAATTATTCCTACATTCAACATTTTATCTAGTTCTTCTTTCACCTTTACTTTTAAATTTGGATTCAACCTATATGGCCTCTTCTGTCAATGGTTTGAATCCTTCCCTAATTTGGATCTTCATCACTTCAACTTCTTCCTTTATCCCTTTAGTTCTTTAAAGTTTTTTAGGGAAAATGTCTTGGAATTATTTCAGTAATTCCACTATTTTAACAACTTCTTCTTCTGTCCAATAATCTCCAATTTTGGCCAATTTTTTAGTTCCTTCTGTTCCAATGTTTTCATTCCTTATTTTTAATGGTTGATAATAGTATTTTTCTCCTTCATCTTTATTTTCTACAACTGATATCTTATCTTCTATGACTTTGTATCTTAATTTCTCTAGTTTTTCTTCCTTATCTTGTTTCTCTACATTGTAGCATCTTGCCATCTCTTATATTTCTATTGGGATTTCTTGTGGTTTTATAATTTCCTCTTCTGATTTCTTTGTGTTTCATCAAAATATTGTTTGACTACTTCTTTTGGAGTTAGAAACAAGAATTTTCTAATCTTTTGTAGTGCCCTCCAAATGTTCAAGTCCACATCCCAAAAAGAAAAAGTATGGAAAAATTCCTTCACAATCTGATCCAAATATCTTGTCTCCTACCTAACCTCTTGGTGTGTATACTATGACCACGGTATGGGCCCTAGGGTCTATACAAATAATTGAGTCCATAAGAGAGGATAAGTATCTCCACATATCTTCCAATTTTGCTCGCATACTTGAACATGTTTCCACAGATTTGTTTCTCCAGTATACATAATTATCACGGTGTAATATCCTTCACTTTCCATGAATCTAGCTTTGAGTAGGATAGTTACTGATTTCCATTGAGATATATTTACTTTATGCGCTTCTCACTAACTCGTGACATTTATGGTCAATGTATCATCCAATGCTTCTATCCTTACTTGTTCATTGGGAAAGATTCTCTCCATAATCTTTATGTATCCTTCTATATATCCAAATCCTGAATACTTTGGTAGTGTCTAATGAGATGCTCCTCTTCTTAATTTGTATACTCATTTTATTAGGAGGTCCTTTCTCTTTTCTTCTTTTGCGGAAAAACTCTCTTGGGCTGGTATAAGAATGTCATGTCTTCTTCTTGAGCTGGAATATTATTCCTCTTCTTTCTCTAGTCTCGGGTGTACAAAAATGTTGCACCCATAGTATCGTAGTTATCTTCCCATGTGATGAGCTATGGTGGTATTATCCTTTCTGAATATAATTTTCACGTGCTTGTTTCTGAGAACCCATGAATCCAGGCTTCCACCACATGATCCGACCCTTCCATGGTTTCCTCTGATTTGACCGAGATCTCTCCATCTGAGTTGGGCTCAAACTCTTTATCAATGCTAGAAAATTTGTTTAGTGCATATACTCCTTGTATCTCATCAAAATCCTCCTCCTCAAGGTTGGGCCATACCTCCTCTGTCCATGCGGCACTCATCCCAAGCATGTAAGGGTACATGAACACATATCCCATCTGAGTGTAAAGTTACTTCTTCTTCTTCTTCAGAGCTTAAAGTGCCATTGCAATCTACAAACCATTCTAATGCTAGGATGGCATTATAAGAAGGGTTTTCAACAACATTCTCCACTACCTCAAAGTTTACCAATTTCTTGATTCCCATAAAATTCATCATTGAAATTCTTCAACACTCATTATCAGTTGTCTAGAGGATCCATTGCCAACCCAATAAAGTACCTCACAGGATCTAGAGTGGGTTTTCCAAGCATTTCCCATGTGGTTTTGGACATCATGTTAACATCCACGCCAAGATCTAATAAGACCTTAGTGATGGTAGTGTCAAAAATATCCACATCCAGATAAATGGTGGACTTGCGCCATGTTCGTTGCAGTGCGGAATGCATTTCTTTTCCTAGTGGGTCCTCTTTCAATTTCGATGGGCATGATGCATCCTTTCCTCCTTATTCCAATATTTTTTGAACTATTTGAGTTTTTCTACTAAACCCTCATTGATGGTCATCCTTGCCAATTCCTTTAGTGCAATCACTTCTTCTTCACTAAAGAAATTCTTTTCTCTTTCTTCATTTTATTGTGCTTCTTTTACCAACGCTCTACTCTTCTCGACTTCTTTTAAGTGTATTCATGGTCGAATTTCTTTGGGATTCCATTCCTCTTCATCTAAAGATTGTTGTTCTTGGGGAAAACCTTATTATTTTATTTTTCTTTGGGACTTCCTCAGTTTTAGCGGTGCTTCTAGTGGTGATAGCTACCATGTACCATCGTTCTTCAATACTTTCCCCCACTTTTGTTTCCCTTCTTCTCATGTAGCTTTCTCATTTCTTCTCTTCTATCCTCCTCTATGGTTCTCCCTACTGAAGTATTAGTCCCATAAGTAGTGGTTCCTTCAGCAGTGGCCCTTGCAGCCTTATCTTTTTCTATGGTAGCTTCATCCCAGGGAATTATAGTTATGTGTTGTACCTTCCTCTAAGTGTCTGTGGCCAATTATTCTGATCTTGTTGATATGCTTCTGTAGAATTGTGCGGTTTCTAGAAAGTGGAATGCATCGTGTCCCTTCTTATGAAAAAATCCACATGGATCAGGTTCTCGTATAATTTCTTGCAAGGTGTCCATCTTTCCCGCATTTGTAACAATTCATTGGTCATTTGTCTTGGTATCTTCCTCCTTGATTGTATCCTCCGTGATAGCCACCATCATTATATCCTTGATATCATTCGTAACCTCTACCTCCTTGATATTTTTCATAGCCTCCTCTATACCCTCCTCTAAATCCTCCTTGAAATCCATTGTGACACCCTCTGCGGAAACTCCCATCATTGTAACCTTGGTAATTTGGGTTGT
The DNA here is from genome assembly GCA_019776745.2 of Taxus chinensis. Taxonomy (NCBI): domain Eukaryota; kingdom Viridiplantae; phylum Streptophyta; class Pinopsida; order Cupressales; family Taxaceae; genus Taxus; species Taxus chinensis. Next base: position 823,409,495 of record CM034149.1, read on the forward strand.
AATTGTGTTCCCTGGTATCCATCTCCAAACTTTGGCTGACCATATTGTTGATTCGGGTATTGTGGTTACAGTTATCATTTGTTGAGATCGTTGTGTAGGTGTTGTATTCATATGTGGTTTTGTAGGATGGGGATTAGGTGTTGTATTCTGCCTTGTAGCCATAGCTCTCCTCGCAGAGTAATCCTTTAAATCATCCAATGCATCAACCGAAGGGCAAGTATGGTGATAATGATTGTAAGACCCACATGTGGTACAATACATCAATTGATTTGTAGGTGGTGCCACTTTTAATAGAAGAAAAGTTTCCTGAGTGTTTTGGTCCCAAAGCCTACATATTCTGCACCATGTTCGTTCAGATGGTGCTATATTGTTGGATGAAGGTCTTTTATGAGGAAGGTAATCTTATCGAGTCTGCTCTTTTTGCATTTTGCTAAAGTAGAGGCATTAAAATGTCTGTCTATGATCCCTTCATTGTAACAGACCGTACACCACATTTTTGGTCTCAAGTTACTTCTTAGGAGGAGAACTGCTCCTTAATCCTTCAGTCCTCTATATTTCTTGTTGTAGTTTCAATTTTGCAAGTTCTAATTGTACTCTTTCTAGTTCAGGTTTTCAATGATGTTTCCCCTTCTCTTCTCCACGGATGAGCCTCCAATTTGATTGCCATCTCAATTACTTCCACCAGTGATTTGAATTGTTGTGCATCCAGAGCTAGCTTTGAGATAAGGAAGTAGGCTAGAGTGGAACCATTCAACTATCATTGGTTATCTGTCAGAGGTTCTTCTAGTTTCTGAGTAACATAATATTGAATCTTTGACTAAAATATTTTACTGATTCTCCTTCTCTTTGAACCAGATCCCTCACCTTACTCACACCTTCTGTCTGGTGCTTCTGGAAAATGAAAATCTATTTTAAATTATTTTTCAATATCAGTCCATGAGATTTCATGTCCCTTGTGATGATAACTTCGTGAACCACCGTAGTGCATCATCTCGTACTGAACATGACAAAATCTTATACAGCTTTTAGCTTCATTCGGATGGTGTTGTTCTACCTCTAATAGTGGTACAATAAGAACAAATGTTCCAACGCATCAGTTGAATCCTTGTCAAAAATTGGTAGCTTAATCTTCTGAGCCATTTTGGGTTGAGTACTTAGTCTTGTTTGTAAGACGGTTTGTTGCTGAACTTGTTTTACTTTCTTTGTTTTGATTGTGAATTGTTGAGCGGATTATTTCTCCTTCCCTTGTCTCTTCTTAATTCAATATCAAAATAGAGTTCTCCTAACAATTCTTGAAAATATCTTACTGATCTATTTCCTTCTTTTGACTCTCTTCTCTCAATTCATTGTATCTATCTTCCAAACTTCTTCCTTTATCTATATTTCCAATTGGTGTGTCAAGTGGCACATGGAATGACATCCGCTCCGGGGGGGGTCATCTCCTTTGGGTTTCCACATTGGTTGGGGGGTGTCCTCTTTATTCAACGTCTTTTCATAAATAACATTTTCGATAACTACTTTTCTATCTTTAATATTCCTTAATCTATGATCTACCTCTAACTCTTCATCACTTCTTCTCTTCTTATTCTTCTCTTCTTTTCTCTCTATGGTCCTCTTCTCTATCTCTTTCTTCATCCTTCTCTTCTACCATTTCTATCTTTTCCTCTTTTTGTTTAATCTATATTTTCTTTTTCTTCCTCATTCTCATCTACTATCTCTACTTCCTCTCCAAATTTCTCTAATAAATTTCTCATAACACTAACTTCATATTCTTCTTCTCCTCTCTCTTTAATCATCAATGGGGTCCTTGTCTCCTCTTCTTTCCATCTTTCTGCTTCTAAAACCTTTGTAAATGCTTGGTCCTAAACTATCTACTAATTGTTATAGATCCTTTGCTAATATTGCTTGCCTCATCATTAATTATTGGATTGGACTCTCTACAATATATTGTACCATGGGATTCTGCACGGAGTAACAAAACCTAACTGGTCTCCGCAAGATGTGGGCATTTATAGTGAGAGTTGAAGTGTCTGCATCCATTTCTAGGTGAGCCAATTGTTGTCCTCCACTTGATGTGGATGAATCTTCCTATTTTCTCTACCTTCTCTTCTCTTTTCCTAAACTTATTCAACTTCTCATTTCTTTCTTTCATCTTCTTTTCTCTCTCTTCTCTTTCCAGTTTCTTTTCCTTGCTACCTTTTCTTTTAATTCTTTCTTCTATGTGGACTAAATCTCGCTCTCTCTTGCATTCCCTTCATTTTAACTATCTCCTAATCTCCTTTTTAATTTTTATTAATCCTTCTGTTTTAATCCTCTGAACTTTTCTATCTTTTTATTTTCTTTTTCTCATGTCGGCCTATTTCTGCCACCCCAACCCAATACCCCATGAATTCTGATCATTCATGATTCCTGGATCACCCTCCTTCACTGTCCGCCATCCCGTGGTACTTGTCCCCCTAAAGAAACTTGTCTTCTTCTCTAATTTAATACTTTTTCGATCATTAACACCTTGATTAGGAATGGAACTGATTGAAGGAATTGACTATAGGATCCACTTAGCACTTCTTGTTTCTTGTTATCAAAGTTTGTCCAACCCTGTATTACCCATGTAATTATGAAAGAATCTAGGAATAATCTCGTACCAATATTCAATTGCGTTCTGGTACTAAGGTTTGTCTAAGTATTTTACTATTGTTAATTTTTTTACAGACCATTCAAAAGGTTGTCGTCAAATACGTGCACATTCATTCGGTCCTTTTTGTATGGGCTAATAAGATAAGGCCATAAATGATGAGGAAAATAAGACTAGAATTCTTCTCTTAATTCTCTAAAAGTTTTCATGCTTATACCACTTTATAGGTGATTTTTCAATCTTTTTGATTCCCCTTTCACAAATATATCAATCTGATTTTCCCACCAATTTTCAATTCCTAATAATGCAGGTTTCCAGTATCTAGGTGTGTGAGATATTTCCTGAAGCATCCGCTTAACACAAGAAACCTGGGCTCAGACACCAAATGTTGACCTCAAAGCCCCAATGGACTTATGAGGTTTAGGCTACGAACCGACCAAGGTTAAGGATGTACGTGAGAAATACACCACCACAATGCTAAATGACAGAAAAGTAAAATAACAACATGCAAGATAATTTAATCTCAAAACTCCAATATTTATTCATATATAAAAATGCATTACATCAGTACATATACATCTCTTTCATCCCAACTCTCTTTTATCTTTACAATATCTTAAAATTGGTACTCTCATGTAAGTCTTCCGAGAGGCACAACTTTACATAATACATTGATTACAATAAATATACAAAATACAATCTATTTCAAATGTCACTTCCTTTAACTCGCGCCTCTGTCAGCTTCCGACTCTGGCACGATTTATCTTTCAATTGTGCAGCATTTTTTTGGCTTCTGCGGCTTCTTCCAGTCCTCCACGGCTTTACTTAGCATATCGTGGCTTCCTTCTTTATATCGCAGCTTTGTGGTCTTCTACAGCTTCTTTCTTTTACGTGCAACTTTACTTCATTCTACGATTTCATGTAGTATCGTGGCTATCTTCTTTACTTCGCGTGGCCTGTTTTATCCCTTCGCGGTAATTTCTATCATTTCACGGCTTTATGTCTAAACCTCCTGCCAACATTATCCCCCCATCTTAAACTTTGTCTCAATCCTCAAAACAATAACTGATGATAAATTTTACGCCTTTCTTCAAAAGTTTATTTTTAAAATGAGGATCAAATGGGCATCAACCACCAGGAATTAGGCGTCTAGCATAGGGAAGGGCTTCCTTGCTTGACTAGATTTATGGGATGCTAAGGTATAGAAACATAAAACTCCCTAGGAACTTAGACATTTGGCATAGGGAGAGGTTCCCTTGCTCGACTTGTCTGACTGGGTTATATGCAACACCTCGACCTTTTATCTTCTATGGTGTACTCTACAGTATGTACTTTGAAATTTGGGGAATGATATTATTTTCATAGTTTTAACCATGAATTTAAATGAGTATTCACCTGATTAATCCATTCCTGCAATTGTGTATTCTCTTGAATCAATGACACCAATTTTGATGGAGTGGGATGTGCTTTTAGTTTCTTCCATCAATCTTGGGAAAGTGTAGTTTCTTGTTGCATCTGCATCAAGGCTTTATCCAGTGTAGTGCTATATGATTGCATGTTATAGCTCTTTTCTTGCCACTCCCTCTATTTATTTTGATATTTCCTGTAATTTTTGCTAATTTTCTCCTTTATGTGTCATCCTTACCATTTCCAATGTCATATGTTGTTGAAATCTTATGTATTTCATGTTTAATGTTTTTCATCTTCCACTTGTCTTCTATAGTCATAATTAGCTATCTAACAATGTATGTGTAGTATACTGTGGCATTATTTAGTTATGTCTCAAGCTTCTTCACCATTGTTTGAAATTCAGTGCTTTTTTTTGGGTTCTCAACTATGTGAGGTTTCTTGGCATCTTCTTGGTGTTTTCTGATGGAAAATTTACAGATTGTTTCTTTTATTTCTTCTAAGTTTATGTGGTGTTCTTTCAAGATTTCTCCTACCACGTATTTTGTAGATGATTCAACTGAAAGTGAAGTATCAATATGGATTTTTTGGATTATTTGTTTGAATGCTAGTGAGCATGTTTTGCATTGGCTCCTCCAATTGTACACACCTTTTCATCCAGTCTTGAGTGACACTTTGCTCTAACACCCGAGTGCTTCTAGCTTTTTATAGAGGAGTTATTTTATCTAAATGGACCTTAAATCATTATGCAGTTTGCTCAACAACTCCTTATTACAATTGAAAATATTTTTCTTGTTTCCTCTTCTATAGAGCCTGCTTGATTCTGGCTAGCGAGTCTCTCGATGTTGGTGTGGTTATCAGGCTAGAAGATGATAGTTGTAGTGCTTGTTTAGACTATTCTTCCTTATCCTTTTCTTCTTTCTCTTTTACTTATTGTTTTTAATGTTCTTGCTTTCCTTTTTCTTTCTTCACTCCCTCTTCTTTCTTCTATTTTTCTTGTACTTGCTCATGCTTTTCTTCTTCCTCTTTCTTCTTCATTTTTACCTCTTCTTTCTTTTTATTTTTTACTTCTTCTTTCCTCTTCCTTTTTTCTTCTTCTTTCTTCATCTTTTCTTCTTATTTTTTCTCCTTCTTCTCTACTTCTTATCTCCTTCTTATTTCTCCTTCGTCTCAGCTTCTTCTTTCTTATTCTTCTCTGTTTCTTCTTTCTTCTTCCTTGCTTCTGCTTCTTTCTTTTTCTTTTCTTCTTCCATTATTTTCTTCTTTTCTTCTAATTTTTTTTAAAGTTTTCTCTCTTATTCTACCTTTCTCTCCTTCTCCGCTTTCTACCTACTAATGTCTTCTTCCTTTTGTTTCTTATCCAACTCTTCTTGTTCTTTTTCTTGTGTTTTCCTGTTTTGTTTCCGATCTTCTGATTCATTTTCATTTTTCTGATATTCTATTTCCTTATTTTGTTTCATCAATATGACAATTAGCTCATCCACTTCCTTTATGTGATGTACTATGATCTTGGTGCGGAGTTTCTTTTACTGAAGAGTTGTTTGTTCTTGTTGAAGTGTGACCAAGTGGTGTGTTTTCTCTATCTCTATTTGTCCCTTGATTTCCTCTACTAATGATAGTGTAAGCAAGTGACTTATATATTCAAGTATGAATGCATGCCTCTCTAGGTAGTACACTATGACTTCTACAATAGCCATCTGTTCTCCACCTATACTTACGCTATATTCTTGGGAAAGCTGTGAGATTTTGACAACTGTTAGAAATTTTTGATAGTAGCTATAGGCTTGTTGACTAAGCCTTGTTTCTTCTATTGGTTCTGCATATTTTGAAATTGATGGTGATGAAGGGTCCTACAGATGTGGAGGTGATGGAGTGTAATATTTTTCTTCCTTTGAGTCAGAAGTCACTTCTATTTCTTCAGACTCTATTTATTCTTTGCCTTGGTTAGCTGCGACTTCTTTCAACTTAGCTTTTTGTCTTTTTGTGATGGGTTTTGTAAAGCTAGGGGTTTTCTTCCATTTTCATGTCTTGGGAAGGTCTTTTCTTGATTCTGCCTTATCTGTTTGTGTGGATAATTTCTTTTGATATTCTTCGAATGTCTCTTCAATTACCTCATGAAAATTTGGAAACTTAGCTTTGGTAGAATCAACAGGTAAACTTCCAATTTCTTCTATAGAGGTAGCCAGTAGTTCATCCAACGCCTCATAGGGTAACAAAGGTATGTGTTGTGTACATGACGTTGTAGGCCAAATGAATGTATAGTCCATCTACAATAAAATAAACCTCCTTTTCATATTTTTCAATATATTTCTAAGATATCCTAGATTTGTCTCCAATTATTTGCTTAACCATTTTTATCCATCCTAACAATGACGTGATCTGAGTTACTACATCCAAATTAGCCATATGTTCCAAAATTTGTTCTATGATAGGTTTATCTTCCTGTTACTCTATTGTGTTTGTTGAATGACTTAGGGTTTTGGTGAGGTACATAGCCAAACATATTAATGATCCGTAACAAAAAGTGGGCTTCCACTCTTTTATCCTCCTTATATTCTCATGGAATTTTGTTGTTAATAGTTTCAAAAGGTTATACTTTGAATGAAATTGAAACATATCTAGGGAAATTTGTGTGCTAATCCCATGGGCACCATCCTCTCTATTGGTGTGATAAATTTTGAAGCATATAGCTTTAGCGGTAGACCTTAATGTGTAATTGGAAATATCTGATATTCAGGCTCCTCATTATGATTTTGTGATACCCATTTCTCGAGTTATTTCTTTCAGCGATGTTTTCTTTTTGGTAATTAAATAAAACCCTTTATCCCATAAGGAAATAACCCTACCTATCACCTCTATATTAATCTAATATGGTTTGTCTAATTACAACATCTGATTGTGGAGCCTGCTCAATACAAATTGAAGTCTGGAATCTACCTGAGGAAAGTAGGGTATTCGAGTTTAAACATCAATTTTTAATTCCTTGATGACTTCAGTGTTCTTCTTGTATATTCATGCCTCTGTATTTGGATATTCTTCTAAGATAAATTATCTCTCTACCTCGAGTGTTGTGTGATCACATTCCATAATTTTCCAGTATTTACTATCATATAATAGCCCCTGATCCCCAATGTCAAACTATTTATTCTTAATATTGTGGTAGTGCCATGATTTCTGTCTTTTCTTTTCTTTTGTTTGGTTATAGGATCTCCTTTATATTCTCTTGAGGTACCTATTATTACTCATAATGGCAAGTTACGACCGCTTAATACATTGTTTCCATCTCCTACTATTCCTTCAAAATATATTGTCCCTCATGCATGTCGTCGATCAATTATAATCTTAGGTTTAGTCTCTCACTTTAGAAAGTAGGGCTCACCATGCTTCTATTGCCAACAACTCATTACATGGTAACCCTATTCCCAAGAAGATTCATTAGTTTGCATTTCCTAAAGACTTTATCACGCCTGCATTTACATGTTTTGATGGTACTGGTGACCCTCACTTACATATCCAACATTACCACATGGCTATGGCTTCCTATTATAATGATAGATTATTACTCAAGGCCTTCCAACATATTCTTACTGATGATGCTTTAAAATGGTACACTCATCTTCCATTTTGGTGTATTAGTACTTACTATGATATGGAGAATGCCTTCCTCCATTGTTTTATCATCAACAATGGCCCTAAAGTTACTTATGATCATATACCTACTTTATATCAAGGTGCATCTGAACCTATCAAGTATTACATCTTATGATTCAATGTTTGTATGCACCAATTAGTATTCCAACATATTGATCTTGAGAAGTAATTCATATTTTGTCATAGTATAACTCCTACTCTCAAGAAATGATTATAGTATGATACATGTGAGTCATTCATACTCTTGTGCTATAAATTCATTGATAATAGAACAAGAAATCCTCTCAACACATGTTATTGATATTCCACTCCTTACTACTACTATTATATCATCTAGTTCTTCTCCATTACCGCTAGCTAAAAAACCCACACAATTTCCATCTCTACCTAACAAGCAAGATCAATCTACTACATCAAAAAATCACCCCTTCTCGTCCTCCTCCATGACAGACTACTTCACCATCTACTCAATCTCTTTTGTGTGAGCCATTACACTTCTCTCATCATGCTCCACCACATGATGTGATGTGTGTTTTACTTACTGAGTATCTGATTTGCTTGCCCTCTAATCAGCATCAACCATAGCATCATCTACAGTGTCAGCATGATCAAACCCTATTGTAATTATCATCACATTAATGGCCATAGGGACAATGATTACTTTTCCCTTCACAATAGATTGCAATAATTAGAGGATAATGGCATCATTTTTGTCTCTCACTCATGTGAGCATTTCATCTCTCATTTGCTTCGTCATCAATGTTTCTAATTGGGATGAGTTGTCTCCTCCATCTAATGCTTAGGTTATTATATGTCCACTGCCACAGGTTGTCACTCATATGTGCTCTCCACCTCGTCCATCCCATCGTTGCACCACCACATCCACTTCATCCATCTCATCCACCACATCATGTTATTTCTTCACATTGACTGCTACAAGCCCTTTGTATTCACCCATCCCATCAATCCTCTAGATGATATCCAGTTTGGTTCATATGTTTACCCTACTTTCATACCACATGCTTCCACCACTTCACGTCACCCTTGGTATTTTGTAGGTGATTATTATCACCTTAACCCCGATGATGCACTTGTGTTCTTATAGTTCTTACACAACTTTTGAGGGTTTTACTATAAGAACTTTTCATCATGTGCTTTGTCGATTCATCTAGTGCACTCAATCGTTTCCCGATGACGCACTCTTTCTCTACACGGTTCATTTTAGACTGTTGAGGGGTCTTACCTAAATTAACCTAATCATAAATACATTGGGGGCATCACTAATCTCCTTTCCTCCCATATTCATCACACTAACATATTTTTTTAATTAGAGGTACAAAGGGTTGAGGGGGACCCTACCCAATACAAAATGTTACCAGTTCCTTACCAAGAGCCCAAGGGAATACCATTGAAGCCCAACCAAAAAACCCAAAGCAACACAAGACAAACAACAAAGAGATACAACCATAAAGGAAAGTATCTAAACATCAGATAAATAGATATATCAAACTAACAATAGTAATGCCAAGAAACTAACAGTAAAACAACATAGAACTAACAACAGCAAACCAATATCCCATTTTCTTCATCACTCTTTTATTAGGTCCCCCACTGATTTCATACAGTTGTTCCATTCTTTGACAAGGGATTCGATGGTAGCTTTCCAATACTTATAGTTTGGCTCAGGGATCTCCACTTTGGGGCCTTTTCCTTCTTTTTCTCTTTCCTTAGCTGGAATGAATCATCTCAGCTAATAGCTTGAGATAGTGGATGGTGCTCTTAACATTGAGGAGATGGACATCACGAATCTTGAACACAACTTCTTTCATCTTCGGCATATCCTTGGCCATCAGGATTCTCTCATTGGAATTCTTGAGCTATTCACTAAGGACCAAAGAAGATAACTTTTCCACTTTATCAATCAGATCCTTCAGGTCCATGGAGACCATACTAATCCTATGTTTGTTAATATTTGTATCAAGCCTGCAATGCTCAAATTCCCGCATGAAAGTATGAGACTTGACAGCAGAGTCCTGGGCAGTAAACAATTTAGTTTGGTTAGTTTTAAGAGCATGCAGGCTCTCAATGACATCCACCAAGTTTCTTGGAGCACTTATCATCTGTAGAGTCCAGAGCTTTCTCTCTCGCCACCTCATCACTATTATCCCCTTTAGTAGCTTCCTTATCCTTACTAGAAACTGACAAGTCCGGATTCCCATCTTGGTCTTCACTCGAAACTAAAATCTCCTCAACCGGCTTAGGAGCCTCCTCTGCCCTGCTACGTTTGTTGACAACACCATGATTTAGGTTGGATCTGGTTGGTTTAGCCACTGATCACACTAACATATTACGATCACATCACATTATCATATCAATAAGCATTCATCATGATAGGTCATGTTATAAATCATACATTATTTATCTTCACATACATTCTACTATCATCATTACACTAACTACGCATTAAAAATCCATTTAACAAATAATCATATCACTTAACCCATCAAACATCATATCTAGCAAATCAAATTACAAAGGCTAACTATCATCATTTACATTACACATTTTTGTTTATCATCATATACATCATAGTACAAGTACACATCAATAAACATGAACAACAACATCCAACACATCGCATACATTACAACAATAAATTACAGGATCATATCTCATCAATCACATGAGGACATCAATACACATTGAAATGTCAATCATCATATACTAATAAAATAGTCTATATATATCGAGTATAACCATCCTTACAAAGACATATCATCACCAGGGGGAAACTCCCCTACATCATATACACTAATACAAATCAAATCTCATCGTCAATATCACTCTTGGGTGATGTGATATCCCTAGAACTCGATGCCCCACCACTAATTCTATGTCACTAGTCACAACCTCGATACCCCTCTATAGACACCTATAATTACGCCCAAGCAATTTAAATACTTAAATTGCGCTAATTATCCCCTTTCTTGCAAATCAACGACATATCGTCAAAAGCACTCATTTTCCTTCATATCATTATTAATTAATTACACTAAGCTAATTAATTAAGTTTCCTATCCAAAAAATACCCTAATTAATGACCTTCCGTTAATAAATCACCCCTTCTACCTAGACTAATTAATTATTATTAATTAATTAGCTTTCCCTTCCATTTAACCAATAAACCAATATTTAATTGATTTAATCCCTTATAATAGCCTAAATCACACTAATATTCTTCTAATTGGCTTCTATAAGCTTACACCTACCTATTAATTAATCACCTTTGATTAATTAAAATACCCCCAACTCCCATGACTTGCTAAACATGTATTAAACCCTTCTAAAGTAAGGTTACCTTTAATAAAGCAACCTTATCCATTCCTAATCATGTTTTACCTTTATCCCACATTCATGAGAATGTGTTGAATCCTTTATCCTTTGGGCTATATAAAGAACCCTCCACCTACCTTTTTACTTACACCTAAACTTTCTAAGAGAGCAAATGCAAATCATATAACAAAGAGACTAAGAGCTTGCACCTTGCCCTTTTGAGAGTTCATCATCTTGAAGAGTTAAGCCTCTTTCTTAAAGTGCTTGGGTCATATGGGAGTGGTGTCAAAAGGGTCTTGTAGCCCAACTTTGATTAGCCCCCATTCCTAGGTTCTTAGAACATTAAGGACAACTATTTTGATAGCCATGGAGCTTACTTAGGTCCATTCATTTATTTGTTGTTAGAGAATAGAGGAATTTATATATTTAGCATTGTTAGTTTCAAAGTTTGTATTTATGAATGCTAACATCTAACCCTTGTTTAATTCTTATCATGATGGTGTTTATGCTTTGTTTTAGCTAAATTGTAGAACTATTTTAGGTGATAGTTCTTGCTTCATTTGATTTAGCATTAAGAAAAGTATACATGCACACATTTGGCACGCCCGGTGGGACTTACTCCATTGTCCTTTGCATTTAATTTCAAGTTTTTGTAGTTAAGTTTTATTTTTGGTTACTAACCCTCTTTTACACATGTTGATCTAACTTGTTTTTTTTAACATGTTTTGTTGAGTTTGCATGTGTTGGGTCTTCCTTGTAGGTATGAAGGAGGTGAAGTGCTTTCAAATTTGAAATTGAGGGGAAAATTTCAAGATTTCTCCATGTTTTCATTTTTAGAGCTTACTTTTTCAACATTCTACATGCTAGTTTTGTCAATTTCTTGAAGATTTTAAATTCTTGAGCATGTAGGTTAGTGTTTGATAGTGCTGAGTCTTCTATTTACATATTAATGTGGTGGGTTGCTGTCAAAATTTAATCTTGGTGAGAAAATTTCAAGATTTCATCATGTTTTCATTTTTTAAGCTTACTTTTTCAACATTTTACATGCTAGTTTTGTCAATTTCTTGAAAATTTTCAATTCTTGAGCATGTAGGTTAGTGTTTGATAGTGCTGAGTCTTATATTTACATATTAATGTGGTGGGTTGCTATCAAAATTTAATGTTGGTGAGAAAATTTCAAGATTTCATCATGTTTTCATTTTTAGAGCTTACTTTTTCATCATTCTACATGCTAGTTTTGTCAATTTCTTGAAATCTTAAATTCTTGAGCATGTATGTTAATGTTTGATAGCGTTGAGTCTTCTATTCATATATTAATGTGATGGGTTGTTGTCAAAATTGAATCTTGGTTGGAAAAATTTGCCCATTTTACATATTAAGGGACGTTTTTTTTTGACATTTTTAAAGTGCATGTCAAGTGCATACCCATGAGCATAAGAGCATATGCGTAACCCATCTTCCGAAGGCCATAACTTTTGTTCCCGACCTCGAAATGACTCCATTTTTTTTGCGTTGGAAAGGTATTGAAGTTAAATATGCAATGAAAACATAAATTTGAGATTTACACTTACAGAAGTTACAGGTTTTTCTGTTATTTTAAAACTGGTCATTTTCTAACACGTCTAATATTTTGATGAATGTTGTATTTCCATGCTTACTCGATTTAGATCAAAGCGTGTGTATGCTCTTCTCTTGCACCTTTTGGTGATCTTGAGAATCAAAAATAGCTTTGATCTATATCTTTTTAATATTGGGATTAAACTTGAAAATTTAATTATTCATTTTGCTTAAGGGAATGAACCTTTTACAAAGCATTTTTCAACGGTCCTTTGATTCGAAGTTTTCCATTTCTATATAGTTGGGCTAAAAGTTTGTGTATGCTCTTCTCTTGCACCTTAGGGTGATCTTGAGAATCAAAAGCAACTTTAGTCTTCATTTTATAACATTTGGTAAATTGGAAACTTCATCTTTCACTTTTTGGTTTAAGGGAATGAACATTTATCAAAAATTTTGTATGGTTCATTGATTGAAAAGATTTTATTTACTTTTTAGTTGGATTATTTGTTGTGTATGCTCTTCTCTTGCATCCTTGGATGATCTTGAGAATCAAAAGCAACTCTTAATCCTCTTTTAAATAATATGATTTTCTTGGAGAACTACTAACGCTTGAGTGCAGGACCTAAAAAACGCTTGTCAAAGAAAGGAGGAATCAAAATGAAATCAAAAACTACTAATACAGTTGTTATACAGGTTGCCAAAAGGTGTTCAAGTAAACCACACCTAATTAAACAAGATAAAAAGAACAACATATTCAAAACACTGTATTGCAGGTTTCGGAAAAGGGTACGTCCCTCTCCGCTCAACTGGAACATAACCCCTTTGGCATAACGCCTTAAGCTACAACAATGGGGGTGGTTCCAGGAACCCCAAAGTAGTCCACGCAAGAGGGAACCTTGTGGATGAAACGGGGAAGTGCTCCGCACTACCTACTTGACTAGTGATTCCTTTGTGAGATAGAGTTACAGATTGTCCGTTGTGGCGACCCCAGTGATAGTACACGTAGACGCACTAGTTGCCTACTGTTCTTGAAGGGGGTAAAGTAAAGCCGAGATACTCCCAAACTAGTCAGTGTGACTTTTTGGGTAAATCGCGCTCGCTCGTGGCAACTTTCTAACACCTAGGGCAAGAGAACCACCTAGGAGAATATACTTTGGCTAGGAGCCCACTTTGACCACTTTAAAACAGTGTTGGGTTGTGAACCTTCTTTTTGAGAAACGTGTGACGTATTACTTTCGCCTAGTTTTTACTTGCCTTAGGGCGAGGCGAAACTCTGCCGAAGTAAGACTAGCATTTTTTTGTCATTTTTTCTTGATTTATTTCCTTCATATTCTTTTGACACTTTGTTGATCAAAAGAGGTGTGATTACCTTTGTGTTGCCATTCGACTGTTTCTCTCACTTTTATGTCCGTTTACACCCATCCATGTTTGCGGCTGGGTTAGTTAAACGTCTAAAGTGAGTGGAGGCGTTTTCACGTCATTTGGTAGCCATTGTGATCTTGATACCCATGTCAAGATCGTCATTGTAGTTAGGCGTGGGTTCATCACTGCGGACTTCCATAGAGGAGTTAGTTAGTTTGTCTCGTATCATTACAATTTCGATATTTACGTCTTGTTTCTTGTAAACTCGACATAAATACCTATATTGTACGGTTACGCTGCACACATTCTTAACTATTCCTAGCTATACTTTGAGCTTTTTTTGTTCAGTTTTATTATTACCTCGATTTCAAAAGGTGTTAGGAACTACCATTTGTGCGTGTTATATCAATAACACCTCGATATCAATACTCCACTTTCTTGCAAAGTGGGTTAACATATCTTGGTGATATTGTTGTGTCATTCGCAAATCGTAATTGACACTTTTTGAGATATAGGTCTTAATCAAACTTGAGCTTGCTCATCGTATATCTTGATTGGGAGATCACATTTAACTTCATGTATTTACTTACGTTTTGTTCATTCCTTTGAACTTGGCATAAGTGGAGACATCTTGTTAATCATCTGGCGTCGTAAATTACTTTAAAACGTAATCTAGGAGGTACTTCATTTGATTAAGTTTTGATACCAAACGATTGTTTCATTGGTGACTTTATCATTCTATCACATTGGTATTCTCACACTGTTAATTTACTCTTAACACGTACATCTTGTGTTTCACTTAGGGGTAGTCATTGAATTTTGAACAAATCTACAACTTACCTTAGTGAAACTTATCATGAAAACATGGCTCCTAAGACGCGTCTAGGGTTAAAGAAACAAACATATGAGGAACAACAGGCGCAAGCTTGGGAAACCTCTAATAGAAAAGGGTCAAACCCATTTATCGGACACGATCTAGGACCACTATTTTCTATAGAAAAGGAAACAGAAGAGATGGTCGATCATAGTGGAAATGAATTAGAATCACCACACGCAAACTTTGATTTTGACCCCACTCTACTAGATGAGTTTCTCCTTAGAAACAAAGATAGAGTTTTGGCATGGGTCATGGAATTAGGGGCCAAATTGCCCATTGAGAAGGAACCAATACTACAAACAAATGACACTACTAAGGAGGAACACCCCCTTATCAATATGGAAGATATTTTAACAGGCGGACATGCTTCCACTTCTTATGTAGAAAATGATAAAGTGGTAGGGCATAGAATACCCCTCATCAAAGTGCCACGAAGAAACAAGATAGAACATGAGACAGGGGAAGAACCTTCACAATACGAAGAGGAGGAACCTTTAGAAGAAGAAGACACAAACCAAGTCACAATCCAACAAAAACTCAGTAACTTAAGCTGACAACTAGCTTTGCTTACTTTCCAAGTACAGAAAGACATAAACAAGAATGTTCAAAAGTCAAAGCCTAAGTTTAGGATCCACGAACTCCATCGAGAAAACCAAGGAGAAGAAGATACAGGGTATCATCATGTACACATCCCCGTTTCTCCCACTAAAGAACAATTGCTCACACAAGAAGTACAATCTATGAAAGCAACGCTTGCGAGCATACAAGAAAGCAATATAGGGAGTATTAGGAAAATACCAATACGAAGAACTATGCCCCTATCCTTTTGACAAGACAATGACCCTTCAACCCTTTCCAAAGAAATTTGATATGCCAAAGTTTGACAAATACAAAGGAAAGGGAGACCCAAGGGATCATGTTAAAGATTTCTACATGGCATGTCAAGAGGTGTCTTATAGTGATAATTACCTCATCAGACTTTTTCCTAAGAGTCTCGGAGGTCAAGCATTAGAATGGTTTACGCGCTTGCCACGAGGATCAATTTTCACCTGGCCAGAATTGGCGGAAAGATTCATGCGTCATTTCTCATATAACATAGAGAGTGACGTCACCATGGCAGACTTGTGCAGCACAAAACAACGCCCAAATGAGACCTTCGCCAGCTTCCTCCAACGATGGAGAGGGATAGCTAGTCGCTTCCCTTGCGCTTTCCCTGAGAAGCAGCTAGTCAGTATTTTCGTCCCTAATCTCAACCCAGATATAGCTTTCCACCTCCAAATGCATTGTGTCCGCACCTTTGAGGAGGTTATCGAGAAAGGGATTCAAATAGAAGAGGCCCTCATTGCCAAAGGCACCCTCAAAACCCAATCTAAAGACAACCAAAGTGTCAAACCCACTGAAAAGCCAAAGATCTTTAACAAAAACAAAAACGTGGGTGGGAGACGGAATCACTGATTCCAAACGTGTTCAAACGGTCCAAACCAGTCAACCTTTTAAACTGACCAAGGGCCCAATTCAACCACCACCAAAGTGAAGAACATTCACCTCCCTCAATGAGCCGTTGTCTGTCATACTAAAACAGTTGGATGCGGCCCACATGATGACCTATCCTACAACACAACCGTTCGATGACAACACTCCTAAACCTTCATGGTATAAGGAGCATGAATACTGCAAAATGCATCGCGTTAAAGGTCATAAAACATACAAATGTTTGCGACTTTGCCACTATATTCAAGACCTCATTGACAACGGGGAGATAGAGGTGGATAACCCTAGCCACATGCAAACACCTAACAAGAAAATGGGGATTTATAAGGAACCATTCCCCAAGCATGATAAGTCAGAAAAGGAAAAACCGGATCGGGGAGAGTCATCCCAAACCTATAAAGCCACGAATTACTTGTATACCAAGAGAGATAACAATCATTACGATTCACTTATCGGATGTATTCGCTCCCCTACTGACCGTGTCAATACCATCCGAATCAAGGGAAAGGACTGCGCTGCGGTAACAAGGCGTGCCCGCCTCGTGATTCCAGAACCCTCTCTGTTGACCCCACAAACTGGTAAATATAACCTTTTAGAACAACTTGAGAAGACACCTGCTAAGATCTCAATCTTAGATCTTCTCAAGATATCCAATGTGCATAAGGAAATTTTGTATCAAACTCTTCAGGGGTCGGGAGTGCCTTTAGAAGTTGATCCTGCATACCTTCAAGCCACGGTGGCAAATATTGCACCCAGTGAGCATCTCACTTTCAACCATAAGGAGGTCCCTACCGAGAATCCTACACATAATCTTCCCTTACACATTGAGGTAGTTGTTACCCGCAGGAAAATCAAATGGGTGCTTATGGATAACGGATCTGGATTGAACATCTGCATGCTTAAATTAGTCAAACAATTGGGACATACGGAAGAAGATCTTGAGTCCCATATCATCACTATCACCGCATACGACAACGCGGAAAGAGAGTCAGCAGGCACCATTATGCTGCCAATGGAGGTGGGCCCCACTTGCCATCAGATAAAGTTTCACATCTTAGACTTGTAACTTCCATATAATATGCTTCTAGGCCGACCATGGATCCATGCCATGCAAGCAGTGCCATCAACATTTCATCAATGCATCAATTTGAAGCATGAGGGACATACAGTAATAATACCAGGAGACTCAGAGTCCTTTGCTCATTGTAGAGCTCTTAATAGCTTTGCACGAAAGGGTACATATGCATGTCCCTCCACAGATATAGCTGTCCCTCTTCATTCTGAGGCCATGGAATCTCGAGTAGATTCAAATTCTCTTAGTTCTTGCACTCATGGGGCATCTACTTCAACATCTCCATTTAATTCATGGGAGATGAAAATTCTGGAATATGGCTGTGGGGAGTATATTGTACAACAAGCGCTCTTGGTTTCTGACCTCTCCTTGTCACCCAAGACTAGAGGTCGACCCAACTACCGCTTCAAGAGACCTAGAGAGGAACATACTATTGGGTCGTTCCTACCTGGAGGCTTGTTAGCTGAGAAAAATTACTTGATCCATCTACTACTTGGGTCCCTGAGGACACTCAGCCATCTTGTTATCAAACCCCAGAATATGAAAAATCTAGCAGAATGATGTACTCCATGGGCTACAAAGGCCTAGGATGTGGGAGGAATGAACAAGGACAAAGAGAACCAGTCCCTCTTCCACATTTCAAAATAGAAAGATATGGCATTGGGATTCGCCCTTATGGAGCACACCCCAACAATCAAGATGCGACTTGTTCTGAGCATGAGGATAGCTCCGATTATCTAGACAGTGATACGGATTCCTGTTGTAGCCAATATGAGGATCTGGCCTCCACGAACCTTTTCATGAATAATTTTTTCCTAGCCATCACCCCCAATGAACCAACCCTTGACCTTGTATACCCCTCCCTTGTTGAATGGGACCAACAACGTCACGTGCCACTAGATTTATTCAAGAATGACGAGGCTATTGCCAGAGTTCATGGGTGTAAGGGATACAATTCCCATTGGAGATCACAAGAAGGGTTTCTTTATCAACTTAGACACCTGCGCCTACTTCGGCGAGGAGGTTGAACTTCGTGGTCAGCAAAATTTAAAGAAAAGAAAGTCAAGAGTTCTAAAGAAAATCCTCGGCAAAAATCAAAAGTCCAAGTCACACAGTGAATTCCTCTTTGAGGCATTGGCTGACAAACAAATAAGAAAATCAAAGGACAAACAAAGTGACCACAGCAAGGATGAAAATCTTGTAAAGACAACCTTGGATGAAGATCTCAACCTACCTCCCGATCCCACACGTATGGAGGATTTATCAAAATTGTTAGTTGATGAAACCATTGATGTCAATATTGGTACTGAAGAATATCCCAAGATAGTAAAATTGGGGAGTATCACTCTCAGCCAGAGAACAAAAGACGTTCACTATGCTACTGCGAGAGTTTATTGATGTGTTCGCATGGTCTTACAAAGACATGCCTGTCTTAGATCCAACTTTGGTCGTGCATAGCTTGGTTGTGCACGCAGACGCTAAGCCTATCAAACAGAAGCTTCGAAAGATGAACCCAAGAGTGGCCTTGTTAGTTAAAGAAGAGTTGGAAAGGTTGCTTGTAGCAGGATTCATCAGGCCAATTGATTATTCTGAATGGATATCGAACATTGTTCCTGTCCAGAAGAAACCTATTGGTATCTGAATTTGCACAGATTTTAGGGACATCAATAAAGCTTGCCCTAAAGATGACTTTCTGTTGCCCAACATTGACATGATTGTTGACTCAACCGCAGGGTATGAAATGCTATCACTTATGGATGGATTTTTGAGTTATAATCAAATTAAGATCACTGAGGAAGACCAACACAAAACAGCTTTCACAACTCCTTGGGGCACCTTCTGTTATCAGGTGATGCCATTCGGCCTTAAGAATGCAGGAGCAACTTATCAGCGGGCCATGACAGTAATATGTCATGATATGATTCATGACATCATGGAAGACTATGTAGACGACATCCTGGGAAAGTCCAAAACGAGAGAGGAACATCCTATCATTTTGCGGCGTATCTTTGAACGCCTACGTGAATACAAAGTCAGGCTAAATCCAAAGAAGTGTGTCTTTGGTGTGCTATCTGGGAAACTATTAGGCTTCATCGTGGCAAGACGAGGTATTGAGGTAGACCCTGCTAAAGTATCTGCCATCACAGAAATGCTTCCACCTGAGAATATCAAGCAACTGCGTAGCTTGCAAGGGAAAATTCAAGCCATTCGCCACTTTATCTCCCATCTTGCAGATAAATGTCACTCATTCACTCATTTGCTTAAGAAGGACATCACTTTCATCTGGGGACCTGAGCAACAACAAGCCTTTGCTTTGCTTAAACAATACCTGGCTAATCCACCTGTCCTCATGCCTCCCACTCTGGGAGAACCACTTTTTCTCTATATTTCCACTACGCAATATGCTATTGGTGCACTGCTCGCCCAATATGACCTTATCCATAAAGAGAAAGCAGTGTACTATCTGAGTCACACCCTCATCGCCTATGAACATAATTATCCTCAGATTGAGAAGGCTTGCTTGGCTGTTGTTTTTACCTTTCAGAAACTTCACCATTACCTGCTAAATACTAAGACCAAGCTCATATCCAAGGTCGACCCACTCAAGTATTTGTTGTCCAAACCCACCCTCATAGGTAGAATGGCTAATTGGATCATTCTACTCAGTGAGTTTGATATAGAATTTGTCCATCAAAAATCAATTAAAGGACAAGTACTTGCTGACAAGCTAGCGGAATCACCTTTGCAAAGCACAGAACCTTTGAGTCTGGATTTTCCAGATGCATCTTTGCTCTACATTGAAGAATCTGTCGTATGGAAGATACATTTTGATGGATCTTTTACGTTTCATGGTTCAGGTGCAAGAGTGGTCCTTATTACTCCTTTAGGTGATCCTATACCACAAGCTTTCCACCTGGCCTTCCCTTGCACGAACAACATTGCAGAATATGAAGCACTCATTGTAGGGATGAAGCTAGCCATCAAGTGGAATATTCAACATGTGAAGGTTGTAGGTGATTCATAGCTAATCATCACATAGGTTAATGATGAGTATAAAGTTAAGGATAGCTCATACCTTATAAGAAGTTGGTGGAAACTCTGAAGGAGTATTTTTTGTGCATTACCTTTGAGAAAATCCCAAGAGCGCAGAATAGATCAGCAGATGCTATGGCAACGGTGGGATCTATGCTTCGTATTCCGCCAGGGAACAATTATATGCCATTCTTCGTAGAAAATCTACGCCAGCCCGCGTATGACATGCAGGAATCTTGCCTAGCTTGTGAGGCTGTTGGTCCCCCAATTCCCCATGGTATGAACCCATCTTCACCTATCTTAAGGACAGTACTTTCCCTCCCAATATCTCCCATTCTAAAAAGCAAATCCTGATTCACTAGATAGCCCATTACACCCTTTTAGGAGGTACACTTTATCATCGTGGCTACGATGGGAATCTGTTACGTTGTCTGGATGTGACGGAGTCAATCCTGGAAATTAAAGAAGTAAACGAAGGAGTATGCGGAGCACATACAAATGGAATGGTCTTGGCTAAGAAACTATTAAGAGTAGGTTACTATTGGCCCACCATGGAAACTGATTGTTGTAATTATGTTAGAAAATTTGTGCTTTGCCAAAAGTATGGAAATTTCATCCATGCTCCATCGCAACCATTGCAACCAATCACTACCTCATGGCCATTCTCTAAATGGGGACTTGATCTAATAGGGAAGCTTACTCCTACCTCATCTGATGGTCATACACATATCATCACAGCTACAGAATACTTTACAAAATGGGTGGAGGTTGTCCCTTTAACTTATGTCACAGAAGCACAGATTTCTAAATTCATCATGAATCACATTATTTTCTGATATGGTATCCTTGCAGCCATTGTCATAGATAATGGGAAGTCATTTAAGAGCAAAACTATGAAATGCCTTTTCGAACGGTTCCAAATTAGATTAAAATGGTCCAT
Source organism: Taxus chinensis (assembly GCA_019776745.2). Taxonomy (NCBI): domain Eukaryota; kingdom Viridiplantae; phylum Streptophyta; class Pinopsida; order Cupressales; family Taxaceae; genus Taxus; species Taxus chinensis. Next base: position 823,430,850 of record CM034149.1, read on the forward strand.
GCCATCATTACCCTCAGGGTAATGGACAAGTTGAGGCAACAAACAAGACTTTGGTAAGGATAATGGAGAAGATGGTTAGCAAAACCGGTCGAAACTGGCACCTACAAATCCACCCAGACCTTTGGGCCTATCGAACATCAATTTTCACTCCTATGAGTGCGACGCCATATTCCCTAGTGTTCGGGATAGAATCTAACATCCCTTTAGAGATTGAACTCCCATCCTTGCGAATCTCTCTTCGGGACTATTTGGATAAGGATGAAGATTATCGAGTGGCAAGATTGGCTGAGTTAGAGCTCCTAGATGAGAGGCGCATTCGCGCTCTTAATCACCTGAAGGTATATCAACATAGAATCTCCTACAACTACAACAAGAGAATCATCCCTCGCCAGTTTGAGGTGGGTGATTTAGTTATGAAGGAGAACCAGTTCAACACCATAACAGAGCGAGAAAAGAAAGGGAAGTTCGAACCACACTAGTTAGGACCTATGTCATAGTTGCCAAGTATGGCACAGGGGCATACAAGTTGGCTCACCCCAATGGTGATGAGCTCTGGGAGCCCATGAATGCCATGCATCTTAAGAGGTTTTATGCCTAAACATGGCACAAGAAAGTCATAAAAATCACGAAAAAATCAAAAAATACAAAAACATCAAGAAAATAAAATAAAATAAAAAATCAGAAAAATAAAAAGAGAAAACAGGTCGTCCACTAGTGAAAACCATGCAATTGTGGCACTTTGGCTTGTGAGGTTGTTGGTCCCCATTCACCATGGTATGAACCCATTTTCACCTATCTTAAGGACAATACATTCCCTCCCGAAATCTCCCACTCTGAAAAGCAGAGCCTAATTCGCCAGATATCCCGTTACACCCTGTTAGGAGGTACACTTTATTGTCATGGCTACGATGGGAATCTGTTACATTGTCTAGATGTGCCGGAGTCAATCCAGGCAATTAAAGAAGTACACGAAGGAGTATGCGGAGCACATACAAACGGAATGGTCTTGGCTAAGAAACTATTAAGAGTAGGTTACTATTGGCCCACCATGGAAACTGATTGTTGTAATTATGTTAGAAAATGTGTGCTATGCCAAAAGTATGGAAATTTCATCCATGCTCCATCGCAACCATTGCAACCAATCACTACCCCCGTGGCCATTCTCCAAGTGGGGACTTGATCTAATAGGGAAGCTTACTCCTACCTCATCTGATGGGTCATACACATATCATCACAGCTACATAATACTTTACAAAATGGGTGGAGGCTGTCCCTTTAACCTATGTCATAGGAGCATAGATTTCTAAATTCATCATGAATCACATTATTTGCCGATATGGTATCCCTACAGCCATTGTCACAAATAATGGGAAGTCATTTAAGAACAAAACTGTGAAAGGTCTTTGCCAACGGTTCCAAATCAGATTGAAATGGTCCATGCCATATTACCCTCAGGGTAATGGACAAGCTGAGGAAACAAACAAGACTTTGGTAAGGATAATGGAGAAGATGGTTAGCAAAACTGTTCAAAACTGGCACCTACAAATCCAGCCAACCCTCTGGGCCTACCAAACATCAATTCGCACTCCTACGGGTGCGACGCCATATTCCCTCATGTTCAGGATAGAATCTATCATCCCTTTAGAGATTGAACTCCCATCCCTGTGAATTTCTCTTTGGGACTATTTGGATAAGGATGAAGATTACCGAGTGACAAGATTGGCTGAGTTAGAGCTCCTGGATGAGAGGCGCATTCGCGCTCTTAATCACCTGAAAGTATATCAACACAGAATCTCCCGCAACTACAACAAGAGAATCATCCCTCACCAGTTTGAGGTGGGTGATTTAGTTATGAAGGAGAACCAGTTCAACACCAGAGCAGAGCGAGAAAAGAAAGGGAAGTTCGAACCACACTGGTTAGGACCCTATGTCATAGTTGCCAAGTATGGCACAGGGGCATACAAGTTGGCTCACCCCAATGGTGATGAGCTCCGGGAGCCCATGAATTCCATGCATCTTAAGAGGTTTTATTGCCTAAACATGGCATAAGAAAGTCATAAAAATCACAAAAAAATATAAAAACATCAAAAAATCAAAATCAAAATCAAAATCAAAATCAAAATCAAAATCAAAATCAAAAACATTAAAAAAAAGAAGAGAAAACAGGTCGTCCACTAGTGAAAACCACGCAATTGTGGCACTTTGGACAAGTCCTTGGGTGAAAACCCGGTTTCCGGCGCCTCAGGAGGATTGGTTGTTCACAAGCATTCTGTATTAGAAGGGTAGTTGTCTTTGTCCTGGACCTGGTTCTACCTTCGAGTTTCCTTGTGCACACCATCTAGTCCAGCCTTGATCTGGCTTTGCCTTCTTCTATTCGTCTGTAAGGGACGTGGTCTTTCGTTATTTCCCCATCTTATGCTGGGGGAAACTCAATGACTTCACCTTCTTGTTCATAAGCGCGTGGCTTCTGCCCTTGTATATTCCCCACATAATGCTGGGGGCATCCATGCTTTCTTGGTTACCTGCACATAGCTTTGGAAAACTGAGAAAAACACAAAAACAATAGAAAATTGTTTCAAAAAAACAAAAAAACAATAGAAAATTGTTTCACAAAACACAAAAACAATAGAAAATTGTTTCAAAAAACACAAAAACAATAGAAAATTGTTTCACCAAACACAAAAACAATAGAAAATTGTTTCAGACAACACAAAAACAATAGAACATTGTTTCGAGAAAAACACAAAAACAATTGAACATTGTTAAAAGAAAACAACAAAAACAATATATATATATATATATATATATATCAAAAAAATCAAAAAACAAGGCAAAATTTTTCAAACAATTCCTAAAAATTAAAACACCCTACAAAATGGTAACTTGCTTCTTACGGCTGAAACTTGTGTCTTGCGCATGGTATTTTCTCCATATCCTGTTGGTTTGTCTCACATCTTCCCCGATTAATACGACTCGCAGCTCACTGGATTCACAACCATTCACAAAAGCTAGCTGCTAGCTTCGTCTGTACTCTAGGGCACTTTTGGTTGCCTGGTGCTGTTTCGTTGCGCACAAATGTTTTTCATGGACCCCGTGTCCATTATCATTTCACCTTGCATGTATCCTTTCTTGGGGCATCATTTTTAACCCTTGTCGTCAATCACGAACTTGTGGATCTCTTCAGCATTGATAACAAAATATTTGTACAACTATCTTGATCGTTGTTGGGTTAGATAGGTGCGTTCGTACTTGTTTTCCCTGTTATATGAGCTTGTTTCCTTCTCGTATTGCATTGCATTATTGTATGTTGCGTGGAGTTGATACTTTCAGCAATGGAAAATTGTTCGTAGTATGGCTTTTCATGTCATTCTACCTTTGTCGTATGCTTATATTTTTCAATAAGGACTGATGATGTAGTTCCTATGGCAATATGATGACATCAAATTTGTTCCAAACAAATAAGCAGCTAGAGGCTAAGCTCTTCTCTCCGCTCATCCATATTTCTTCTACACGACTTCCCTTTCACCCCTAATTCTCCCTCTCCTCGGGGCATCCTGCCTCATCCCCATTCTTCTGCCTACATCTCATATTTTTTCGATCGTCGATCGGCTTCCTTCATCACCCCATCGACACTCGAGGGGGCATCTCTCCCTCGTGCTAATTTTTCTTCTATCTCTTCAAAATCTTTTCTGTCTACTATCTTTGAAGTGGCATCACTTACGCCACCCCAAAGAGGGGCAAATGTAGACACCTATAATTATGCCCAAGAAATTTAAATACTTAAATTGTGCTAATTATCCCCTTTCTCGCAAATCAATGACATATCGTCAAAAGCACTCATTTTCCCTCATATCATCATTAATTAATTACACTAAGCTAATTAATTAAGTTGCCTATCCAAAAAATTCCCTAATTAACGACTTTCCGTTAATAAATCACCCCTTCTACCTAGACTAATTAATTATTATTAATTAATTAGCTTTCCCTTCCATTTAACCAATAAATCAATATTTAATTGATTTAATCCCCTTATAATAGCCTAAATCGTACTAATATTCCTCTAATTAGCTTCTATAAGCTTACATCTACCTATTAATTAATCACCTTTGATTAATTAAAATACCCCCCAACTCCCATGACTTGTTAAACATGTATTAAACCCTTCTAAAGTAAGGTTACCTTTTATAAAGCAACCTTATCCATTCCTAATCATGTTTTATCTTTATCCCACATTCATGAGAATGTGTTGAATCCTTTATCCTTTGGGCTATATAAAGAGCCCTCCACCTACCTTTTTACTTACACCTAAACTTTCTAAGAGAGTAAATGCAAAGCATATAGCAAAGAGACTAAGAGCTTGCACCTTGCCCTTTTGAGAGTTCATCATCTTGAAGAGTTAAGCCTCTTTCTTAAAGTGCTTGGGTCATATGGGAGGTGTCAAAAGGGTCTTGTAGCCCAACTTTGATTAGCCCCCATTCCTAGGTTCTTGGAGCATTAAGGACAACTATTTTGATAGCCATGGAGCTTACTTAGGTCCATTCATTTATTTGTTGTTAGAGAATAGAGGAGTTTAGATATTTAGCATTGTTAGTTTCAAAGTTTGTATTGATGAATGCTAGCATCTAACCCTTGTTTAATTCTTATCATGATGGTGTTTATGCTTTGTTTTAGCTAAATTGTAGAACTATTTTAGGTGGTAGTTCTTGCTTCATTTGATTTAGCATTAAGCAAAGTATACATGCACACAATAGGTGAGCCAACACACATCGTGCCCATGTATATATGGTGTTCTCCTCTATCTAGTGGCATATCTCATGCATATTATACAAGATGCACACACCTCCTCCCTTTATTGTAATGGATGAAGCAATAACAACAACTATGAACTGCTGTAAGTGCAAAACCATTGACCTCAAGATAATATCTAAACTAATGTGGGCCTTGATGGTTACTCAAGTCCCTATAAAATACTGTATAAAATCTCACATTTGTCTCTCCATATCCTCCAATGACATAACCTATACTCTCTCCCCAATAACTTGCAATCATAGTATGTGATACATATTATTCCAGGTAGCCATCATCTCACCCATAGGTAACCAAAATGTACAAGTATCCCTGCACCATATTTCGCATAAGGTTGCCAACATAGGCATATTATGGGGCACATCCCCCATCCACACTATGTGTCACAGACCGACATGGTCCATAACATTTCAATCATCATCTGACATGCCCAAACCAAGAAAATTATTCAAGTGACTACCACCACAAAATTCCCTTAAGTAAATATCCCTCTACACAACACAAAACAATAATGAATGCAACATTATAACACTATAGAAACCCATACACACACATTGATTAAATTTATATACAATAAAAATCACATTTACACCACTTAGAACTGAATACACACTATCTAGACTAGGGCACCCAAAATCAAGACTGGGGCGCCTAAGAGCAGGACACTTCTGCCCAGATCTAGGCGCTCCTATTCCAAAGGTCACTAACACCATCACCGCTCTTATCTAGGTTTAAAACACTGATAAAAATCATAATCAAAATTATAAAAAATTTCACTATAAATAACTACTGCACACTCAATTTTTGAACAAACATTGAACTTACCAATTCCTCCATTGTACGCGATGCTACGACTGTCACCATCATCTCAAATCGGCTAGATTGTGTTTCTCTCAATTGCAACATCCTTACAAACTCAGAGCTCAATCAAAACTCACGTAAAATACAAATGAATTAACTAATCAATTTTTCACCTTACAATTTATAGTTACTTTTCATCACCTACTTTACTATGGTCATTATGTCACACTTATTCTTCCCACTAATGCACACTTTTTGTCATATCTTAAACATTGTTACTCTGATTTACACCTTGTTTGTGGATTTATTTTCTAAATTACATCTACTATCATATCATACACATGATGCACAATTTATTTCTCCTCCATGTTGTCTTTCACTCAATTTATACACATTTTGATGATCTTTATCACACTTTATCTATCTTGTTCTTACTTTCGGTTCATCATTCGCTCTTATCATTACTTCCCCTTTTGCTGAAAGGGTGGACATACAATTGGGGTCATCCGATAATTCCCCTTATATCACCATGCATTTAAACAAACACTACTGATTTGATAATTCCAAACATTTACTAATACACTATGCGGCATTTCACCATCGATTCCCCCCAATGACCTAACTTAGGAGAAATAAACATACAATTTCTATATGTGACATTTCATCACTTCCCCATAATGACCTAACCTAGGGGAAGAAAACATTAAAATATTTTCCATGTGATAATTCAATAATTTCTATATATTCCCCCTAATGACCTAACTTGGGGGAAAATAGCATAAAACCTATCTATGAGTAACCAATAAAAAACAATCAATTAACCAATTCACCAATGCATTTAAATATCTAACAATCAAAATCATGTTATTAAATCAATATGATATAAGACATGTGACATCCTAGATGACCTAACTTGCGAGTTACATTCATTACTTTCCCAGATGACCTAACTTGTGAAGCTATTCTATATTTGACATTTTCTTCCTGACGATCTAACTTGAAAGCCATCACATTGCGGAGACACCCGGGGAGCCGGGGAAAGAGTGCCTTTCCTAAACCACTCATATATGGGTCTACTATTTGATCGAATTTATCTGGATCTAAAAAAACTCAAATATTTTATGTAAGTCCATCTGCAATGGCTAAGATCTTGAGGATGTATTTACAGGTTGGAGAAGAACACACCTTTCTCCCTACACTCTTCCTCTAGCAACAGGATGCCCAAATCCTCTGGTCAATTTATCATATACAAACAATCAGGTTGGGAACTAATCAATCCCTACCCCACCTCATCACCATCATACACATTCAAATTCATCAATCAATCAATATCACAATAACCACTCTCATTTAGTGAAATTCATTGCAATATTATGTCTCTCACTACGTTGCATGGATAAACACACTGATCCATGGTTTGACACGCTATATGGTTTATTTGGCATGTTTTCCTACCACATTTGCACATTATACTACAACATGTGCTTCTTTGTATTTCTCTCATGTACACATCTTTATATACTTTATGTTACTAAGATTTCTGCTCACTAACCAAAAGTAGGGGAAAATGTAGTCACAAAATCATGCACTTAATACTATGATTATATCATGAAGTATGTTATTTTATATATGGATCTTGTGTAAGAAAATTATTCACTAATGACTCATCCCCTAGTCTTGTCATCAGTTTAGTCAGTCATTGTAACTATGTATTTTACACAGTCATTAGTTACTTGCATAGTTCTATTCATCTCTTAGGGAGTCTCAATTGTCATTAATTACTAAGTTTTCATTTCTAGTCTTTAACTAGGGCTCCTAGGGAGGGATTAGGGCACCCATGGGTGCCCTGGTTCTCATTCCTAGGTGCCCTGGTCCTAGTCATACTTGGTTCTCATTTAGATGTTAGAGGTTAGTCTTTATAATTTTCCCTCCAATTCCCCTAGATACTAGTCAGCATTTTGGGTCATTAGTGTTGAAATTTGAGCAAGAGATCCCTATATAAACACAACATATACACTTAAGGGAATACTATTTCTACTAAGGGATAGCTATCTACATAAGGAAAGGGATTGCATTTTGACACTATTTTGCATCACATGCTACATAAGAAGGGGAGTTTATTCTATTCCATCCACCATTATGCATTTTTATCTAGTTATTGCTTGCTACTTTTGGCGTCATTCATGTTAGGGAACCCTAGGCACATGATCGCACACAAAAGAACATAGAACTACATCAATTCTAAGATGTAGTGCAATGCTTAGTCATAATTCCATCCATTTGGTGGCTAATGATAGTCTAACCCATTCATTTGCATCATTCTTTTTTTTTAATGATTTTGTGTTCAGTTTTGCAGGAGATTATTCATTGGTGATTTACAATGACATAAGAAAAGCAAGTGCGACATCATCAAGATAAAAGGTGAAATATTGTGAAGATTTAACAACCTTATTAGATTCAGTTTCTGAGTCAATGGTCTACCAAGACTTCAGACCAAGGTTCCCATAAGCATCCCTGCCCTTCTCGAGGCATCCCAGTCTGGCCAAATCTGCCACTTCTACAATTTTATGAGGTTTGTAACGAGATCCAGTTCCACCAAAACATCGCTCTTTCCAACCCTAACTTATTGCGAGGTAAGTTCATTTCAGTTTAGTACCTTTTCCCTCCTATTTAATTTCATTTAAAATATCAAATAAATTACTTAGCATTTATATTTTAGTATATCTTACTTACTGCATTGCTATACTTATTAGATTAACCTATAAAAATATAGATTTTAGTTAATCACTTTCAAGCACAACATTCTTAGACAACTTTAGAGACTTATCTTCTCTCATGCTATCTGGAGAATCTGGATGGCCAAAAAATCTATCATTTTTAGAAATTATAAGAAATCTAGCAAGAGAATCCTAATAGAGATAACCATTAAGGCCAAGGAGAATATTTTGAAATTCAAGCCCCCCAAGAATCCAAACTTTCCCAAAGAAGAGGAAATATTTTTTCTAAACTGGAATATTGACATTGAGGATGCTCAAGATATAACTCCTTGCATTGACTGCTCTCTCATTCAATGGATTCCTCTCCTAGAAGGTTTTTACAATTTAAATTTTGATGGTGCTTCTAAAGTAAACCCAGGTGTTATGGGAGGTGGAGGCTTAGTGAGAAATCATCTTGGAAATCTCTTTATTACATATGAAGGCCCTATGGGAATCCAATACAACCACTATGTTGAGACACTTCCTACTCTTTGGGGTATAAGAGTTACCAAAGATCATAATGTTAATAATATAATTATAGAGGGTGACCCACTAAATATAATTAATCACCTCAAAGGCACTCATCCCCCAAGCTAGACTATCAAAGACTTTATTCATGAGGATGTGAAAATTTGCAATACTTTTACTATGCAAATTTATGTCATACCTATAGGGCAAGAAATAAAGTAGCAGAATCCTTAGCCAATGAATGGGTTTATATTAATCATCTTAGTTTATGGAAGGAGTACAAAGAAATCCCACAAAATTCAAATTCAATCATTATCCAAGATAAAAAGGCCAACCATCCACAAAAATAGTATGTGCCAGCGGAAATTATAAGTAAAAATTAGGTTCAATGAGTGCATTTCATGCTCGGATCATGCCTCATTCAAATGGTTCAATCAATACTTCTGACTCTTTCTTATCCTCTTTTTTCTTTATGTTGCTGAGAAGATTTTCATTAGCTATTTTCACTCTACGAGTGCTTTTTTTTCTATCATTTATTCTACTATGGGCATCCCTCCTTTTTGAGTTGAGCCTGTATGAGTCCCTACATGAAAAAAAAAGAATATCTATGGAAGGATTTGGATGTTGACGGGTTCTTGACCTTCATGAAGATAATTAAAGGCCATGCTAAAAACATTTCTATTACTTTTCCTAAGAACTGGAAGGATTTTCCTATTACAAAGGCAAGAATTTTCCTATTACTGAAAATCTCATTTCCTTTGTCACGGGCATGGGTATGAATGGTATAATTTTTTTTAGGAAAAAATTTTACAAGGAAGATGAAGAGAAACATTTTGTGGAAGGGATTGAAACCCTCAAGTTTGTTAAGCTAGGATTGGTCTTTTCCTCCATTCCTATGGGCCATTTGATGAGGTTGCTAGAATGGTGGTCACATACATAACTCTGGAGGGCCATTTCTCTACCTTGCCTTTACACCATCTTTTTTTACTAAAGCACTTTTGTAGGAACCCTAAGGCGAGACTCTCATATTACATTCTACATTTTGTGGAGAATTTTATCCTTGAAGTTCATGCCCACCAAAGAGGTTGACCCCTCCATCAGGGTTTCATACTTATTCTTCACCAATATTGTTATGATGTGGTTACTAATGATCCCTCTCATTCTATTGCCCATTCCCATCCACCTCAACAACATAAAATCAAGACTAAAAACCTTAGACCCCATTTTCCACCTCCGACCAAAAGGGTGCTTCGTAGTAGTGACAAGGGTAAGGATTTGGCCATTACAGAAAGCTTATTGTCCATCAGCCAAACTAATCAGGATCCCTCAGCTAGAAATGATTTAAAGGCCTATATTAAGTTGCATGTAGAAAAATTAAAGGCCCTAGGTGAGGGTGTTGAATTTTTACTCAATGAGGGTACTAAAGATGATCATGGCCCTAAATATTACTCTATGCTGGAGAAAAAACTTGAAGATATGGCCAAGAAGAAGCATACCATAAAAGGGACTTTGGAAAATATCATAAACAAATAGATAGACCATTTTACTATGCATAAGGCCTTACTTGATTTTATTCAAGTACAGGTAAAACAAGTTTATGATCTTAGTGGATTTTTGAAGGTATTTGGAAAGATGGAAAAGAAAAGAAAAGGGTAATCTCATCAAGAAAAAAAACCCCTCCTTAAAAATAACTCTTAATATTTTTAGGGCTATGGAGGAGGTTAAAAATCTTTTCAATAATTCTCTCAAATGATGATGTCGATATCCCCGTGTTTTGGCTCTGTTGGTCTTTGTGATAGTTTTCTGAATCTGAACAGATGCTATGTTGCTATTGTCTAGTTGTGTTTTGGATTCATGCTCACAGGTTTTCCCTACCTTTGTTTTAATTGATTTATATAGTTGTTTTAGGCTTTGGTTTCTAGGGTGTGGTCCCTACTGGTCAAAAAACCGTTGTTGTAATCTTATTAAATCTAGAATTTGAACCCTTTTTTACCATGGGGTATGGTCCCCTTTAAAACCATTTATCAATAATAAAAAACATCAAACATTATTCGCAATGTGGTCCAAGACCAATCAAACAACATTAAACTTTAATTCATTTCTGAGTAATATGGTAAACTTTAATAATGCAAAGAAATCTAAGACCGCTTAATTATTGTAAACATCATTAATTATAGAAAACAATGGTGGAGTCCATCCAATCAGTCAACATACAACAATACAAACTAGAAAGTAATTGTCAAACAAATCCAACTATTATAAGGTAAATGCACATATAGGGTTAGGTATACATTTATACACATGTATGCATATGTTTTAGTATATACATACATATATATTAGTATAAAAAACTATATATGTACTTATATATTAACGTTCATCATTTATTTAGTCATCCTCAAACATTTGCAACAACAAAACCTTTAAATATTGCAGGGTGTGACATACTTACCCCTTAAAGAATCATTTTCCCGATGATTTTTTTTATTGTTGGAAAATAGTTTTGAAGTGACTATACCCTGTTAAAAAAGGCTCAAAAGCCAGATATGTCACTAAAAAGATAAAATTTTGATCAAAATCAAAATATTACAATAAATCCCAATGGTATTCCAAAAATAAACTACACAAAAGAGACAAAACAATGACAAAACTGTAAAAAAGTAACGAGAAAGCAACAACTAAACAACAAGGCAAACACACCAAAGATCACTTTTTTAATGCTCTATCAATTTTGGCCCTCACATCCTACAAAGAAATGAAGAGAGCTAAGGAAGTGATTTGAGAGGGGTCAGTCCTGATGATTTAACTTAACATTATTACACATATTACTCGAAAACAATGCAAACATCATTGTTAAAGAAAAATAGTTCACATTTTCATAAAAACTTGAAACTTTTTCCATAATGTTCATCAATCATAACTCATAAATCTTAGGTTTAATATTCTCAGAAAAATAAATATTCTCAAACAATCAGCAATATAAAAACAATTTTCCATTACAGTCAACACTATTATCAAGTATTGTATAATATATCAATAACATATAGTAAAATAATAGTTTTAATCATTGAAATAGATAAGAAAATATAGTTTTCATTTCATATATATTGTCTCAAGTTGCGCTATCTTTAGAATTTTTTTCCCATTGGACCTTGTATTATGGAATATCTCAATTTATAAGATGTAACCTACGAGTTTCCAACACTCTTATAGGTTCAACCAAGGCGATTCTCAGGTCATGAACCTATACAGAGTTCTAATTTATGACTTGCATTATATCTGAAATATACTTTTTAAGTAATTAAATATGAAAAAACATCATGCATTCTAGAAAATGTAGGAGGAAATGCTAGTCTATATGCCATCAGACTTTTAACTTCAAAGATTTTGAAAGGTTCCACATATCTAGGTGATAATCTGACATACTTGTCAAATGTAATTAACCTATTTTTGGGTTTTACCCTCAAGAATACTTTATCTTGTTGCTCAAATTTCTTGTCAACTCTTTTTAAATCTACGTAGCTCTTCTTCCTATTGGCCACTTCTTTCAATTGCTCACGAATAAGCTTCACTTGTTTTTCCATTTATGTTAAGATTTATGGTCCTGCTACCTCTCTGTCCTACGTGTACTAGATGATAGGATTTCTACACCTTCTCCCATACAACACTTTAAATGGTGACATTTTTCAGTGATGAATTATAAGTGTTATTATAGGAAAATTCAACCAAAGGTATACTATTCTTCCAATATGTATTAGCTGATCCATGTAATACATTCTTACCCTATAACCATCCATAACATGGTTAAGATATTTCTATTTGAACATCTAATTTCTGGATGGATAAGTTGAACTAAAGTTTAGTTTTATTCTCCCAAAACGTAAGTTTAAATTTTTCCAAAATCAAAAGGTCATTCTAGGATCATCTGTTAGAAATAATCAATTCCAAAACTCTGTGCAATCCAAAAATTTCATGCACAAACCATTTTACAAGTACGGGTGAATCATCCTTAATACCTTACCTAGTATGAAGTGAGACTAATTTGGTCAGTATTTCGACCATTACTAAAATCATGTCATGCTTGTTTTTAGAAAATGGTAGTCCTTGCACAAAATCCATGCTAATTACTTGTAATTTTTTATACATGGAATGTTATGATGATACTATCAGACCAGTAGATATGCATGTGTCCATTCCTTAACATGCATTAACAATCAAGACAATGTGCCACATAATTCTGTCATGTCTTTCTTCATTTCTTTCCAGAAGTATTGTTATTTCACATCAGCCAACAGTTTCGTTACTCCGGGATGCCCAAAATAAGGAGCATCATGGAATTCCTTCATAACTTTTGTTCCTAAGTTCATTATCCAAAGGAATATAAACTTTATTTTTCTATCTCAAGAATCCTTCATTATCAAACTTAAAAACCTTCATATTTGATGCCAAAATCAGATCTTCTGCTAACATAGTCTTCACATGATGATAACATATCAATTTACATATTGTTTCTTTACTTCATCTTTAAATTGTGTTCTGATGGCTTGCAATAGCATGGAAACATGCTTCCTAAGACTCATCACATTAACCACATGGTTCTCTTTTCCTGTAATATAACTAATGCCAAAATCATATTGAGACAAAAAATCAAGCCATGCTACGTTGTCTTACATTCAAATTAGGACTGCGTAAAGATATATTTCAGCCATAAGTGGTCTGTATTTCAATTCAAAAGGCTTTCATGGTAGTTAATACCTATAAACTTGTGAAAGGGCATGAACACCTAGTTGGGGGGACAACAAGGGGGTCTTAAGTGGATACACTTTTATGAAAAATAAAAAACTTCATCTTGTACAAGGTTTTTGAAATAGTTACACTCTAAATCGGAAGTTGTATAAACATGAATCGTAGAATTACCACATTGAGTCTAGTTTCTAAGATACTACATTTTATTGAAAACATATAATTTTAAGTGGGTCAAATAACTAAAATACCAATAAGTGCTCCTGTTTTTGTTAAAAAACATAACATAGTGACTTTCGTGCCCCCCACCATTTTTTGAGCACCATTTAGTATTTTTGAAAACCCTTTAGTAGAATAAGTTTGGGCTACAATTTTTTTAAAGATTTATTTAGCAAGTATTTATTTTTTTAATGATTTTTTGGTAGTACATAAGCTTTAAATTTAAAAACATAATGGAGCTCTGACTTTGCCCCCTTCTAATTACCTCAAATAATATCAAAAATTACATTTTCTTTGAATGTGTATAGAATTTGGCCTAGTTTTTGGATAGTATAATTTTTTTTCAATTTCAATGAGCAAAAAAAAAGATATATGACAAAAGATAGATGTGTTTAAACTTCAAAAATTAGCTATAAAAAGGCATTGTTAGAAAATAAATAATATGAAAACCTTATATTAGTCAAAAAATTTGAAAAATTATATTTTTTAGAAAGTAGATAGTTTGCTTTACGCCGTGGTATAAGTTTTCTTAAACGAATTGATCGTTTTATGTTGATTTATCATGGTGGAAGTGGATTTTTATCATTTTCCTACAAAAACACATAGTTTTATGTGTTTGTGTAGGTCCATGCCTTAGGCTTGGGGATCCAAAATGGATCCAAGCCTCGAGGCATGGCTGAGAAAAAGTGAAAGCACAAAATGCATACACATTATCAAATGCTTACGCATTCTTCATAGTATGAACATAATTTGTGTTTTTGGAATGCTTGTATTTACAAAAATAAATATTTAAATTTATATTATTTATATTTTAATATTTCTTATACTTTAAATTTATTTTAGTAAATATAAGAAATTAGGGTCACTCTGTATCTTATAAAACTATTCTCACAACTCCATTAGTCACGATTTAGGAGATAGTTTTTAATATTATAATCTGGTTAGTACATAGGTAATTTTCTGGATTTCAGCATTCAGCCTAAATCTTTTAACATTTAAATTCTACAATCAAAACCCTAAAAAACAAAAACCTAAGGCCCTAAACCTAAACCCTAAACCCTAAACCATGATCCCTAAACCCTAAAAATTAAACCATAAACCCTAAATCATAAGCCCTAAAACCTAATCCTTAAATATTCAGCCCTTACCTGTGATCCCTAAACCATAAACGTTGAGCCTTAAGCCTTAAGCCCTAAACCCTAAAACCTAAACCATGAACCATGAACCATGATCAATCCTAAATGCTAAACCCTAAACCCATAAACCTTGAAAAAATAAATCTAAACCCTAAAGTCCCTAAACACAATTGAATCCTAAACCCTAAACCCTTAAGCCACTAAACCCTAAACCATAAGTTATAAACCCTAAATAATAAACCCTAAACCCTAAACAGTGTGACCTAAACCCTTAACCCTGTAACCCTTAATCCTTGAGACCTAAACCCTAAACCCTAAAAAAATAATAAACCCCTCAACCCTAAACTCTTATTAGTGATTCTAAACCCTAAACCCTAAACACTAAATCCAGAGCCCTGAGATTTAACCCCTAATCCTTAAACCGACAACTCATGAACCCCATACCTTAAGCCATAAACCATGTAAACCATGAACCCTAAACCCTAAAACCTAATCCCTAAACTATAAACCCTAAACCTTAAGCCTTAAACCCTACACCCTAATCCTTAATCCCTAAGCCCTGAGCCCTAAACCCTAAACCCTGAATCTAGAGCCATGAGCTCTAATCCCTAAACCTTAAACCTGTAACTCTGAACCCCGAACTCTGAGATGTAAACCCTAAACCATGTACCCTAACCCATAAACCATAAACATAAACCATGAGCCCTAAACTATAACCCTAAACCTTAAACCCTAAATGTTAAATCCTAAAACCTAAACCCTAAACCTTGAACCATGAGCCCTAAATGCTAAACCCTAAAATATTAACCCTAAAAAATAAATCCTAAACCCTAAAATATAAACCCTAAGAAATAAATCCTAAACCCTACAAACTAAATCCTAAACCCTAAACCCTAAACCCTAAACATTAAACCCTAAGCCCTAAACCATTAAACCATAAATCCATGAAGTTTGTGACCTAAACCCTTAACCCTCAATCCTTA
This sequence comes from Taxus chinensis, assembly GCA_019776745.2. Taxonomy (NCBI): domain Eukaryota; kingdom Viridiplantae; phylum Streptophyta; class Pinopsida; order Cupressales; family Taxaceae; genus Taxus; species Taxus chinensis. The sequence goes on from CM034149.1 coordinate 823,446,762, forward strand.
ACCCTAAGACCAAAACCCTAAAACCTATACAACCCTAAACCCTTAAACCCTAATACACCGTAAAACTTCACTAAACCCTAAACCCTAAACCTAAACCCTAAACCCTAAACCCTAACCATAAACCATAAAACCTAAACCATGAACCCTGAGCCCTGAGCCATAAACCCTAAACAATAAATTCAGATCCCTAAGCTCTAATCCCTAAACCTCATATATTTATAGTAGGTCTCATGAGTGAGTTCATATTTTGGAATATCTTAGGACCATATTTCCTAGTCTTGTTCCTAGAACCATCATTGAGTCTGCTCATACAACTACCATATTTATGAGAGGTGGGACAAGAAACTAAATGTATATGACATCTGCCATGTGATTTATAATGCATATTACACATCTCTACCAAACTTGTTTCTCCCCGCATATACTTGCGCTTTTGAATGTCAATTTATTCACACTTTGAAACAAATTTCAAATTTCTTATATTTCCATGTATGGTATTATGCAAGCTAGGATGACCCACTGGAAGATGGAAAAAATAACCATCACAACACAAAAATTAATCTAAAAGGAAATGGAAGAAACAAAGATAATATACCAACGTAGAGGTGTAAGATCAGAATTGAATTTCCTGCATAGTATCCTCTCCTCTAGAGAAAGAGAAAGCTTTTCTGCTACTAGAATGGATAGAAAATTTGATAGAACTTCCTAGAAGTGTTTAAAATAAGCATAGCAATTGGGAAATGACTAAGAACATAAAGTGGTTTATAAATCACATACTAAATATTTCTAATTTAGTTCTGAATGGGATTCAACTGGCATACGACTTAGTGACCTTCTATTAATTGATAATTCCTTCTATAATAAACCCATGGATGCTTTCAAAAATGCCTTCAAAAAGATAGGGGTAGTCATTAAACCTAGTGAAGGGTGTGATGTGATTTATAAACAACTTGAAATTCATATAGATTTAGAGGTCATAACACGAATTTACAAATATCTCTAACGTTATAAATGGAATCCAAGTAACAATGTCTTGTTATATCCAAGGATAGAAACTACTGGGGTATGTGGTAGAATTGAACATTCAGGAATCATTGAGTGTCTGAATCATGAATGTTCGTTGCATCTGGAGAAACATTTTTCAAATATTGGAGTAATGCATCTTGGAAAATAAACTTGAACCTCATAAATCGTCTCAAATTGCCAGCTTACATAAGCACTAGACATATCATGCTTTATTCTTTGAATGAAACCTTCATTCCTGACAGTTTGTAACTGAAAGAATTATTCAAAAGAGTGTTAAAAAAATATCTTTGTACCAAATTTTTCTTGGATATCTGGAATATTTCCCTCCTTCAAAATATTAACAGATGAAAGACGTCAAAATTTTATAAATCTCTTTGAAGAATTTTTTTTCTACGAAGTCGATGAACCCTTTTCAGTTGAATACTCTCTGTCAATACTAATAATAATGGGTAAGACACATAATGTTACAGTGAGTGAAATAGTTCCCATGTGATGGGAAAAAGAAGATAGTTATATTGGGTAACATTTATTTGTACTGAATTATTCTTGGATATTTGTAATTTCCCTCCTTCAAAATATCAGTAGATGAAAGGCATAAAATTGAGATGGATCCCTTTAAATGTTCTACCTACAAATTAGATGAACCCTTTTTAGTTGAATACTCTCTATCAATACTTATAAGAATGGGTAAGACATAAAACATTATAGTGAGTGAATGGTTGAGCCTAATCCACTAGCCTTAAACCTTGAGTCCTAAACCCTAAACCTAAACCATAAACCTTGAGCCTTAAACCCTAAACCATTCCCTTTAAACCTTAAACCCTAATTCCTAAACCCTAAACCCTAAACCCTCAACCCTAAACCTTAAACCCGAGCCCTAAACCCTAAGCATTAAACCCTAAACCCTAAACCCTGAAATCTAATCCTTAAACCCTAAACCCTAAACCATAAACCTTGAGCCCTAAACCCTAAACCCTGAACCCTAATACCTAAGCCCTAGCCAAAACCCTAAACCATTAACCCTCAAACCTAAACCATCAACCCTAAACCCTAAAACATGAGCCCTAAACCCCTAACCCTCAACTCTCAACCCTAAACCCTAAACCCTAAACCCTGATCCCTAAACCATAAACCCTGAACCTTGAGCCATAAACCCTAAATCCTTAACTAGGATTCCTAAACCCCAAACCCTTAACCTTGATCCTTGAGCCCTAAATCCTGAACCCTCAACTCTTAACCATGAGCCATTAACCCTAAACTCTAAACCCCAAACAATGAACCCTAACCCATAAGCACTAAACCTTAAACCATAAAGTCTAAAATATGAGCCCAAAAATCTAAACCTTAAACCCTAAACTCTAAACCCTGAGTCCTAAAACCTGAGCCCTAAATCTTGAACCTTGAACCCTAAACCCTAAACCCTAAACCCTAAATCATAAACCCTGGCCCAAAGGAAAGTCCTAATAAGATCATTTAGTGCCTTTAGTCCTAATAAGATCATTTAGTGTCTTTAGTGTGTAGGGAATAGTGTCTAAGGTGATTGATCAAATCATTTACTTTTGATGAGAGGATACTTTCTCTGAAGGCCTAAAAAGGCATTTTTGGCCATTCTATAGCTAATTGAACACCCTTCAGAACAAGATAACATGAGCTAGTAATGTCACCAAGGTATCAAAGACCATCATGTGTGAAGTATTAAGGCATTGTTTGTATCCATGAGAGACATATGAGAAAAAACATGTATGAGAATCATGAATTTGATTCCATGAAAGGATGCATTTATAGCTAGGAAAGGTGAGGGGATGATCTTTATATGGAGTAGCATGTTTCTAAGAATGAGAAATCATCTGAGTTCACTTGATGCAATTCACTTGGTAATATTCGTAAAAACTCATTCAACACCTAGTAGTGTGATTACACCTTAAGGAGGAGGCACATTACAATCACCTTATTTTTGCCAAAGGATAGGAATCCCATTTAGGGAGCAATCCTTTATCTATAAAGTGAGGATCTCATTTTAGTAAGAAGTAGACAAACATTGTAGAGTTGATTCATGGTCACTAAAGCGTATTATGAACCAAATTTAAAAATTAGTACCAATTAAAGCATTGGTAGGGCCAAAATCCAATTCAGAAGGTCAAAAAACCTATAAAACGACTATATGCTTTCCTAAAACAAAGACCAAATACAATATGCATGCCCTGAAAATTTTAGGTCCTTTGCTAAAATCTTGAAAATGCGTAAGTACTGACCAGATTAGATTTTGAAAAACTATCTTCTAGATTATAATTGTTGGAGCTACGGGACCACTTCCATCAGGTGTAAAGTGACCCTAACTTCTTATATTTACTAAAATAAATTTAAAGTATAAGAAATAATAAAAGAAATCTTATAAGCCCCCCAAATACACATATATTTAATCTTATAAGAAATTTACTTGAACATTTATTTTTTGAAGTATAATCCCCCCAAATACACATATATAGTCCATACTATACAAAACACGGACGCATTTTGACTTCTCTAAAACATGTACATGTTTTGTCTTCTCTAAAACACGTGGGTGTTTTCTCTTCCCTAAAACGTGTGCACATTTTTTATTCTCTAAAACATGTACATGTTATAGGTTCCATAATTACCAAACCAAAAAAATTAAAACACGAACGCGTTTTGGAAAATTGTGTACACATTTTATCTGTTTTTCAAGTTTTTGTCCACTTTTTGGCCCCCCAACTTGGTGCACTTACCCAATACGTGAACTATGAAAATAAATTATAAGTCATGGGGAGTATAGTTCTACTCATGTACCTTCAATTATTTTCTCTCATAAGTAATTACATGGTTTTTTGTACAAGTAATCCACATAAATCTTCACTTAATGCATAAATTTACACAGTGAAGCTTCTGTTGGGATCCAAAACCTTCAAAATTGGTGTTTTTGTAATTTTTTCCTTCAATAAATTGAGTGCATTCTCACAGTTTTCAGTCCGCATAAATTTCATATTCTTTTTGTGCAAAGAGGTTATTGGTGTAGCCACTCTAGAGAAAATTTTCGAGAATTTTTCTGTAATAACTAGCAAACCCCACGAAGCTTCAAAATTTATGTACATTATTAGGTGATGGCCATTCAGTAATGGATTTAATTTTCAATGGGTCGATTGAAATCCCATCCTTATTAATTATGTGCCCAAAGTTCTATAATTCATTCAGATAAAAAGAACACTTTGAGATCTTACCATATAGTTTTCTTTTTCTAAGCACATCCAACATTGTTCTCAAGTGTTCATTGTGTTCTTCCCTATTTTTAGAATAAATCATGATATCACTAAGAAAAAATAGTACAAATTTATCTAAATAATATTGAAAATATTGTTCATGAATGGGGCTGGTGTATTAGTGAGTACAAAAGGTAACATTATAAACTCATAATGCATGTATCTCATTCTAAACACTATCTTATGAATGTCTTCATACTTTATCCTTAGTTGATGATAACATGATTGTAAATCAATATTTGAATAAACAGATGAATCTCACATCTGATTAAAAAGGTCATCAATCCTTGAAAAAGGATATCTATTCTTAACTGTAACCTTGTTAAGCATGCGATAGTTGATATATGGTCTTAGCTTCCCATCTTTCTTCTTAACAAAGATGAACGGTGCCCCAGAGGAGACACACTTTGCGAACTAGTCCTTTAGAAAAAATTCATGAAGTTGTGATTTTAATTATATTAACTCTATTGTTGTCATTTTTTATGGTGCTTTAGATATTGGTTCAGTTCTAGGTTTGATATCAATGGTAAAATCAAACTCGCGTCTAAGAGGAATTCTAGGTAATTTCTATGGAAATACATCCCTATAATCTTGTAACATCAGATAATCCTTCAAGGAAGTGTTACCTTCCTCATTATAATCAATTTTTTTTATTACATATAACATACATCCTTTATTCTTGGATTGCTTAAGTTGTATGGTATAAATTTTCCTTACTTGCAAATGCCTTTTTATGCCCTGTATGCTAGCTATTTTCTTCATGTCATCTAGGAATTATATTTTTTTGAAGCATTCTACTGTTAATTTATATTGGGACAACCAATTTACACCAATAATAATGTCATAGGACCCTATAGGAGCTACGTAAAGGTCAATATCTATTATGAAACTAGGTAACTCTAATGCTGCATAAAAAAATACATTGATATACAATTTGAACAACATTATTCCCATATTGAAAAGTCTATTTTTTTTCATATAACCAACTTTTTAATTCAGTTTTCAACTAATTTACTAGAAATGAAGCACTCGATTGCACCAATGTAAAATAAAATAGTAATAAGAAGTCCATACAAATTGCTTGGAACTTTAATGGGAGAAGCTTGTTTCTCATCTTAGCAGTTAGCCACTGCAACATGTATCCATTGCTGCTAATTGTTCCCCAGATTCTTTTGGAGACAATTATTACAATAGTGGTCACCACCAAATTTGAAACATCTAGCAAAAGGTTCTTTCTTTTGAAATTTATTATCATTTTTTGCATCACTATTTTACCCATTTCTCTTTGCATTTACAGCAGGTTTAGTTGTTGTATTATTTTTGGCATTTTTATTTTATACCGAGATTCTTCAACCATGTTTTTCTAGGAGCTAATGGAGAAGGTGGGATGACACTCTTCTTTCTCTTTTCATCTCTATGAGAAGAAATTTCTTACAGTTCTTACTGCTTCCTAATGTATTTTTCAAATACATATTCCATAGTAGAAATCCCATGCACATCTACTTCTCCTCTAATGATTGGGTTTAGCCCCATAATAAATATACAAATTCTAAATTTATCATCTTTTTGATACTATGGTACATACTTCAAACACTTGGTGAAACATTCCTAGTATTCAACCACAGTTAGTTTACCTTGTGTCAGGTTTTGGAACTCAAATATTTTCTAGTCAAAGTACAATTGAGGTAGCCAATGTTGATGGAAGTAAAATTTGAATTGTTTCTAGGTAATATTAACAGTATCAAAACCTAACTATACTTTTTTGCTATCCCACTAAGAGGATGCCTCATTGGAGAGTTAAAATGCACCCCAATTTCCTTAGTTTCTTATGAAAAGTCTCTTATTTCAAAATATTTTTCCATTTCACTCAGCTAGTTCTTAGTTCCATCTCCCAAGGTTGTTCCATCAAACTTGGGTGGAATAATTTGTTTGATATTTCTTGACAGTTCAACTTCTAAGCGGGCTCTTTTGTTTCCTGGCTGATTTCCAGTACTAAGTTATTCCTCTTCATTTACTACCAGTTGTTCTTCCCCAGGTTCCTCTTCTTTATTCTCACCTAAAAAATATTGGAAATTAGTGTTTTCTTTGATGTCAATTGGTGTCATTGATGTCAAAAGGAGATAATAACATTAAGTTTGATTGGTAGTGTCCTTCATTGTTGTCATGTCATGGTAAGTTGTTTGGTCCGGTTGTCATTGATCATGTGTCTTGAGTGAGTATAGTGACTTACAAAGACATTAAATTGGGAGGAGGATGTTGTAGTGATGTAATGAAACTTGTTGAATGATCTTTTAGGTGGCAAGAGTTAAAAATTCATGAGGTGGTCAACATGGAAGGATCAGGAATTAAAAAAAACCTAGTAAGGAGGCCTAGCCAACAAGATGGCGTGTCATGGTGAATCACAGGTATGTCGGAGATGGTTATGTATTGTGATAACATGGGGAGTAGATGAGGTGTAAAGACACTGACAAGTGTGTCAAAGTGTGTATATAAGTCTAAGTCATGTTTTCTATGGCTGTACCTAGACATATTCTTGATCCTAGGTGGCCAAATAAGAATATATGATCTATTTATGAGTAAAGTATGCAAAGGTGAGAATTAGGAAATGTGTACCAGGGTGTCCCAAAGGTGTGGGAAATGTTATAGGCCCTGGTTTGAAGGAATTATCAAGAAAAGTGATTTTTTACTTTACCAAGCTCATAAACAGTGAGAAACCTAGCTTGAGAAGGAATATTTCATATTCATTGGCACGTGTGAAGTATTCATGGGAGGATAATCTCTTCATCGTAGTTGGGAAGGGTCATAGATCAATTTTCCTATCATTAGTTTTTGTTTTAAGGGGCAGAGCTTCATGAACAATCATTAGGAAGGTAAGGTGGTCTAAAACCCTTCTTAAGACTACTAGGTAGTGATGGAGGAGATATTGTTCAAAAATTCCTATAATGGATTGGATATTATAGTATGATGATTAGAGGTTGTATAGGACTCCTCTAGATTTATCCAGATGGAATTTATGTGTCATGAAAGTGTGTGGACCCCACAGTAAATTGTAAGTTCCAGTAGAAGTTGTATTTTATCTCAGGTTTTGTTATGGACCAAATGAATACATTGAAGTTTGAGGAAGTATGGAATCCATACTACATGCATGAGGTGGTTTGATAACAAGTTTTATCCCTTAGATGGTTTGTGGAAGTCATTCTTGCATGATTGGTTTTGGGGAAGTTTTAGCAGTTTTTTGGTGACCTAGTTACAGAGGTGTTCTAAAGAAATTATATTAAAAGTGAGGATGTATGATGCATTTGGTAATGACACTCAGATCACGAGGTTTCTATGTATGTGTCAAAATTTCTTGGTTTAAGATAATTGATGACTGATTGAACTTCATCTTTGAAGACTAGTTTTGTAGGTCACAAACCTAGTAAGGATAATTGATCTTAATGGTGGTTTCATGACATCATATGATAGTACAGAGTTGTGAAAGATTGTATGAGGAATGGAGTGGACTTATAAAACATGTATAAAATGTTATTTGTTCTTTTTGAAGGCCATGTGGGCCAAGAAGACTTAAGTTTGGCGAAGGAGTTATTTGAGTGCATTTATGCCTAATTGGGTCCTAATGAAGAAATGTGTGCATGAGGTGATATTTACGACCTAAGGAGGATTGTGTATAGTTTTTTCATGATTTTTTAAATTTTTTTATGATATATTATTTATGATGTCTAACCTATATGTTTATGATGCTTAAGTAATGTATATAAGCACATTCTTAGCCCTATTTGTTCTTGTTGGGTGGGTATGAAAAAGAATGAGAAAGAGAGCAAAGTATAGAGGTGAAGAAGGTATTTGTGACCATCAAGAGAGGGAAAATATTATGTCATGATGTTCAAGAGGGTGCTCATTTGTTGGAGAGATAGGTCAAATGACCTAATTAGCTTGGTAAAGAACTTATTGAGTGAGTAAACAAAGAAGACAAATTTGAAGAAGATAGAAGAAATGAGAGCTTTATAGGTTTCATCATTAATATTGGTGTATATGTGATAAAAATTTTAGGTAGATGAGTTGTTTCTTAGTCATCTAGGGGGTTTGTGTCTCTATGTAGGGTTGGTGCTCTAATAAATCAAGGGGTCGGTGTTCTTTGTGGGGTTAGTGCCTCACTAAACTTAGGGGTTGGTGCTCCTTATTGGGTTGGTGCTCAACTAAATTTGATTCATTGCAGTAATAAAGATTTATTTCTATGGGTTTTATTCCATATAAGGGTTTCCCACTTAAATTTGGTGTTCTTGTGTTCTCGTGTTCTCATGGTGCATGCTCATGTGTTTGGTTAATCATTGTATAATATATATATATATATAATATATATATATATATATATATATTGATGAATGCTAAAGTGTAAGTGAATGAAAGTGTTAATACATACGGATTCACCCCTCCAATCAGTGGTTGTGCTTCCAACATAACCTACTGCTCCAAGGTAGCTACATGGTTTTAAGTGTTCTGAAGGACTTTTAGGGTTTCATCTAGCTTTTTGGCCATTTTATTCTCAGTCTCCTTATTTTCCCTTCTCCTAACCATCATATTTTTGTAAACAAGAATAATATGTTCTATTAGCGTATGAACCATTTAAGTCCAAGAACTGATAAACTTAAGTTGTGATACCAAAATGTAATTCACCCATGTTATTAATCATCAAAATTAAGGGATTTTTTTAACAAACAAACCCCTTAATCAAAATTAATTCCTTCAATGATTTTCATTTTACAACATTTAAAATGTTAACAATCCATCTAATAAAAAATGATAACCATGTGCATCTGTAAGGGTCAACCAGATCTACCCAATCCCCCTTAATTCACTCTAACCGAGTGAGTATAAATTTTATACTTGTGGTTAAAACTTTTTAACAAGTCTTAAGAATTATGTCCAAATCTGAAGTGTCAACCTGAAAACACACAAGTTGTAATACATCTAACACCCTCCACAAAAAAATGAGGGGATGGTAAAAAAAATAATGTATTCAACTAGCTACACTACTTGGCCACATTTTTAAGAGTTCCTTTGCAAGCTTAGTTTCGTGAATGCAAAAAAATCATTAAAACTTGTCTCTGTCATCACACATCCATCTCTTCATAGTTATTTGGATCTCATTTTTTTGTTCAAGAATTAAGTTCAATTTTGAAGAAGTAGGTACCATGACCCATCCTTATAATAAAAGGATCTAATCGGTCCCATCTTAGGATCCCTATGGGAAATTTAGTTACCATGTAATGAATTTTTTCATTACCCACTTGTTATCCTTCATATAGCCATCCTAATATGGCACGGTTAGGATTATGTCGAAAGGAACAATGATTCAGGATATCTACTCTTCATTTATAATTTACTTATCTATGAAAGACAAGTAAATAAATTTGTCTTTAAATAGGTTATTTCATATCATAACACGTTATCTATTCCACAATAGAGGATTATAGTAACTCATTGAGTTACTATCCTTTATGAGTACCTCTTACCGATTTATTACAACTTAATGTTGTCATTTAATATAGGTTTATTTAACCATGTATCACATTTAAAATTATCCAATCAATTCCTATTTAGTGTTGGTCTTAGTGTCACGAGTACATCATTTAATCTTGCATAGTATGTTTATCTCATTTGATCACGTTATTTGATATGAATAGTATAACTTATTAAGATAAAATAATAATATAACATTGTTTCCATTGTTTTATTTTCCATATCATATTATATTCACCCTTCGACATATTTGTTCATCCATAATGAAACTATAAATTCAGTTATGATTACATAACAAATATCAATAACTTATATTTATACTCTCATGTTAAAAACAACATTTAAACACTTCCATAACTCGTAGAATGTGATATAAAACAATAAGTATATTTATTTAAACATAATAAGGATAAGTCATTATTTTCTGAAATAATGACATACAATTATTCAAAATAGTACAATAGGTAAAATACCTTAAATAAACTTGTAAAGATAAATCATTCACAATTTCAATTAAATACAATAATCATGAACAATTTTTTAACAAATAATACATGATGAAATCATGCATATATAATCAATTTAGTCACTTCATAAATGTCACACTATCATACACATGGTAGGAGAGAGAAATGAATTCATGGTCAGTTATAGGAATTGGCATGATTTATCTAACTCATTCTTGTTTTGTTTAATTGAAATAAAAGAATAAGTTAAGGTTGAGTTAATTGGTGCTAATAAAATTTTAGTTCATTAATTAAATTAGCTACGAAATGTTCTATGAATTATTATTTCATAAGAATGCCATGGTTTCTAACATCACATGTATTCAACCGAAATCATAACATTTAAGTAATAAAGGTAACATACCATTTAAAATATTAATTACAATATTCATGAATAAGATTTATATTTACATCTATCAAATCCATTCAGAATCCACAAGAACAATATCAAAAAGTATCTTAAGCTATATATAATTGTCTTGTTCAACAAAGAAAGAATAATCTAAGTCACTATTTATTTAAGTCAAAGGTTAATACCAAATATGCACATCCATTCCTTCCCCTAAAATCTATTCCCAATTTGATTATAAGGTAAATAAATCAGCATTACTCCTTACAAGTAGAACATATAATACCACATAATTATCCCATTATCATTTCATTAATCAAGGAGTTAATAGTTATAGCTACAAGATCATAATAATTGATTCCAAAAATTCAACGATAAGATTTTAATAAAAATTTTGACATACCATTTCTTCCATCGTACTATGGCTCAAACTAACAGTCATTTCATTTACGCTTTTCACATATAAATTTATATATAACCTCTAACAATTATGTTATGTAATAACTATAAATGAATAGTGCCAGAGGTCTTCAAGAAAATTGAAGGATGAACAATAGAAAACAACATGCTTTAAGAATAAATACTTACTAACATAACAAACTTCACTGACAATACCCACAAGGTTCACCCAAAAAGCAATTCCATACAAATCATACTAGCACATTGTTCTTGTGAGTCCAAGGAGGACTTAAAATCAAATAAGTTAAACAACCCGACTCTAAGTGAGCTCTCAATAATGAAAACATGTTTTAATACCAACAATAGCGAGCTTATAAGAGATGGATAAAACTTTAACTACTAAACCCAAAATGGGTTGAATATTTTCTTTCATAGTCAACAAGTTTCTGATCAAATAATAAATCCCAATTCGAAAATCTCAACATTATTATTTTATCTCATATTTAGAATGTCAAAATGATAAAAACTACAAATCTTACATTTTCCAACAAACACATTTCACTATCCAACTTTCCTCCTGGTTTCCATTCAAAATTTCACTATACATCAAAGGAACAATTCTTATTTTTAAAAACAACTCAAGCAATCGTTCACTTCTAAAGTGAATTCTAGCAAGCTCTATTCGAGCTTATTCAAAAAAAAAAACTAAACTTTATATGCACATTTAAAAAAAAATTAACAAACCCAAATTTCCAAATTAACAAAATTTTTAAGATATTTCATTTTCCTTCAAAACCACTACGTTTTTCCAACTTTTCCTCTTAAGATTTTTCATGTTGAAATGAAGAGAAAATTCATATTTAAACTCAAGCAACTTTTCCAATGTTAAGTCAACTTCCAACAATCTCTAGTGACATGATTTAAGGAAACCAATAGTTTGCAATTATTTAACATTTAAATAACAACCCAAAAGTTTATAATAAACAAAAATAATTTTTCTACATAAAATTCAAAGACCCATTTCTTTTCAACAATTTATTATCGATTTCACTCTCATATCCTAATAATAAAATCAAAGAAACAATACAATTTTTAAAACAATAATTAAAACCCCCAACATATTCCATATTCTAAATTAAAAAACAAGAGTATGAGATAGTAACCCATGCCTGAAACTTGTTTTCTTCTTTTTCCAATTTCTTTGAAATTTTGAAACCTCCAATGCCCATAAACAACCTCCAGAATTTCCAAACAACAAGAATAACAAAAATTCACCATTTAAACAAGGATTCATCAATGCATTCAAACAGATCACCAAATAAATTTCCATATTTTTCTTCCCAATAACCTCATGCAAGCTTCAACAGATAAAATCACCAAAAAAAGTGACTAGGGAGAGAGAATGAGTTTGCATTTCTTTTGGTTTGGTAAGCAAGCTTCTAATTCCCCTAAAATTGAGCTTCATTATTGACATTAAATGTATGGAAGTGCCACCTCATTACCTTCACTCTAAAATTCCAATTTACATGCAATGCGTATGGTACTAAAAAACAATAAAAAATATTAATTTTTCCTTGTTGTCCACCTTATGGTCCATGACCATTAATGTTGAAACTTTAATCTTTAAACATGCCAAGTAATATGGTCAACTACCATTTTCAGACATAATCCTAAACAATTTTATCATCTCGTGGTCTAAGACAATACCTTTTCCAAGTATTTAGACATTAAACAATGCGATATGGTCTAAGACCATTATGCCTACATAATAATTTAATTTCTCCCATGGTATATGACCATTTCAATGAAATTAAAACATTACCATTATCTTGCTATTGTTCCATGACCTTCATTCTAAATGCTTAGGAGGGGTTGATGACCAAGTTTAAAACATTTAATAATAGCCATCAAATAATTTACCTTGCACAGTGGTATATGGATATCATTTTAAATGATAAGGAAGGAGAGTTACTAAACATTAAACATTATTCACTATGTGGTCCAACAGAAATCAAACAACATTCAACTTTAATTCATTTCTAAGAAATGTAGTAAACTTTAATAATGCAAAGCGGTCTAAGACTAATTCAAACAATACCGTATCATGAAAATTTTACTTTGATAATCACAAACACACTTAATTAATGAAAAAATAATTAATTACAACAAAAAACGATGAAGTCCATCCAATCAGTCAACATACAACAATGCAAACATGAAATTAATTGTCAAAAAATCCAATAGTCGGTAGAAGGTAAATGCACATATAAGGTTATGTGTACATCTATACACATGTATGTATATGTTTCAATATATAAGTACACACATACATGCACACACACACACACACACACACACACACACACACACACACACACACACACACACACACACACATATAAATAGCTATATATGTACTTATCTATTAACATTCATTATTTATTTAGTCATTCTCAAACATTTTAAGTGAAAACCTTCAACTATTGTCCGGTGTGATAGCCTCCATTACATAAAGGGGACAGTCATGACCATATTTATTTATTTTTTTCAAGTTTTTTCTTCTTTCATTTTAGCTATTATATCTATCTCCTTCTTATACCTTCCTCTTTCCTCTCCTTATAATCTAAGATATTTTTCTATTCTTGTTTGCAAAAAGAAGGTAGTTAACTATTAAGGTTAGTTTTGTTTTACCTTACTAAAGGATCTGTGGTTGAGTTTGGCACATGTGGGAGGAAGGATAAAAGGTTATCAACATTGGAAAACCTGTAGGTATGCATAATTAGACTCCCTCATAAGTTTTAAGTCTTGATATGAATTCTAAGTCAAGGAAAAGGCCTAAAACCATACAAGAAATTTTGAATTTTCAAATTATGCATTTTGGAGGGAAAATGCATTGTAAGAGTTTGAGGAGGAATTAGGAAATGAAACCAATTCTAGCACCTTGTTATTGATCAACAATAAGGTCCTAGACCTATCTAAGCCTTACCAGACAAAAAATTATATTTGGTACATTTTGATGCTCGTACATAACAATACAACTCATCACATCATGACCAAGTTCTAAATTTCTTTATTCCTCTCAAAAAGCAAAAAACTCACTTGGGGATGTTAGGGAAACCACGTGGATAAATAATAACAAAAATTTAATTATCCACCATTTAAAAAGAGCCAAGTATTATTGTTTATGTTTGAACAATAAATTATGATAGAGTACATCATATAAATAATTAGATATTAAGTGGGAAAACCATAAGGTAAAAAAACCCACTAAAATTCACTTATCTTTATTGATATAAATATGTTCACCCAACAATCCCACTATTTCCAGTAGTTATACCTTCAAGGAGGATTAAAAATTTCCGTATACATTCACTTATGAGTTTAGATGAATCTTCACACATTCACATCATGTATCATCAACCTTTCTTGCATAAAAAATCACATTATTATGTTACTTTTGTAACCAATATCAAATTAGATCACCTTGATTTATATCAAGGAAGGAAATCCATTGGGTCAATCTTGTTTTAAATTTGAGACATATGCTGACCCGCTATAGGAATCCACATAAGTATTTGACATGTTTCTAATTAAGCAGTTTCCAACTTAATATTACAACCCCAATACCCCCCTTTAATGTTAAGTAGGGAAACATGTAAAATTTATTTTTTTTATAAAAAAGGGCTTACAATCCATAAATCATAAAGATTTAGGCTAGTAAGTAAAAAATATATAATGTTTGTTCCAAATAACACATGCAAAGTCACCTTTTTGTATATAAGGAATTACAATCCATAAACCATCCAAGTGATTTAGGCTATCATGCAACAAAACATTTGTATTACATATTTTTTAACTCTGCGATATACTAATTTAGTGTTGTTGTTCACTACTGCAGTATTCTACAGAATTAAACAAGTCGTGAATCAAATGTAAGTGTTTTATGGGTTTTAGAAAAGCTACGGTACACTGCTTTAGTATTCTGCAGACTTTAAGAAGCCACGACACAAAAAAAAGTGTTCCATAGTTTTGTAAAAATTATACTATGCACAAAAATGTTTCACAATTTTTGAAAGAACAAGAAAACCATGATACACTGCATAGTGTTCCACGGGTTTTTGGAAAGTCAGAAACATGTGATGCACAGGAACAAAGCATAATTATCAAGATAAAGTGATTACGTATGAAGTCCTATATAATATTAGGGATTTTAAAAAACATTCATATCAAATCATTCGTTGGGTATTACAAGTAAAATCACATAAAGTGATAATTTTATCAAATACAATGGAAATAGTATAGGGAGATTTTAATTGACACAATTAGACCAATAAGAGTTGGTATTGGAAAAAGAGGCGGCATTGCAAAAACCATGCAAAAAATGATCATTCCTCTTTAATTCTCCCTCAATGACAACTATGAAAGACCAAATCTCAAACAAACCATACTCATATTATTCAGAGGTGGAGATCAAAGTCATCCACATTATCATTGATACTTGCTCATATGATTCAGAGGTGGAGATCAAAGTCATCCACATGATCATTGATTCTTACACATATGATTCAGAGGCATAGTTAAAAGTCATCCACATGATCATTGAGTGTTTCTCATGTGATTAAGAGGTGGAGATCAAATTAATTTACATGATCATTTGAGCCAAAATATGAAATGCCCAACGTAACATGAAATTTTTAGAATTTTATAGCACATAATGTATTTGTAAAAATGTTTGCAATCTAATTTTCAGTAGAAAAAAACTTGAGGTATATGTTACCATTCAAAAATTACTCATGAATGAAGTGCATATGAATCTAAATATGCTTGGTTATTTGATGTTGGAATAAATTATTTGTAAGAGAAATAAAAATTTCAATGTCACATATAAGAAGAGTACTTCCTTTGATGCCCATATAAAGTTCATCTAATAGTTTTTTTAGCTGCATAGCTTCCTTTTTTTCTTCTATATAACTTTAATACTCTTCTTCAATAGAAGAGAAATAATTATGGATGCTTCTTGTTACTCTAAGTGATTACACCTATACTCAACTTGAAAAAATATCTAGAAGTATATTTTTTATCCATTATATCAGCAACATGGTCAGCATCACAATAACCAAATAAATTTTCATCATCACAATAATAATAATACAAACCATAATCAATTGTACGTTTGATATACCTTAGATTCGTTTTTGACATTTTCCAATGGTCCTCATAAGGATCTTTCCCGAATCTAGAAATAATTCCAACTACATGGGATATATCAAGCCTAGTGATAGTTAATAAATAAAACTACTAACAAGATGTCGATATAAAGTAGGATTAGATTTTTCACAAGAAGGTTTTGGATCTAATTTAATTACAAATTCCATAGGAATATAGACATGCTTATAATCAATCATGTTAAATATTTTAAGAAGGTTATAAGTGTACTAAACTTGAGGTGCAATAATATATTTTTTATTTTGACAAATAAACATGCATAAGTAATGCCTCAAAAAATCCTAAATCACTCATTTCAAAACGTTGTATTAGTTTCTCTTTGATTCTAAGGATTATATTCTTATTACTACCAGTAATCAAGATATCATCAACATATAATACAATAATAATATAATGATTTTTTTCATATTTTAAAATTAAATTATTATCGACAAAATAGTTTTTGAAACCAACATCTTGAAATAAACTATTTATCTTAGCATATCAAGCTCTATGAGATTGTTTAAGACCATATAACAATTTTTTAATATTGCACACATATAATTCCTTACCAGGTTATTCAAACCCTATATGTTGATGCATGTAAATTTATTTTTTCAAATCACCATTTTAAAATCATTTTTAACATCCATTCGGTGAATCTCCCATCCATGTTGAGCAACTAAGGATAGAAGAATTCTAACAATGCTCATTTTGGAAATAGGAGTAAATGTTTCAACATAATCTAAACCAGGTTTATGAAAAAACCATCTAGAAACTAATATTTCCTTCAATTTTTAAATCTTACAAAAAATGTTTTACTTAATATTATACAACCTAAAAGGAACGATAACTAGATCGCACCAAGCCAAGAACATAGATGTTAATCAAACACCACGATCAATAAGATGAAAGAAATTCTCTAGAATAACTTTACATAAAACCTTTGTAAACAAATGAGAAGCAATATCATATATTATTATGGAACTCCTTGAAATACAATGAGAATGGATTGTGCTTATATATGTTAAGAATAACAATCTAAGAACCAGTCAAGGTCTTAGATCAAGCCATAAATCAAGGAAATAAATATCCATCACAGAACTAGTTAAGACCATAGATTTATGAGAGAACTAGACATCAAGGATCTAATCACTACTATAGATCTAGGAAAGAACTAGTCAATACCATAGATCAAGGAAAGAACTATACCTAACAACTAGATAATATCTCATAATATCTAAATAAGATAAAAGAAATATCCACACACATAAGTGGGTGAGGATAAATATAATAAAGGTAAATAATATACCTAGGTGAACATGAGCTAAGGTAAATACCTACTCTAACACAACCATCTAAATCCTACAATGTTTCTTTTATGAGGAAGAGGGACTAATTCCCAAGTATTATTCTTTATTAGAGCATCATATTCAGCTTTCAACCTCATACAAAGTTGACATGAAATTAAAAGACTAATAAATGCAAGTCACCTTTATAAGATTATCATGTTTAACATTAAAAGTAAGATTTTGAGCCCACTTAGGAATTCTAAACTAAGACATAGATTGTGAAGAATCCCCCTCAATATCAACATCCATTATATCAGAAGAAAAATCATCAGCCTCTTGGAATATATTTTCCATATTATCTAAATAAGTATTATCAAAATGAAGAGATCCAGACTCATTTAACGTAGAAAAGTGAAGAGAGGAGTATTCAAAAAATCGTTTCTCAAGAACATGAACATTGTAGTGCCCACTTCCCTTTAGAACCTTTAATTACTGATCATGATACTGTGGACTATGTGATGGACATTTTTATAGTTTTGATTTAGTATGATGTTAGATGTCATATCCTGGATTACTGTTGAATTTGATTCATATATGATGCATGGTGATTTTTGGAGACATTTTATATAGATGACTGACATGCTGTTAGACATGGCTATATATATATATATATTTATTTATTATGGGTATGTTAGGATGATATTTTTATATATTGAGTAAACCTAGAAAATATGAAATTTATGGGTGTTGTTGATGATTATATAGTTGAGTTGATGAAAATTGTAAATTACAATTGATGATTGTATATAGTTGTTGTTACTGTTGATTGTCTAGATGTTGTTATGAATCATATATATATATATATATATTGATGATTTTGAAATTATATTATATTCATTTTGGATGTTTTGATATGGCCATGAGGCCGAAGGAGGTATTTGTGTTTTGCAGGTTAAAAATCACAACAAACATCGGGGGATTGGAGACCAACCACAATGGAATTCTAGGTGAATTCGACAAGGTCACCATGGTAACTTGTTTTATTGTGTTGTGTTTGTTTGTTGTTAGGGATTCCCATGGGGGGGATCACCTTTATATGTGACCATGGGTTTTGTGTATTTTATTAATGTGGTTACTTTTTATTATTGTTGTATGTATTTTATTAGTGATGTGTCCCTTTCTTTTATTTAATTAAATTGTGGTAGATTAATGTGAGAAGACATATGGTTAAAAGATAAATAAATCAAATTGGGATATGAGAAAGTAATTATAGAAGTTGTTGCCTTTGTATTAAATATGTAAGAGGTGTGTAAGTTTGTGTAAGAATTGTGTAAGTCAAATTTGGAGTATGAAATACTCCACCTCCTTGGAAATTCGAATTTGTCCTTGGGGGCTGTTTTTGGAGGCTTGTGGGACAAGTAAAACTTGTCCCATGCCTCTTAAATCTATTTACCAACCATACCTATGGTTGGAGGGTTGATTTTATCCCTTTTTAATGAATTTTATTAATCATGTTTGTATGTTTTATTGCACTCTTCTTACATGTTATTTAATTTGCAGTCCTTTGGGGTGTGGGCCCTTTGGGGTGTGCAAATAAATTTGTCATATTTTCACCCACCTCTTTCTTGTGCTTGGGAGAATGAAATTTGTCTTTTTTGTTGGAGTTGAGAATGTGTGAGGTGGCATCCTACATGGATCCACATCATCCTCTTCTCTTCCCTCTTCTATAAAATTCAAACTCTTTGCTTGTTTTGGGTTGTTGAATCTTTTGCATACTTCTTTGGGGTGCATTTTTGCTGTTTGGAGCTCTTGTGGATTTTGGAGGAGATTTGAGATAATTTCATACTAGGAATTGCTATTTTGGGACTGTGTTCTTGGCATTGAGAGCTTGTTGTTTGGAAACAAACGCTACCATGGAGAGGTAGGAGCTTAGCTCTTCTCTTATGTTGTTAATTCTTATTGTGTTTGTGTGAATAGTGTATGTTTTGTTTATTTGTTGGCTATTTGGGTAGACTGTCCATAGGGATGGTGTAAGAGAAGGATATGGGGAATCCAGGTGGGGGGGCATAAGGGAATGCCAGTGGCATAATATTTGGTGGAGGGAGTTTGGGTTTGGGATCCACAATGGAAAATAAATAGCTTGCATTTCTTAGTTTGTGGGGGGCATAAGGAAATCTGTCGGGGGTATAAGGAGGGATTGTGGGGGGGCATAAGGATATGTTTGGTGAATTTTATTGGTGGTTTGTTATAGGTGGATGCCCAATTCCCATTGGGAGGCATAAGTAGCTTCCCCCATAGTCCTTGCTCCTTTGGATTGCATGATAAAGCCTGAGTTCTGTTTGAATGTTTTCAAATGTAGTTGTAAACTGTTGTCTTGTGTTGAACTGTGTTTTAATTTGATTATACATGTTGAAAGAATGTTGTGTGTTGTGGAAGCCTATTGTTTCCATGGGTTGCTATCCATTTCTTATTGCAGTGTGGTTGGGGCTCGGGGGAAAATGATGAAGGATGACTTCTCCTTTCATTGAATGTCTTGGATGGGTGAAGAGCGTTGTCTTTCCTCCACTTTTGTTGTGATCAAATTGAAAGAAGAAAGGAAACATGGCATGTTGTTGTTCTAGAGCAGAAGAAAAAGATATTTTACTATCCCTTGTGAAATATATTATACTGTAACCTTTCCCACTTTGATGTGGATGAAATTGTAATGTATTTTGTGAAGTAAAGATGTATGTAATTGGTTGTGAAAATGTATATTCGAAATGTGAAAGATATTTATATTTTGTTCTGTACATTTGAAGAAAGAAGGTGAAATCTGCTAATTGCATTCAAGGAATGGAGAATGTGAAGACGTATTTCTTTTTGAATTAATAAAGAATTGCAAGACTTTCCCTCATATTCATTGTTGTGTTGAATCGGAATATCAAATTGTGATTGGAATCCCTATTTTGGAAAGTGGAAAAAAAAGGAAGAAACATGTGGGATGTAATTGTATTATTCTGCTTTGTTTCAAATGTATGATTTTGGGAAGAGACAAAAACTAGATTCTTGTTTTAATGATTGATTGAAGAAGGAAAAACACTCAAGTCTAGCATGGAATGAAGTCAATATTTCATTGTATAGAAAAAGAGAAAATTAAATCTTTGTTTGAAAGGAAGAAATGTGTGTGGGAATAATACAGTGTTTTGTATCTTTTTGGAAATGTATAAAATCAAATTACAACATTGCATTTTAATTTAGAATGGTTTGTATAAATCACTTAAATGTAGTAGATTGGAAAGGAAAGGAACTTTCATACTTGGAATTATAAATGGCAATAAAATCCCTCAATAAATTGATCTCTGTTGTAAATTTACAACTGACAAATAATTTAATTAAAATGCACAGTTTGAACATGCACTAAATAACCAAGATTGAAACATTAAAATCTAACATGTTATGATATCATGATTTCATTTTGACAAAGAACACTTAAGAAATAATTTAAAACATTGCAAAATTTAAGCCCAAACCTTTTCACAGTCATTTTCTGTCAATTATTGGAAAAATGCAGATTGGAAATCAAGCAAGTAAAATTAACCTTTCTAAAACATCTTAAATCCTTCCTAGAACAATCCTCCATGTCTGTTTGGCATGTTGAGTGAAGGAGAAGATCAAATTGAATAAAATTTATAAGTTATATTTTACCAGTTGGCTTTTTAAAATCCTGCAGAATGTTTTCTTAAAAATGACCCCTCAAACTTTATCAAAATGTAAAATTGATGATTTATATGCAAAGAGGGCATCAAGAGATTTCAAGAAAGTCCTCATTTTCCCAAAACTAAGCTTCCTAGAAAAAGTTATTGCCCTTTGAAGTTTTCCTTCCTTGGCAGGAAAATTTGGGAAAATTATTCCCTGGCAGGCCCGCGGCCCAAAAATTTCCCTTAAAAAAAATCCTTAGAAAACAAAATTTTGAAAAATTCTTGGGGAAAATTCTTAAAAATTTCCTTTGTCGACTTGTAGCCAATCAAAGGCTGCCATGTGTCCTTACGGGGAAACGACAGAGGCACGACATCATTTTCTCCCTTGGGCCTTTTAAATTTTTTGGAAAATTTTACCTCTTTCCCCCGCCGGCCCGCAAGCCTGCATCCATCAGGTACTACCATGTGGTAGCATGGGAGATAACAGAGGGGGGGCCGGAACCTACATGGCCTTTTTGTTTTTGAAATCTTATTTTTGGAAAAATTTGGAGTTGACCTCCACGGCCCCACACTCCCGCCCTCGCTTTGGTGTAATCGCCCTCCATGGACGCGCAGACCCACGTGTGCCTCTTACCCCTTATCTCCCCCTTGGTGAAATCTCCCAAACTCTTCCACCACCCTGCCCTTCCCTCACTTTCTCCCCCGCTTGGCTAGTTGAGTACCACGTGTCCCTGACAGGACCCGCGGGCATGCGGGTGCAATTTGGATTTTTCCTCCCGCGTACAAGAATAAAATATCAACACAGTCCCATGACTCGCCAACCCGACAAAGGGCCTTCTTTCCTCACTCAACACGTGTCCCCTTGGGGGAAAATTTGACTCCTAAGGCCCGCCGGCCCATAACGAGAGTTTTACAAGGAGTTAGGAGGACTTCTTTACATCATCAGAAAGGTGAGAAAATTTCCTATCCAATGGGAATGATTTAGGGAAATTTTGAATGTGCTAAGTGTGAGAAAAATTAAGTTGAAACCCTGATCCTGTTAGAGAGTGGGTATGGTGATAATTGACCCCCTGAACCTTATTGAACCTTCTAACCCTAAATTTTAGACCTTGTGACCTCTGAAAATTGTTAGTAAAAGAAAAGTATGTTCTAGTAGATCAAAATTGTACTGGAACTTGTTAGTGACAATTGTGGTCTCGTAACCTGGTTGTAGACACTCTTAACCGAGTCCTAGGAGTGGGTAAGTAAGACTTTACTCTGATGATTTTAAATATGTATTCCTTTCCCCACTGTAATTTAACCCTACTCTTGTCTTAGATCTTGTGGAATTAAATACCTTGGGTATTTAATTGTTTTGGGTCCCTTAACCCTAAAATTTTATTCAGGGAATATTTAGCTAAAATGTTAATGTAATCAGTGATTAATTTAATCCCTAAGGAGATTTGAGCTAGGTGTGGACTTATTACACTTGTTTCTTTATAAGGCGGTATTAGCAATTATTATAATGGGAAAAGTTATCAGTTGAATTTAATTGTCCTTGAGACTTTGGTTGTTAACTCCTAACACCTTTAAAAAAAAATTACTCCATAATTTTGTAACTAAACCTAGGTTGTTCATGGTTCTCAAGTGGGTAATTTTAGCAGGCATTACACTTGGTATCAAAGCAGTGGTTCAAAATCTTGGACCCTTGGGCACACTAGAAAACTTTAGACATGAACTATAAACCTAACACATTTTAAAATCTTGTCTGAAAATTGAAAGAGAAATAAGTATGAAGGAATATTACATTACTATGTTCATTTGAACTGCCAGAATTAAAATAATAATAAAATAACAATTTGTTTGAGTTGTTGTGCTTGCTTAGTGGCATTTTTTCTAAACCCAAGTAACTAAGAATGTTAGATTAAATTGATTTTTGGTGAAATTCTAGTATAATGGATACTTGATTTAATTATATGATGTGTTAAGCCCTTTGTTGAGACCCTCCTTTATTGATGTTGTTAGAATGATAAGTTATATGGTGTGATTCTTGTAGTAGGAAAATATTGGTTGTGTTCTGGGTCAAGAAGAGTTAATTAGAAGCTGTTTAGATATTCCTTCCTTCAGTGGTTAGGAAAGAGGGTCTGGTTGTCAGTTTTCCATTTTTTTACCCTTGTGAGAGAGTGGACATTAAGTCTAGGTGTCATTTTTGACCCAATCCTGAGTTGTGTCCTGGAACTAACCTCGAGGCAAAATACCCCTATTGGTGTACATGAAGGGTTGTGGAGTGAATGTGGTGTTAAATTTTCTGTTTTACATTCGTAATCTTGTGATTATTTTATCAAGGACCAGCATCTTATTTTATGATTGGATTGAGAAGCTCTCTGAATCTTTTATTTATTTATAATTTTTGGCAAGAATTTTCTAACTTTACAATGCAGATACTTAGCTACTTTTCTTGATTGCTGGTATTTCTTGGAATTTATTTTGATTAGTGACTCGGAGCTCATTCTATTTTTGGCTACTTGGCCAAATGTTACGTCATTCTCACTTACATGTTGTTGAGTTGGTTCTACGCTGTTTGTCTCATAATATTTTGTCGTATGGGGGTACACCCTAGGTTCCTAGAATATCTTCTTAGGTGGGTTAAGTTATACCTTTGCTTTTGATGCATAGAACCTTGAGTGTGTATAAGATCTTAGAGTGACCCTTTCATTGCTTGACCTAACTAGAAAGAAAATTTGTTTTGTAGTGCGGTCTAGATGGCAGTCTGACAATGGTAGTGGTGATCCTCTTACAATCTAGTAAGAGCTTGACCCTCGTCAGAGTAGATGTATTTATTTATGGGATTTTAGATTTTGTTAGGATTGGATTGCCTTTTGGATGTCTGTAAATGTTACTAGAAAAGTATTTTCTTTGATAGTGACTTTTCATCAATGGCATGTTAAATTGTATCATGGGTTCCTGGTTGCATCATAGAAAGTTTTAACTCATGGAATGTATGCATCTTGGTAACTATGGAAATATTTAAGCCCTTTCAGGTAATGTGTTTATTTAAGTGTACTTGTTTTTATCTCTTGACTTATGAATAAGTCTAACCTTACCTTAAATTTCCTTTACTATGAATAACATTCTATGACCTATTAATCTTTGTGTTACTTGGAAACACTTATGGATGCTTGGGGTCTTTTGGACCTTTCTCTTAGAGATATTAGTTTGGTAGATCTTAATAGTTAATCTTGATGGTGCTTATATTGTACTTCATCTTTTAAAAACTATAACTCTTGGCTGTAAATTCCATGATTTGGTAAATTATTTGGTTGCCCCATTGCATTTGATGCTTTCTAGTGTGGATGTGGTGTCCTTGGAGTGAAGTTGCATTGTCATCTAGTTACTTGGCTGGTGGTATCTTGTGGGGTCATGAGAATTGATTGGAAAACCTTCTTTGGTTATTAGGGGAGTAAAATGTTACCATCCTAAACAATAAAAATTGTTAAACCTTAATAGATTCATAAAAGTAAGATTATACCTCTTTAATGAGCCTTCCTTGAAAATTTCTTGTGAGACTTGTGGAGACCCACTAATAATATTTAATGATGCTTGAAATTATTTAGTGAATCTTTGAAATCTCAGTGTGACTCATGTTGGTTCATTATTTCCTAGTTCTTACAAAAATTAATGATGTGATTTCTATGACGAATGTCTCTTGTTCCTTTAGAATTAAAAATGTGGTGTGTTGATTTATATATCTTTCCCATAAAAATTAATTATGTGATATGTTTGAACCTTCCTTCTCATTAAAATTTTATTAATAAGATGACTCAACCAAAATTCCATAAAACTATAATTAAGGAGATTTGACCTTGGAACTTAACAAATAAACTAGAGCATACAAAAAGGGAAGTGATCCTTGTTATACCCTTGGTAGATTATAGAAGAAATTATTTAAAAACCATATAGAAGAATAGAAAGGAAACCTTGTCCATCCACCTTCCTTACGAGTAAACTAAATTCTCTTTTCCTATATAGAATGGAGAGGCATCATGCCCACCTTAGTGGTGTTATTTACAACGTAAACTGATGATGTCATAATAGAAGGAAGTTTGTAACTAAGGAAACATGAAAGGAATGTTCTTAACAAGAAAAGATATAAATTTTGAATTAATGAGTTGATTTATAAAATGGGTAAAATTTATGTGTATTGAGTACAATGTATAGTTGAACCTGCAGTTTTGTCGCCTACCTGAAATTGTGAAACCCCGGTGGATGGTAATGTGTTCTATTTTCTTAGTACTTCTTGTTCATAGATGTATGTGCCTTCTTGTGGGAGTTTTGGGTCATCATACCCTTATCATCCCATAGCTCAATTAATGTGAGTTGTGGGACCTTGAGTAAACTTGTCCCTCGTACAAAATTTTGGCTATGGTTGATTCTGCTAGCCTTGTCTAAACAAGGAACTATGAAAGCATAATTTAAACCTAGTGGAAACTTCAATTTTTGTTACTATAATATGTTGAATTCCTTGGGAAACTATGTGGTATTTCTAAAACTCATGGAATCCTCCTTATTATTACTCTACTTGGTGGTTACTCTTAATGATCTTTTGTAATTCTTCTTGTTATATTGTTATGTGTTGTATCTTGTTTGATATCATAAAGTTACTCCTTAAATTTAAATGTTCATAGCCTTGCATGCAACAAGTTTACAACTCATCCTTTACAATCTCCCTTCTTCTGCTAAATTGCATTAGAAAAAACTTGGGATTATGTGGACCCACACTTGTTTGAAGCAAGGAATCCCATAATGGGAGTGATCCTTTTTTTGTTGCAAGTTATTCCTATCTCTCATTTCCTGTGACTTCTAGGAGGAAGTCGAGTCTAAGGGGAGGGGGATGTAGTGCCCACTTCCCTTTGGCACCTTTTATTACTTAGCATGATACTATGGACTATGTGATGGAAATTTTTATAGTTTTGATTTAGTATGATGTTAGATGTCAGATCCTTGATTACTATTGAATCTGATTCATATATGATTCATGATGATTGTTGGAGACATTTTATATAGATGATTGACATGTTGTTGGACATGGTTATATATATATATATATATATATATATATATAAATATATATATATATATATATATATATATGGGTGTTGTTAGGACATGTGATATTTGGATATATTGAGTAGACCAAGAAAATTGAATTTAAAATTGATGATTATATAGTTGATGAAATTGTAAGTGATATTGTTGATTGTCTGGATGTTGTTGTGAATTATTGATATGGCCACGAGGCCAAAGGAGGTATTTGTGTTTTGTAGGTTAAAAATCACAACAAACATCGGGGGATTGGAGACAAACCACAATGGAATTCTAGGTGAATTCGACAAGGTCACCATGGCAACTTGTTTTATTGTGTGTTGTGTTTGTTTTTTGTTGGGGATTCCCATGGGGGGATCACCTTTATATGTGACCATGGGTTGTGTGTATTTTATTAATGTGGTTACTTTTTATTATTGTTGTATGTATTTTATTAGTGATGTGTCCCTTTCTTTTATTTAATTAAATTGTGGTAGATTAATGTGAGAAAACATATGGTTAAAAGATAAATAAATAAAATTGGGTTATGGGAAAGTAATTATAGAAGTTGTTTCCTTTGTGTTAAATATGTAAGAGATGTGTAAGTTTATGTAAGAATTGTGTAAGTCATATTTGGAGTATGAAATACTCCACCTCCTTAGAAATTTGAATGTCTTTGGGGGTTGTTTTTGGAGGCTTGTGGGACAAGTAAAGCTTATCCCATGCCTCTTAAAGCTATTTACCAACCATACCTATGGTTGGAGAGTTGATTTTAGCCCCTTTTAATGCATTTTATTAATCATGTTTGTATGTTTTATTGCAATATTCTTACATGATATTTAATTTGCAGTCCTTTGGGGTCATGGGCCTTTGGGGGGTGTAAATAAATTTTTCATATTTTCACCCACCTCTTTATTGTGCTTGGGAGAATGAAATTTGTCTTTTGTGTTGGAGTTGAGAATGTGTGAGGTGGCATCCTACATGGATCCACATCATCCTCTTCTATAAAATTCAAAATCTTTGCTTATTTTGGGTGGTTGAATATTTTGCATACTTCTTTAGGGTGCATTTTTACTGTTTGGAGCTCTTGTGAATTTTGGAGGAGATTGGAGATAATTTCATAGTTGGCATTGCTATTTTGGGACTGTGTTCTTGGCATTGAGATCTTACTGTTTGGAAACAAAATCTACCATGGAGAGGTAGGAGCTTAACTCTTCTCTTATGATGTTAATTCTTGTTGTGTTTGTGTGAATGGTGTATGTTTTGTTTATTTGTTGGTTGTTTGGGTAGACTGCCATAGGGATGGTGTAGGAGAAGGCTATGAGGAATCTAGGTGGGGGGCATAAGGAGGGATTGTGGGGGGGCATAAGGATATGTTTGGTGAATTTTATTGGTAGTTTGTTACAAGTGGATGCCCAATTCTCATTGGGAGGCATAAGTAGCTTCCCCCATAGTCCTTGCTCTGTTGGCTTACATGATAAAGCATGAGTTCTGTTTGAATGTTTTCAAATGTAGTTGTAAACTATTGTCTTGTGTTGAACTGTGTTTTAATTTGATTATGCATGTTGAAAGAATGATGTGTGTTGTGGAAGCTTATTATTGCCATAGGTTGCTATCCATTTCTTATTGCATTGTGGTTGGGGCTCGGGGGGCCAATGATGAAGGATGGATTCTCCTTTCATTGCATGTCTTGGTTGGGTGGAGAGCATTGTCTTTCCCCCACTTTTGTTGTGATCAAATTGAAAGAAAAAAGAAATTTGACATGTTTCTATTCTGGAGCAGAAGAGAAAGATATTTGACTATCCCTTGTGAAATATATTATATTGCAACCTTTCCCACTTTGATGTGGATGAAATTGTAATGTATTTTGTGAAGTAAAGATGTATGTAATTGGTTGTGAAAATTTATATTCAAAATGTGAAAGATATTTATATTTTGTTCTGTACATTTGAAGAAAGAAGGTAAAATATGCTAATTACATTCAAGGAATGGAGAATGTGGAGATGTATTTATTTTTGAATTAATAAAGAATTACAAGTCTTTCCCTCATATGCGTTGTTGTGTTGAACTGGAATATCAAATTGTGATTGAAATCCCTATTTTGGAAAGTGGAAAAAAAAGGAAGAAACACATGGGATGTAATTGTATTTTTCTACTTTGTTTCAAATGTATGATTTTGGGAAGAGACAGAAACTGGATTCTTGTTTTAATGATTGATTGAAGAAGGAAAAAACACTCAAGTCTAGCATGGAATGAAGTCAATATTTCATTGTATGGAAAAATAGAAAATTAAATCTCTGTTTGAGAGGAAGAAATGTGTGTGGGAATAATACATTATTTTGTATCTTTTTGGAAATGTATAAAATTGAATTTCAGCATTGCATTTTGATTTAGAATGGTTTGTATAAATCACTTAAATGTAGTAGATTGGAAAGGAAAATAAATTTCATACTTGGAATTAGAAATGGCAATAAAATCTCTCAAGAAATTGATCTCTGTTGTAAATTTACAATTGGAAAATAATTTAATTAAAATGCATAGTTCGAACCTACACTAAATAACCAAGATTAAAACATTGAAATCTCGCATGTTATGATATCCTACTTTCATTTTGACAAAGAACACTTAAGAAATAATTTAAAACATTGCAAAATTTAAGCCCAAACCTTTTCACAGTCATTTTCTATCAATTGTTGGAAAAATGTAGATTGGAAATCAAGCAAGTAAAATTCACCTTCCTAAAACATCTTAAATCCTTCCTAGAACAATCCTCCATGTCTGTTTGGCATGTTGAGTGAAGGAAAAGATAAAATTAAACAAAATTTATAATTTAGATTTTACCAGTTGGCTTTTTAAAAGCAGGAAGAAAATTTTCTTTAAAATAACCCCTTAAACTTTATCAAAATGTAAAATTGATTATTTATGTGCAAAGAGGGCATCGAGAGCTTTCAAGAAATTCCTTGTTTTCCCAAACCTGAGCTTCCTAACAAAAGTTATGGCTCTTTGAAGTTTTCCTTCCTTGGTGGGAAACTTTGGGAAAATTTTCCCTGGCGGGCCCACGGCCCGAAAATTTATCTTTAAAAAAAATAAAATCCTTAGAAAAAAAAATTTGAAAAATTCTTGGGGAAAATTCTTAAAAATTTCCTCCACCGTCTTGCAGCCAATCATAGGCTACCACATGTCCTCATGGGGAAACTATGGAGGTGCAACATCATTTTCTCCCTTGGGCCTTTTAAAATTTTTAGAAAATTTTACCTCTTTCCTTCCACCGGCCTGCAATCTCACATCCATCGGGTACTTCCACATGGCAACATGGAAGATAGTGGAGTGTGGGCGGGGGGTTGGAACCCACATGACCTTTTTGTTTTTGAAATATTATTTTTGGAAAAATTTGGAGTTGACCTCTATGGCCCTGCATTCCCGCCCTTGCCTTGGTATAATCCCCTCTGCGGATACGCGGACCCATGCGTGCCTCTTATCCCTTATCTCCCCCTCAGTGAAATCTCCCAAAGTTTTCCATTGCCCCACCCTTCCCTCACTTTCTCCCCCGCTTGGCTAGTTGAGCGCCACGTGTCCCCTGACAAACCCACGGGTGCACGAGCGCAATTTGGATTTTTCCTCCCACGCAAGAATAAAATATCAACACCGCCCCGCAACCCACCAACCCGGTAAATGGCCTTCTTCCCCACTCAACATGTGTCCCCTTAGGGGAAAATTTGACTCCCAAGGCCCGTCGGCCCATAACAGAAGTTTTACAAGGAGTTAGGAGGACTTCTTTACATCATCATAAATGTGAGAAAATTTACTATCCAATGGAAATGATTTAGGGAAATTTTGAATGCGTTAATTATGAGAAAAATTAAGTTGAAACCCTGATCTTGTTAGAGAGTGGGTATGGTGATAATTAACCCCCTGAACCTTATTGAACCTTATAACCCTAAATTTTGGACCTTGCAAACCTCTGATAATTGTTAGTAAAAGAAAAATATGTTCTCGTAGATTATAATTGTCATGGATCTTGTTAGTGACAACTATGGTCTCATAACCTAGTTGTAGACACTCTTAACTGAGTCTTGGGAGTGGGTAAGTAATACTTTACTCTGATGATTTTAAATATGTATTCCTTTCCCCATTGTAATTTAACCCTGCTCTTGTCTTAGATCTTGTAGAATTAAATACCTTGGGCATTTAATTTTTTTGGGTCCCTTAACCCTAAAATTTTATTCAGGAAATATTTAGCTAAAATTTCAATGTAATCAATGATTAATTTAATCCCTAAGGAGATTTGAGCTAGGTGTGGACTTATTACAATTGTTGCTTTATAATGTGGTATTAGTAATTATTATAATGGGAAAATTTATCAGTTGAATTTAATTGTCCTTGAGACTTTGGTTGTTAACTCCTAACACCTTTAAAAAAAAAATTACTCCAAAATTTTGTAACTAAACCTAGGTTGTTCATGGTTCTCAAGTGGGTTGTTTTAGCGGGCATTACAAACATTCCTATTTTTTATGATCAAATATTTGATTGGATTATACACTCTTAATAATTTTTTGCGACTGACATACCCAAAGAAAATGCAAGAATATGAGGTAGGATCAAGTTTTTTTGTTTTGACTTTAGGAATGAGAAGGGAATAAGGACTACCGAATAACCTTAAATGAAAGGTATCAAGTTTTTGTTTAGTATATAATTAATAAGTTGTATTTTGATGAGAATATTTGGTAGGAATTATATTTAGGATATGAGAAATATAGTTCATGGATTCAAAACATAGAAATTTAGGAACTTTGGACGCATAAAGCATGGTCCTAGCCTTTTCTATGATTATCATGTTCTTCCTTTCAGCTATACCAATTTACTGTGGAGAATAAATAGTTGTTAACTCCCTTTGAATTCCACAAGACACACAAAACTCATCAAAATTATTATTAATATACTCACCTCCATTATTAGTTCTTATTATTTTGATTTTAGATTAGTCATATTTTCAACTAAGTCTTTAAACTCTTGAATCTTAGACAAAACGTTAGATTTTTTTCGTAATGTAATAGGACCAAATCATTGTAGAAAATTCATCAATGAAAATAACAACATACAAGGCTCCACAAAGAGAAGTAACTTGCAAATTACCTCTTACATCACTATGGATTAACTTAAGCAAGTTATAGGAATTAGACTCATGATGTTTGTGAAATGGTTCAACATTTTTCTTACCACACAAGAAACTTTCATAATATCCATGGTATGATTTCATCTTAGGGATACCTATCAAAATGTGTATGTGGGGAAATTCAAACAAAATTTTAAAGTTCACATGCCCAAGAATTTCACGCCATAATTGAACAACATTACTAGAAGAAGAAGAAAGACAAGATTTAACAACAAATCCTTCAAAAATATACAAGAAATTCATCTGAAAACCAATATAAATAATCTTAATAAGATTATTCTTTATATACCATTTATCTTTTAACAAACAACTTTTTGGTTTTCTCTAATTAGTTGAGAACAAGATAAAAGGTTTTTCTTTAAGTTAAGAACAAATAAACATTACTAGTGGTTCAATTTTCTAACTTAAATTTATCACAACATTCATACCTAATGAAAAAATAATCACCTAAATATATATTCTCATGAAATTTTACAATATCAGAAAGAATTTCATGAATATAATTCATGTTCCTACATACACCCCTATCTAGAATCCATTGATTTTCATTAGAGACTAAAATAGCACTATAAAGAGAAATGGTTTGATCAACATTATTAGCTTGATTTCTATTCTTATTTTTATTCTTGAATTTATTATTTTTATCATTGTTATGACCCTTATTAACTTGATAATAATAATCAACTTTTTTATGGCTGAATTTACCACATTTGGTATATGTTACATCAAACTCAACCTTAAAACTTTCATTATTATTAGGTTCGAACTTAGTTTTAAAGGTTGATTGTTGATTAGGATTGCATTTATTCTTATTTTTAAATGACTTCTAATTTTGAGAGAACAATGCCTGAGATACATTCTCTTTTGATTCAAAGTTCTTCATGACTCTTTCTTCTTGAATAAGTGGAGAAGAAAAGGTATCTAAATCAGGTAAATTAGATTCATTTCGATATTTAGAATTTAAAATAGAAATTTAATTTTTGAAATTTTCATGAATATTAATCTAAATAATAAAATATAACAACTTATCTTGAAATAATTCATAATTGCAATCATCTAATTGTGACTTAATGTTCTTAAATTTAGTGAAGTAATTAACTATCTTCTCATCTCATTTCATCGAAGTTGTAAACAGTTCCATAATTATTTTAATTGTCTTATAGAGGTAGATAGATTCATGCATAGTTTGAAATTACATCCATACATCAACTAGAGACTCCATATATCTAATATGCAATGAAAATTCATCTTTGATACTTTGTAATAAAATGGACATGTCCTCTTGGGATCTTTAAGCCTAACTACCTAAATACTATAATTAGAACCAATTAAAAGTTGATATTTATCCATGTTAAAGTTATAAGAACTAGCCATATTTAGAAAAACACTTAGCAAAGTTGAAAAAATAGAGAAATGAAGTTTTTAATAGTTATAGTTATCCAAAAGAAGAAGAAGACAACTTTTTTGGATTTTTAAAAAAGAAGAAAAATTGCAAATTTAATAAACACACTCCAAACATGTATGGAAACCAAGAATGAGATCATAAAACTCAGGGAACTAGCCGTGAGAGGACACAATGCATTAGAAATTTTTTTATAGAAAAATCAAATTTTAATAGGCCATGGAACAAAAAAAATGTTTTACAGGTTTTTTGAAAAATTTAGAGTTCCATGGAACAAGAAAAGGTTGTGGAACAAAGACAAATAGCCATAGAACAATGAAGCCCATGAGAAAAAAAGGCAAAATAAGAGGGTCATGGAATGAAGGAAATATGTGGAATAAAAAAAGAGGGCCGTAGAACAAAGACAACTAGCATTGGAATAATGAAGCCTGCATGACAAAAAATAGACTGTTTATCAAAATAAGAGGGCTACCAAATGAAAACAGCCTACAGAAAAAAAAAAGAGGGCCCTAGAACACAGAGAGTCTGCAGCACAAAGAAATAAAGGTTACATGGTACAAAGAAGTCCAAAAAATAAATAACCAATTCTGTGGAACAAGAAAAGTCCATTGATCACAAGAACTGAGCGAAGCAAAGGAAATACTCTAAAAGAGAGGGAAATTCTACGGAGAAAAGAACACAGACAGTGAGACAAAGGAAGTCCTTAGAAAAAATTAAATAGTCCACGAGACAAAGAAATGTCCATGGAGCAAGGGTGTCTATGGAACAAGAAAAAAGGCCATGGAATAACAGAGTCCACAAAACAAGGTAGTAAGTCCAAGGGGATAAATAAAGTTTCTGCATAACAAAGAAAAATATAAAAAATGTGGAACACAAAAAAATACTACACAACGCTTTAAACAAGCGAAACAAGTCATAAAAACCGTGTAACACATAGAGATGTCACGAAACACTCAAATAAGTTGCAAAAAAATCCAAATAAGTTCTGCAACAACCAAAATTACTGTGAAACACTCAAGTCCACCTCTCAAGACTAAAATAAGCTGCAAAGCAAGGCGGAAATTCGCAATAGTATCAAAAATAGAGGAAGGATGCAAATGAATAAAACAACAAATCTAACCATGCATACTCAATAGTAACCTATGTTTTGATCAGCCATACTAATTTAAGGCATCCACACACTTTGAATTTATCTTAATACACATAATTAGGTTTTGTGTACCTTGTAGGAATGAAACAACCGCACAACACTAGTTAGGGTGTCGTGGATCTTGAAATTTTCCAATTTCTTCATATCTACAAGATTCTTTGCACCTACAAATCACAAACAATCAGATCTATCCTGCACCAAAAAAATAACTTTGATACCATGTTAGAGAAACTTCGGGGATAAATAATAACACAAATTTAATCATCCACCATTTAAAAAGAGTCAAAGATTATAGTTTGTGTTTAAACAATAAATTACAACATATTACATCACATAAAGAATTAGATATTAGATTTCATAGATAAACATGAAAGTAAATGAATACAAGACAAAATATTCAATTGGGAAAACCATAAGGTAAAAAATCCATTGAAAATGAATTATCTTTTGCTCATAATCAGACACAGTCTTGGAGAACAATCATACACAACTATGAAGATAGTGTGAAAGAAGACTTAAAGGGAGTTATTTACTTAAATTTAGGGCTTAATTCATGAATGGTTAACAATGAAGAAGGTTATAGGCTAGAGATAACGTGAAATCTAGGAAATATTGCTTCAAATCAGATTAAGGGAAGTCTTTCTTTGTTTTGACAATCATGGGCAAGTGAAACTGTGACAATCCTTGATTGACATTGAAAAAAGAAACCTTTTAACCCAAGTTTAGAAAAGAAGTGCCGAATGTATGAGAATTTTTAATGGGATGATTGAGACCCTTTGAGAGTGAGTGAATAAAGATGCTAGAGTAAAATACATGAAAGAATCCTATTTCCTTATTTAGTCCATTAGAAGAACTTGAAGAGCATATAAGATATTCTATGGAGTATCTTGAAGAGAAAGGTGGGTAAGTGATTGAGGGAGTTGAGAAGAGGCTTAGGGTAGTGAGTGGGAAGGATCTCATACCAAGTTAGAGGAGAAAAGGACCAAATAATTTTAAGAGGACTAATTAGTGAAAAAATAAGTAACTCAAGAAGTTCAAATATGGAAAGTAGATTGAATGATAACAAAGGGAAGGAGAGATATTAAGAGGTGTTTGTATGAGACAAAAATAGGTGGTTCAAGGTGTTAATGAGGTTGAAATTAGCGGGAAGCATTGAAACCATAGAAGTGACCTTGAAACCCTAAATAGGCCTAATTGCTTAAGCTAAAAAGAAGCAAAATTGAGTTGGAAAGAGTGGGAAAGGAAATGGAAAATGAAACTTACCCTGTATTAAGAAGTCCCTAATGGGTATTTAAAAATATAATCATCTTTGCTTTATTATTTGTAGATTATCTTAGACATAGTGACTTGGGTGCAAACAAGGCTAGAAATAAGCCTAGTTTGAAAATGATATTTTGAGAATAAATTTTGATAGTAAAAGATTTGTGAACTAAACACGCACCTTATCGAGCTTAATTGGTACTATAAAAGTTTAACATTTAGGATTGAAAGTAGATAATTTTGTATTTTCATTAGACTTTGTCCTTTTTAGGGCTGCTAGAAAATTGAAAGTCTATTAAGTAAATAGGTGCAAATGAATATATGAAACTTGTTTCAAGATTTAATCATGATTTTTGGATGGATATAAACATGTTCAAAGTGATTTTGGCCTTGATTTAGTGTTTTCATGCATTTTATTGTTTTTGTGCAGGTTTGGCTACTTGAGCAAGATTATGGTTCATTGGATAAAAGTGTCTATACAAAATAATTTTGAAGATTCTAAAGCATTTTTTGTTGATGGTAGAGTATTTGCAGGGTGCTCTACATCATAGTGGTACAAGAGTGGGAATAATAATAAATGTGAAGTTTTCTATTTGGATGTAAAGTTGAGTTTGTTAAGAAGCATTTGTACATATGTAAATTTGAGTTGTGTGATGAATATTTGAAGTTGTTTGATCTTATAA
Source organism: Taxus chinensis (assembly GCA_019776745.2). Lineage (NCBI taxonomy): Eukaryota > Viridiplantae > Streptophyta > Pinopsida > Cupressales > Taxaceae > Taxus > Taxus chinensis. The sequence continues at coordinate 823,482,740 of CM034149.1, forward strand.
AATACCTTCTTATGAGAGTTGTGTGTGTGAAGTAATAATTTTCTCCTTAAGAGAAGTGATAAAGGAAGTGAGAGTGATAAAAGTGAAGAAAGTAGAGAACAGATAAAGAAAAAAAGAGGAAGTCAAAAGACTAGGTGTGAAACATAACCTAGGTGAGGCCTAGGAAAGGTGAAACAAACTTTCTAGGAGATAGATGAAGATAAGTTGAATTTGATAAAGAAATTGCTTTAGTGCATAAGAAATGAGAGGAAATAGAAAGAGATGAGAGAGAGAAAAAGGAAAAAAGAGAAAGAGAGAGAGCTAGAGGAAAAATAAAGATTGTGAATGGAGCAAGAGATTAGGAAATTGTGAAAGGATAAGGAGCAATAAAATTTGATGATGAAAAGAGAAAGACAAATGCAAAAACAAGCTCTAGAAATAGTGATAAGAAATGTGGTCAAGTGGCCTCTAAGGTCACTCATGGAGAGAGGAAAGAAAATGAAACTAAGAAAGAGGATAAGAGAAGAGGAAAGAAGGATAAAGAGGATGAGAAAGAAGGAAAACAAGAAAGAAGAGGAAAAATTCTGAGACATAGAGATGGAAGAGTTCAATTGGGAAGAAGATATTAAAGAGAAGCAAGAAAATCTTATTTTCAGTTTTTGTATGTGAGCAAGGAACAATTACAAGTTGAGTTACAAACACTTGAAAGTGCTTTGTGTTGTGAAGAAGTGAACAAAAGTGAATAAAAAGTAGAGAATATGGATGAGAAAACTGAAAATGAAGAAGAAGAAAATGAGGAAGAAGGTGAAGAGACTCAAAATTCTCTTGGTTTTTCATCTAAGTTTTTATGCTTGTTGTCGCCCTCAAAATCCCCCCTTTTTTGAAGTCAATTTTTGTGAATTTTGAGTTGGTGCCTTGGAGAAATTCGTGCTTTGAATTTGTGGGTGCTCGGTTTTATTCTCACCCTTTCCCCTTGAAAATTCTTCAGTCTTCGTAGTTTGAAGTATTTTTTATTTCCCTGTCTGGATGCTTGAGAATATTTTCGTTCATTCGAATGTTGTTTTCAATCCTTCTCTTTGGCTTTGGATCATGTCAAGCCTGGTATTGTTTGTAGTTTCTCATTCCATGGAGAACAATTTGAAATTCAGGCGTAAACGGTGGGGTTTTCCCTTTCATTTTTATTTTTCCACAGTCATGAATGACGGGAGTCAAATCTTGTCTTGACATTCACAGATACATGGACATCTCTGATGGGAAGCGGCGTGGTGGGTTTATCTTTTAAACTTGTCACTTTTTATATTATTTGTAAAAGGGTCAAATTGGCCCCATGGCCCGAAGGATTCTGATTGGATGAAACAAGCAGTGGCAGAAAGGTGGGCCCTTTTTATGCCTGCGTTGAAAAGTCAAAGTGAGAAGGTGGATCGTCAGAGTAACTTGAAGATTTCAGCTTTGTTTGAAAAATTAAAAAGTAAAAAGTAAGCCACGACTATGCCGTTGAAAAGTCAAAGCGCGAAGGCAGACCGTCAGAGCAATTTGGGAATTTTGGTTTTATTTCCAAAAAGAGAATTAAAAGTTACAAAATGATCCATGACTCCGTTGGGTTCTTGAGCCCACATTGAAAAGTCAAAGCGGGGATGCAGGTTAGCAGAGAACTTTGAGTTTTTGAGATTTTCTTTCAAAAGAGTTAAAATTGTAAAAGTGAGCTGTGACTCCATCCCCGCTCAAGTAAAACCATGTGTCAACCCCATATCAAAAGTGGATGGGAATGCCAAAATGAAAAAAAATGCAAAATATCTAAAAATTCACAAAATACAAAAGGTGCCCTCAGGTCCACTTCAGTTTAGATTTTTTCCATGTGGACGAATCATATTTGAAGTTACAAAATAGGTTTAATGGCTACATTACAAAGCATCATTTTTTTCCGCCATTAACATTTCTACAAGAACCAAGAAACCAAATGTAACCATTTTTTAGGATTATTTAATGGCTTCTCCATGTCATTATGTGGCTGGATCCTGGTACTCTTAGATGTAATAGATTCGAAAGTTATCAATACAAAAGTTTTTCCCTTTCTTCCTTTGCTATTCCTTTTTTCCTTGTTCAAATTTGCAAATCATCCATCTTTGCATAATAAGAAATTGTGTTCTTGTTAATATGATCTCAGGAAATTTGTGTCTGTGAAATTATATCTATTATAAACATGAATGATTCCATTCTAAATCTCCTTTGGTCAATACATATAAGGTTATACTTTTCTATCTATATTTCCTAAAATTATTGTTATATTCTTCCTCTCTCATCTCCTTAGTTATTCCATTCTTTCGTATTGATGATATTTGGGCATAAAACATTTCAAAGTATCAGGAATCCACACTTTGAAATTTGTACATTTGTATATAAGTTTTGCTGTTTGCTTTCAATAAGGGAACCTCTCCCATTAAAGAGGAGGGACTTGTTGTCCCCTAATTGTGGTTTGTTAAAGTACCATTTAAAAACCCAATATTTTTTGGAGACTCCACTGGGGATTTCATTTCAAATGTACCCATTTCTAAAAGAATAACTTGAAGATAATTTTTGATCTGACGACTCTAAGATATGCTCTCAGAATAGAAGATTCCCATTTTCAACTTCTGGAGAAACAAAAAATTCTATCTTCTTCCAGAAAGAAGGAACAAAAGAACTCATTCTACAAGCACACCTCCTGTTAAAGATAGAAATTCCAAGAATAGCATTCCTCAAGAACAACTGAGTCCTATTCTTCATGCTTTGATACTTATTGGCGATTCAGTTCCCCTTCAGTCAATTTTTTCAAAGATGGCAGCGCCTTTGCCTTGGGGACAATAGGTCAGGCCTCTTGCTCTTCCTCAACCATTGCATAAGTTACCTAGGGGTAGCAGGAAAAGTTTTCACAAATTTTTGGGTGATGGGAAGGTTCATCCAGATGAACACATTGCATCCTTCATTGTTTCATGTGGGATTCTTGGGGGTGAACATGAATATGTCTTTGTCAAGATTTTTGTGGAGACATTGTAGGACAATGCTACTAATTGGTTTTATCATCTTCCTGCCGGGTCGATCACTAATTGGAATACCATGACAACTTAGTTTGAGAAATTTTTCAAATGTGTTGAAGATGTGCATACTCTATTAGCTCAAATCTCTCATATCAAGGAACGATTTGAGCCCATGAGAGATTTTGTGGCTAAATTCAACAAACCAATTCATAAAATTCCATAGAACACTTGTCCAGTGGATCAAATCCAAAAGTGCTTCTTCCTCAATGCCCAGTTACCTGAAGTGAGTTATGCACTAAGGAGAGCTAACCTTGTAAATTTGGAGGTTGATCAGTGGTTAGCTATTAGTCTTGAGGATGACCTGGTCATGTCTGGTAAATTGAAAAGAGAACCTTCTAAGTCTAAAGCATCTTCCTCTTCTTCTCCTGGAGCTAATTCTGATCAGTTAGTGTAGAATTTGGAAAATGATCTCATCGCTATCAAGAAACAGTTGGCTCAACATGCTCCTTACCAAGACATCCCAAGGAATAATTTTTAGCCTAGAAACTGGTTACCTCCTTCTCAGACCATATTGTCTATTGAAGGTCCACCCATCAAGGTTTCAATCAATGCAACTTGTGAAGTTCAAGAACCTGATGATGAGGAGCCTAATGAACTCTATGAAAAACTAGAAGAAGAGGTTGATGAAGAACTAGAGGATCTTGGTGGATATCAAGTTCATTTCCTCACCACTGAAGGTATGGATGATGAAAATGGATATGATGAAAGAGTGACAGATATGAATAGTGACTCATATGTTGTTATGACTTGGGTGAAAATGAACAAAAAATAAAAAGTGTTGCAGCCTGCTAAGAAATCCAAGGAGTATCTGATAAGTATTTTAGTAGTTGCAATAAGAGGAGATCATATTCCCACTGCCTCCACACAAAAGGTGAGTAATGTTAATTCTCCTTCTTCTACCTCTGTTTCCAAAACTTCTTGTCCTTCAAATCCTAAAACTGATTAATCAAAAGTCTCTCAAGTTCCTAGCAATGATTCCCCATACACTTCTAGATATTTTGATATCATTGATCACCTCAAAAAGACCAAAATAAAAATCTCAGAGGAATTTTTTTATCAAACTCATCCAAAAGCCTTTGCTAAAATGGTAAACTTTGTCACTTCCAAATCCAAAGCCTCATCCAATAATTCTAAAGGTATTTTTCCCACTTCATCTTCCTCACCTCAACCAAGCCTTGTGGTTGTAGTCACTTCCCCTAACGAGAAAATTGAACCATTCTATGTGACTCTCCTCATAGCTGGCCATAAACTCAGTAATTGTGTTATAGACTCAGGAGCATCAGACAAATGTAATGCATGCAAAATTAGCTCATGCTTTGGGCCTTACTCTAACACTTACCTTTGGTTCCTACTATTCCACAGAGAGTAGAGAAGTGCCTTTGGTTGGAAGAATTAAAGATGCACAAGTAGTCTTCACTGATTTTCCAGAGAAAAGGGTTAAAGCCACTATTTTGGTTGATGATATTCTTCACTCATATGGGATGTTGCTGAGTAGAAATTTTTGTAAGGAGGTATGAGGTGAAATTTAGATGGATTGGTCACATGCTTTGATCTTGGTCAATGAAAAAATGAAGAATCTGCTACTTGAGAAACATACTAAATACATTGTGTAAAAGACTAATGATCCAAAAGCACAAATACTCTATGAAGATATAGGGCATGGTAACTACATGATCATGTCACAAGATGAGGAAAAACTTCCTAAGGGAGTGATTCATGATCCCAATGGAATTTGGACTTTGAAATATGATGGAAGCTACTCTTCAACTGGTTTTAGAGTTGGTGTGGTGCTAACCTCTCCAGAAGGGAAGATTCATACTTTTTCATTTAAGCTTTATTTTGAAAATAAAAACAATACAATTTAATATGAGGCACTCATACTTGGGTTGAACATGGAAAAAGAAATGGGAGTGAAGAATCTTTGTGCTTATGGTGATTTAGAGTTGATTGTGAAACATGTAAGGGATATTTTTCAAGTTAAGAACATGAGATTGAAGCATTATAGAAATCTTGTCTAGGATTCCATTAAGTTTCTTGATGCTTTCTCCATTAAAGTTGTGCCAAAAGAAAACAACACTAGAGATGATTTTCCTAGCTGTCTCAGGATCTCTGTTGATTCCTCACCTATATTTCTCTCAAGAGAAATTTACCATTGAAATGATTCATAGGCCCAGTGTACTAAATAATGTAAAAACTGGCAGGTTTTCAATTATGATCAACATTTTCTCTCTTTCTTGGAGCTTAAGGGTAATTTTGATCAATTGTATTTTGAAAGAAGTGAAGCTCTACCTAGAGAGTATGTGCCTACTAATGAAGATGACATTGAGGAAGAGATGGATCAGGATGGTTGTATGAAGTTTAAAGGGAAAAAGATTCCCGAAGGGCTGGTGAGTCTAGAATATTTTTTCGATATGCATGATAGGTATATCAAATCTAAATCTCCTCAAGGTGCTCGATAATCTACTGAGTGTGAAAAGGTTACTATTGGAAGTCATGAGGAACCCAAGATGGTGAATATTGGAAAATTTTGCACTCAAGAAGAGAAGAAGAAAACAATAAACCTATAAAAAAAGTATGTTGATGTTCTTTCCTATTCATATGATGATCTAAAGGATTTTCAACCATAGGATATGCAACACTTTATCCCTCTCAAACCTAGGATCAAACCATTCAAGCAGAAACAAAGGAAATATAATCTTAAGGTTGTTTGCACTATTTTTCAAGAGATCCAAAAGTTACTAAAGGAAAAGATTATTTTCCCTATACATCATTCAACATGGATTGCCAACATTGTGCCTGTCAGAAAAAAGAATGGTGAGATTCACATCTATGTGGATTTCAGGAATTTGAATGAGGCCTCTCTAAAAGACAACTACCCTCTCCCCATGATGGATCAGTTTTTTCAATCTGTCATAGGCTCTGAGATGTTGTCTATGCTTGATGGATTCTCTAGATATAATCAAGTGGAATTCAGTACCCCAGATCAACACAAAACTATTTTTTACCACTCCTTGGGGCACCTTTCCCTATAAGAGAATGCCTTTTGGTCTTATCAATTTTTGGTGCCACCTTTTAGAGGGAAATGGAATTTGATTTTGGAAGTCTTAAGGGAAAGTGTATTATTGTGTACCTTTATGATTTAATTGTTTTCTCCAAAACAAGCGCAGATCACTTTCAGCATCTTGAAGCAGTCCTCCAGAAATGCATAGAACATGGAGTTTCTAGCAATCCTAAGAAGTTTTTCTTTTTTTTTATTGAAGGAAATTTGCTAGGGCATATTGTCTCCAAAGAAGGAATCAAGCTAGATCCAGAAATATTTCAAGCAATCCAACAGATTCCTCTTCCCGCAAGTAAAAAGGGTGTTCACAATTTCTTTGGTAAGTTAAACTTCCTGAGGAGATTCATTCCTGATTTTGCGGAACTGATATCACATGATGAAAGGAAATAAAAAATTTGGTTGGAATTTTGAAGGTAAAGAATCATTTGAAGGTATCAAGAAATCCATTGCTAAGACTCCCATCTTAGCATGTCATGATTTCAATAAGGATTTTATCATCTATTGCTATGCTATGAAGAGTACCTTGGCTGCTATGCTAACTTAGAGAAATTCTTAGGATCATAAACTTCCAATTTCATTCATGAGCTATGTTCTAAAAGCTCGTGAATTGAAATATACTATGATGGATAAACATGTTTTTACAGTGGGAAAAAATGTCAAGCAATTTCATTTTTATATTCTTAATTCTCACACTGTTGTGCTTGTACTTGATACAACCATCAAGTATATTATTACACAATAGGAGTTTGGAACTAAGAGAGGAAATTGGGTAGTAAGAGTCCAAGAATATGATCTTGATATCAATCCAACTAAGCTAGTCTAGGGTAAAGGCTTATGTGAGCTTATTGCTGAAGGAGATGATGCAGAATTGTCCAAAGAAGCACTTGATGTTCCAGTTGTCCTCTTCCTTAGTTCAACAGATAAATGGTATGTTGGTATTGCACATTTTCTTACTTATGGAGAGTGTCCATCCCACTTGAGTTCCAAGGAAAAGATAACTATTAAGCTAAGGTCTACACAGTATTTATTATGGGAAAATACTTTATTCAAGTGAGGCATAGATGGAAGATTCCTTAAATGTGTGGAAAAAGAGCAACATAAGAAGTTTTTTTCAGCTTTTCATGGTCAGGATTATGGAGGGAATTTCTCTTCTATTGTCACTTCCCATAAAATCCTTTGTGTAGGCTATTATTGGCCTACATTGTTTGGAGATGCATCAAAATGGGTAGGTAAATGTGATACATGTCAGACTTTTGTTGAGAGACCTAAGTTGGCCACTTTACCCCTAAAACTAGTAGTGATTGATGAGCCTTTTTAACAGTGGGGATTGGATTTCATTGGAACTCTTAATCCACCTTCTAGTGTTGGGCATACTCACATGCTAACTGCTACAAATTACTTAACAAAGTGGGTAGAGGCTATTCTAGTCAATAACACTACTTCTGAGGTGGTGTGTAATTTCATCAAAGAGAACATCTTGATAAGGTTTGGGGTACCAAACAAGATTGTGACTGATAATACTTCAAAATTTTCTTATTCTTAGATAATGGATTTTTGCTATGGTTATGGAATCTCCCTTACTCATTCTTTAGACTACTACCCCCAAGGGAATGGACAAGCATAATCAACAAATAAGAATCTGGTAACCATCGTTCGGAATCTTGTCAATGAATCTCAAAGGAATTGGCACAAGAAGCTCTATGATGCTCTTTGGTTAGATATAATTACACCCAAAAGAGCAATTAGGATGTCTCCATTTCAAGTGGTGTATGGTGTTGAAGCTCAGCTGCCAGTAACAGTGGAATTACCAGCCTTGCACATAATGAAGGCTATGGAAGATTCAAGCTTTATCAGTTCCTTGGACAAGAGGATCATGTATCTCTAGAAGCTGGATGAAGATAGGTTGCAAGTTTTTGATAGAATCTCAGCTCATTAGCTGAAGGTGAAAGCTTTGTTTGATAAGAAAGCTAGAACTAGAGATTTTCAAGTGGGAGACATTGTCCTACTGTGGGAAAAAATCCATGAACCTCAAGGAAGCCATGGTAAGTTTGATTCTCTTTAGCTTGGTCCTTTCAAAATCAGACACTTTGCTAGAGAAAATTCTTTCTATTTGGATTATATGGATGGATATCCTCTCCCACTTCTTGATAATGGGTAGTATTTGAAGTTTTTCAAGTCCTAGGTGATTAGGTAATCCTTCTGTATATTATGTACAATACTTTGGTTTTTGGTTGTTCTTTTGTGTTTTGTTTCTGGTCTTTCCTTTTTGGTTTGTTTCTTTTCCCATTGTATGTGTGTTGTCTTCTATATTATTTTTTCCTTTGAATCTATTTTCCCAATGGATAACGCACTGGTATGCTTTCCCATGGTTCTTGATCTTACCTCGTTCCTCTATCAATTCATCCCTAGAAAGAGCTAGTTGTGGTTGCCCTCAAAATCCCCCTCTTTTTTAAGTCAAGTTTTTTGAATTTTGAGTTGGTGCCTTGGAGAAATTCAAGCTTTGAAGTCATGGGTGCTCAGTTTTAATCTCGCCCTTTTGCTTGAAAATTCTTTAATCTTCGCAGTTTGAAGTATTTTCTATTTCCCCATCTAGATGCTTGAAATTTTTTTCCTTCATTCGAATGTCATTTTAAATCCTTCTCTTTGGCTGTGGATCACGTCAAGCCTGGTATTTTTTTCAGTTTCTTATTCCATGGAGAAAAATTTGAAATTCAGGTGTAAACAGTGGGGTTTTCACTTTCATTTTTATTTTTCCACAGTCATGAATGACGGGCATCAAATTCTATCCTGACATCCGTGGATACGTGGACATCTCTGATTGGATGCGGCATGGTGGGTTTATCTTTTAAACTTGTCACTTATGTTATTTTTTGCAAAAGTGTCAAATTGGCCCCATGGCCTGAAGGATTTTGATTGGATGAAACAAGTGGTGGCGGAAAGGCGGGCTCTTTTTGTGCCTTTGTTGAAAAGTCAAAGGGGGAAGGTAGATCGTCAGAGAAATTTGAATATTTTGGCTTTGTTTGAAAAAGTAAAAATTAAGCCGTGACTCCACCGTTGAAAATTCAAAGCACAAAGGCAGGCCGTAAGAGAAATTTTAGAATTTTGGTTTTATTTCCAAAAAGAGAGTTAAAAGTTATAAAATTATCCACGACTCCGCTGGGTTCTTGAGCCCGCATTAAAAAAGCCAAAGCAGAGAGGTGGAGAACTTCAATTTTTTGAGATTTTCTTTTAAAAGATTTAAAATTGTTAAAGTGAGTCATGACTCCGTACCCACTAAAGTAAAGCCACGTGTCAAGCCCATATCAAAAGCAAATGGGCAGACCAAAATGTAAAAAAATGCAAAATCTTTAGAAAGTCACAAAATACAAAAGGCACCCTCAGGCCCACTTCAGTTTAGATATTTTCCACGTGGAGGACTCATATTTGATGTTACAAAATAGGTTTAACGGCTGCATTACAGAGCATAATTTTTTTCCACCATTAATACTTATGTAAGAACCAAGAAACCAAATGTAACTGTTTTTGAGGATTATTTAATGGCTTCTTTATGTCATTATGTGGTTGGATCTTGGTACTCTGTAGATGTAATAGATTCGAAAGTAATCAATACAGAAGTTTTCCCCTTTCTTCCTCCGCTATTCCTTCTTTCCTTGTTCTAATTTGTGAATCATCCATCTTTGCATGATAAGAAACTTTGTGTTCTTGTTAATATGATTTCAGGAACTTTATGTCTATGAAATTATATCTGTTATAAATGAAAATAATTTCGTTCTACATCTCCTTTGACCAATACACATAAGGTTATACTCTGTTATCTATATTTCCTGAAAGTATTGTTATGTTCTTCCTCTCTCATCTCCTTCGTTCTTCCATTATTTCGTATTGATGATCTTTGGGCATAAAACATTTCAAAGTATCAGGAATCCACACTTTGAAATTTGTACATTTGTAAATAAGTTTTGTTTCTTGATTTCAATAAGGTAACCTCTCCCATTCAAGAGGAGGGACTTGTTGTCCCCTAACTATGGTTTGCTAAAGTACCATTTAAAAACCCAACAATGCTCATGTGTGTTTACAGGTATTGTTGACAAAGAGGTGAAGAAACTTTAAGAAACAACTCATAGAAGAGCTCAAATGAAGATAAAAAGGCATGAAATCCTCATTTTTAAAGATGAAGTAATGAAGAAGAAGATGAAGATAAAGAATGGAGAGAAAAAAAGTATGATCTTGATGAAATTGAGAAGAACACAATAGTGAAGAGAAGGATCTTACAAGTGCAAAAGAAGAAAGAAACCACCTTAATCTATATATTTCAATTCTCTCCACATGGGGCATATGATGTAAGAGCACCTTGTACAAAGATAATTTTGGTTTGATAAGGGTTCAGAGGGTGTCCTAGGATTCGTAGGAGGTATTCTAGTCCATTTGAACTCCTGTACTTATAATAAGAGACCATAAGGAGTTTCCCTAAAAAAAATCTCATTTGAATATTTGAATTTTATTTGAGTTGTGTTAATAGGTTAGGAGTTAGAAAAGGTTGATTAAGTGGTATAGAGGGGACATGAAACACTTGTAGACCTTGAAAAATGTCTCTATAAACCTCACATGACCTAACTTAACTATGGTTTCCCACTATGGTAGGTTAGTAGAGAAGAAACCTAAATAACATCTCTTTCCCCTTCATTCTTGAATGAGAAATTCGAATTAGAGAAGTGTGAGAGAGTGTAGGGAAAGAGGAGGATAGGAGATAAGTGACTGTTGGCCTTATAGCCAAGGAAAAATCATGAAGGACTGTAAATTATTTGTTAATAGTAATAAAGGACTTCTTGAGTCATATTTTTGTAGTAACATGAATGATTACGGATTTAAATGCTATTGAGTTGATGTTTCTTCAGGTGCTAGAGGTTGTATATTTTTGAATGAGGTTGTTTTTTAATTTTGAATAATGGATTTTACAAATTAGAAGTTGTGACTGTAGAAGTTCTTTAAGGAATCAAGCCATAGGAGACTAGTGAGTCTTATTGAAACCTAAAAATCATAAGTAAAGATAATGAAATGATGGAGTGAAGAGAAAAAAATGGATATTATGATGGTATTTAAATGTCTTAGAAGTTATGAAGGAATCATGAATGCAAATAAAAATTAATGTTTGGGAAATTGTATGTATACAATCCTTAAAACTATCTAGTCTATCTTAGTGATCTTTTGTAAATTTTGTGAGGAGTAAGGAATCTTAGAGAACATTATTTTTTTTTGGAAGTTTAAACAAAGGCATGCAGAGGCATCCCTTGACTTATAAGGGCTTGAAGATTCAAAAATAAAAATAATAATATTAAACTTGCTACTCGGTGCTTAGGAAACCCTACCTATGGTTTCAAATAATGAAACATTTCTTAACTTTGGTTGTATCCCTAGAAATTTTATACACATTGGTGAAGAGAGAAGTTTATAGGTTTGAAATAGGTGTGTTAAGTCTCATAAAGGATAAAGGATTTTTTATAACCTAAAGATTGAAAATATAGTCCGAGTAGCCAATAAACACAATCTTGAGAACCTTAGTGAGGTGTTAAGAGGAAGATTAGAGATAACTTATATTTTTCCTATTGGAACTTGCATAAAAAGATAATTGTAATATGTTAGAGATGTTGACAAAGTTGTAGAGTGGTCAAGAAGGTGGAAAGGGTCCAAAACTTGTGTTCATACTCAGTCATAGTCTTGGAGAACAATCATACACATTTATGAAGATAAGTGTGAAAGAAGACTTAAAGGGAGTTATTTTCTTGAATTTAGTGCTAATTTCATCATCTTTTAACACTGAATAAGGTTATAGGTTGGAGATGATGTGAAATCTAGGAAATATTTCTTCAAATCAGGTTAAGGGTAGTCTTTCTTTGTTTTGACAATCATAAAAAAGGGTAGGTGAAACTATGACAGTCCTTAGTTAACATTGTAACAAGAAACCTTGTAAGAAAAGTTGATTAAAAGAGTGCCAAGTGTGTGAAAATTTTTTATTGGATGATTGAGACTCTTGAAGAGTTAGTGAAGAAAGACATGAAAGAATCCTACTACCATGTTCATTCCAGTGGAAGAACTTAAAGAGCATATAAGATTTGTTAAGGAGTACCTTCAAGATAAAGGTTGGTAAGTGATTGAGATATTTGAGAATAGTTTTATGGTAGTGAGATAAGTGAGTGTGAATGATCTTATACCAAGTCAAAGGATTAAAGGACCAAAGAGTGTCAAGAGGACTAGTTAGTAACAAACAAGTAAGTCAAGAAGCTCTAATATGGAAAGTAGCTTGAATGATGAAAAATGGATAGAGAGACATTGAGAGGTGTTTGTACAAGACAAAAATAGGTGGCTCAAGGTGTCAACAAGGTTTAAAGTAGTGGGAATAATTAAAACCCTATAAATTACCTTGAAGACCTAACTATGCCTAATTTATTAAGCTAGAAAGAAGTAAGATTGAGTTGGGAAGAGTTGGAAATGAAATGGAAAATGAAACTTAGCCTGTAGCAAGAAGGCCCTAATGGGTATCTAAAAATATAACCATCTTTTATTGAATGTTTTAATATTATCTCAAACATAATGACTTGTGATGTAGTCATTCCACACATTTGCAATCATCCAACTATGTTAGGAAAAACAATTCAGCCACTTACTCTCAAGCTTGTAAACTAAGGTTCTTCAAGAAGCCAAAATAACTAAAATCTTTTATATTTGGCTAAATTATCTTGAAAGGACTGCATACTCTTTTCAACCAACCCCATACCCTACTACTTGTACTACTTTTTGAAAGAAAACTTCAATTATTTTTGTATACCAATCTATCCTTTACCTTTATCACTAGCCTTATTGGTCTTCACCTATAAATAAAAAAAAATTCCCTCTTGAATCCTACTTCCTTATTCTTATCACCTTCCCCTGCTTAAACACACTTCAAAACACTATTGCTTGCTCACCAAAATGAATCCACATAACCCCAAACAAAAATACACTCTACTTTGTTCCATACCTACCTATTTACCCTTAAGACAAGGATATTTGTTCAACTCAAGTAAAAGAGTTTCTAGATCCACCCAAACTAGGATATCATATTCAATAAGTTCCTTCCTCTACTAATTGTATGCTTGAAAAATCCTAGGGCTTAACTTATTTACTCAACTCTCATTACTTCATCTTTTGAAATTTAGCCTTAGAAGGACCAACTAGAATGAGGGAAGTCTTGCAACTCCTCTAAATTTTCATACAAGCACTTCCTAGACATTAAATATGGCATTTTGATGACCCATTATTGACTTCTAGAGTCATGTGAAATTTCGAGTCTTAATTCCAAGGAAAAACAAGAATTCCTTTGTTAATGGATCCTAGTATTTAGGTTTTATCATGTTCTTCATTGCTCTCAAATCTTACTGTCATAAATAACTCCATATTTACTTCACATTTACTTCTATTTCCTCATTAATATGTTTATAGAACTTACAAATATGTCTCCTACGCATTTCTAGAAAATTATGAGGGTTTATTTATAAGATAGCATGGTTTTAGTTTCTAAACCCTAGACACAGTCTATACAAGCCCGAGGGGCTATATTTGATCATAATTGTTAATAACAATTGTTCCAAGACCATAAAATTTATCTTTATGCCTATCTCAACATCATGCATCATATTAATTTACCAGTGGATGATTAATTACACTCTGTACTTTGAAATTTCACTTATCAACCCCTTACACAGATTGTAGATAACTGTGCAAGAACAATCAATTCACTAATTAATCTCTTCTTCCAATTGAAAACACATCACAGAGTCTTGATTCATCCTTATGTTGGCACTTGATCTTGAATTCACTCCCATTCAAATGACATGACATATGCCCTCCTTTTACATTGTAGAAATGTCTCCAAAACTAGCTTCCTAATGCAAGAAAAACATAGTAGGGTTCTTTGATGGATTTTAGAATATATTTATCAACTATATCACCATTCCATAACCTAGTAGCACAATATTTCATAGTTCCCATAATCTATCATGTATTTTCACATTCCTATATTTCTTGACAAGTCCAAAATAGAGTTAATAGTCACTCACATTTGATTTCATTAGTTTTACAACCCCATGCAAAGATATCTCAAGAATTAAAGTTTAACACACTAGAAGATTACAAAGAGTTCAAGAATATTCCTTTTTGTAATGTATCAATGCAAATCCACCATTTTTTGTTTATGGAAAAAAATTACAGTCTTCCTCCTTTGAGTCAGGAATCTTTCTTCATGAATTCTTCTTCCTTTATGCACCTTCTCCACTTTTCCACGAGTTACCTTCTCTCTCCCCTTCCTTAGGAGGTTACTAATTGGTTTCATTCAAATTTCCAACTCCTTAATATACTTCACATTCAAAACCTAACTGATTCTACTCAAATGTAACCCATTATATCTTCCCTATCTAAACCCTAACAACCTCTCGACTCTTTATATGCCTCATAATGCACAAGAAACTAATTTTTACATTATTACACATATTTTAAGTGACTTACATCATTTGTAGGAACTATTATCAAGATGACTAAACTCATTCATCAACTAAGAACACTTATCCTTGTTATTACCTGTTTGAATTTTGAATTTTCCATTTGGAGGGAAAACTAGAATAATGTGATTTTGAATGAATTTACCTTCTCTGATGAATTCAAACACTCTATCATGTTTACTTTGAACCCTTAAACCCTTACATTTACAATTTTAAAGTTCATTGGATGATGCTTCTGCATCATACTCTTGGGGTGGAGAAAAGTGTCCTTGTCATTAATTGCATAATTGAGTCTTCTTCATTTTTATCTATTTTTTGTCCTTTGTTTTCACTTCCACTATCCATTCTTTACTTAAGACCTCTAGGATCCTATATGATGTTCCTTTGTCTTACATTTTCCTTGACATTTCTTCCTTGCTTCTTGTATTCCATCTTCATCTTCATCATTATCACACTTCCACTTCTTTTACCTCCAAAAAAAAAACACAATAATAACAAATATACGTGTTTCTTCTTATTTTAGCATCTCCTTCATCTCAACATAGCTTAATTCCATCTTGCCTTCCTTTATTTTCTTGTCGTATTCTTCATTTTCTTCTTTTCTTTGGCTATGTGTTTTCTTTTCTTCATTCTCCATTATACTATGATCCTACTCCTTTTCTTTCGAAATGATATCGATATCTATTTTACATGAGTCCATTTTATATATGGAATTCTCTAGGGATGCTATCTCTGCCTAAAATTTCTCAAGGATTTCATAAACAAACACCTCTTATTGTATCAACTCTAGCTTGTAATTCTTGGTGCATTGTTTTATTTATTTCATCCTTGTCCTTTTCAAGTTCATTGTCCACACCTACAATCACATACTTGCAAATAATGTTAGATTCAAAATTTTGAGGCTTGGATTCTCCTAGAAGTTATTCTTTGCTTGCTATAACTTCTTCTTGGTCCTCTTTGAGCTCTTCTCCTTCTACAACTACATGAAATCTATCATCAACATGTTTATCTCCCTTAAGAGAAGCCAAAAATGCTTCTATAATCTCTTAATGAGCTTTCTTATCCTTTAAAAACACCAATTCCTTGATTACCTCTCTTTCTTTCTTATCCATCTTCCTTTGCATATGCTTTTTTCTTATTTCTTCTTGCTTGATCATTTTCCTCAGCTTCATTCTTTTCCTCTTCTTTGCAGTCTCTCTAATTGGCCATTTTTCTTTCTTTCTCATCACAAATTCTATCCCTTGACTTTTCTCTCTTTCCTTCAAGAGTACCACTAGTTGTTCTATATCTTGCTTCAATTTGTAACCTCTTGATGAAACCGCATCTCTCTTTTCTTTATCCTTTCATCTTTTCTCTTCCTCTCATTCTCTTCTTGTTCTCTTTTCCTGTAGCTAATCATCTTGACCAACTCTATCATCAACACCTCTTTATCCATATTTTATTTTTTCTTCTTCTCACTCACTTTCTATCTCTTCACAATCAATTTATTTTCTTCTTACCTCTCTCTCTACACCTCACCAAGAATTACAACCTGGTATGTTGGTGTCTTCTCACTCTCTTCTCAACCTCTTTTCACTTCACTTGTTCTCTTAACCTGTCACTTCATTCATACACTCACAATTCCACTTGTTAGCCACAAAACATTCAAATTTCAATCATAAAAAAAAATTAAACAAGAACCTATGATCTGATACCAAAATGATGTATTCATTCCAAACATTTGCATTCATCCAAGTATGTTAGGAAAAAAAATTCAACCACTTACGCTCAAGCTTGTAAATTAAGGTTCTTCAAGAAGACAAAATTGCTAAAATCTTGTATATTTAGTCAAATTAGCTTGAAAGGACTCCATACTCCATTCAACCAACCCCATACCCTGCTACTTGTAATACTTGTTGAAAGAAACATTAAATTCCTTTTTTACACCAATATGTCATTTACCTTTATCACTAGCCTTATTAGTCTTCACCTCTAAATCAAGAAACTTTCCCTCTTAAATCCTACTTCCTTGTTCTTCTCACCTTCACCTACTCATACACACTTCAAACCACTAATTCATACCAACCAAATGAATCCACACAACCCCAATAAAAAATACACTCCCCTTTATTCCAAACCTTCTTATTTACCCTTAAGACAAGGATATTTGTTCAACTCATGCAAAAGTGTTTCTAGAGCCACCCACACTCAGCTATCATATTCACTAGGTGCCTTTCACTACAATTGGTATTCTTTCAAAATCCTAGGGCTTAACTTATTTACTCAAATCCCCTTATTTCATATTTTGCAATTTATCCTTAGAAGGACTAACTAACATGGGGTAAGTCTTACAAATATTCTAAATTTTCATAAAATAACTTCCTAGACATGAATTTGGGCATTTTGATGACCCATTATTGAGTTCTAGAGGAATGTGAAATTGTGAGTCTTAACTCCAAGGAAAAATATGACTTCCTTTTTTAATGGATCCTAGTATCTATGTCTTATCACGTTCTTCACTATACTCAGAGCTTACTATCATAAATAAATCCATATTTACTTCACCTTGGCTTCTATTTCCTCGTGAATATGTTTATGGACCTTCCAAATATGTCTCCTATGCATTTCTATAAATTTCTAAGGGCTCATTTGTAAGATAACATGTTTTGAGTTTCTAAACCCTATACACAGTTTGTGCAAGCCCAAGGGGCTATATTTGATCATAAATTGGAATAACTATTATTCCAAGACCCTAATATTTATCTTTAGGCCTATCTTAACATCATGCATCAGATTAATTTACCAATGGATGAATATTTACACTCTGTACTTTGAAATTTCACCTATCAACCCCTTAGCCAGACTACAAATAACTGTGCAAGAACAATAAATTCATTGATTAATATATTCTTCCAATTGAAATCACATCAAAGAGTCTCAATTCATTCTTAATTTGGAATTTGATCACAAATTCACTCTCATTCAAATGACCTCCCATATGCCCCTCCTTATACTCCCTGGAAATGTCTCCAACATTAACTTCCTAATGCAAGAAAAATAGAGTAGGATTCTTTTATTGATGTTAGAATATATTTATGGACTATATCACCATTCCACAACTTAGTAGCACAATATTTCATAGTTCTCATAATTATCATGTATTTTCACATTCCTATATTTCTTGACAAGTCCAAAACAAAGTTAGTAGTCAATCACATTTGATGTCTTAATTTTACAACCCCATGAAATATATCTCAAGACTCAAATTTTAACAAACTATAAGATTACAGAGAGTTCAAGAATATTATTTTTTGTAATGTATCAATGAAAAATCCACCTTTTTTGTTTATGGACAAAATTACAGTCTTCCTCCTTTTGAGATCAAAATATATCTTCATGAATTCTTTTTCCTCTCTACACCTTCTCCACTTTTATACGAAAGACATTCTCTTTCCCCTTAATTAAGAGGTTAATAACTATTTTCATTCAAATTTCCAACTCCTTAATACACTTCACATCCAAAACCTAACTGATTCTACTCAAATGCAAACCATTATATCTTCCCTATCTAACCCTAACCACCTCTTGCTCTTCATATGGATCATAATGCAAAAGGAAGGAATTTTTACATTATTACACACATTTTAAGTGACTTACATATTTTTTAGGACCTACTATATTAAGATTACTAAACTCATTCATCAACTAAGCACAATTATCCATGTAATTTCTTGTTTGAATTTTGAATTTTCCATTTGGAGAGAAAACTAGAACAATGTGATTTTGAATGAATTGACCTTCTCTGATGACTTCAAACAATCTTTCATGTTTACTTTGAACCCTTTAACCCTTATTAAAGAAGAATTTGTAATTTTTAATTTCATTGGATGATGCCCCTGCATTAACTTGGGTGCAAACATGACTAGATATAAGCCTAGTTGGAAAACAATATTTTGAGAATAAATTTTGATAGGAAGATAGTTCTGATATAAAACTAGACATGTACCTTATTGGGATTAATGGGTACTAAAAAATTTTAACAGTCAAGCTTGAAAGTTGATAATTTGGTATTTTCATCATATTTTGTCCTTTTGAGGGCTATTAGAAAAATCGAAGGTCTATGAAGTAAATAGGTGAAAATGAATATGTGAAACTTTTTACAAGATTTAATCATGATTTTTGGATGGATATAAGCGTGTTAAAATGGATTTTTCCCTTGGTTTAGTGTTTTCATGCATTTTATTTCCTTTGAGCAAGTTTGGCTGCTCGAGAAAGATTATGGTTCATTGGATAAAAGTGACAGTACAAAGTGATTTTGGATATTCTAAAGCATTTGTATGTGATGGTAGAGTATTTACAGGGTACTCTGCATCAATCAAACACCCCCTCAACCACTTGAATATGATGAACACTTGATTACTATGTTTCTCAAATAATTGATTGTGATCACTCTTTCAACTCATTCACCTCAAACCCTTCTACAAGCATAACTTCTTCTCCTTCACCCATACATGAACCATTTAGTGTTGATTAGGTCATGTGACCTTGAAATACTTCCCTTATAGTCTTCTCAACTCTTCATGCCTCTTTTCATCTTTTCCCTTCAGCCCTCATATGTCTCTCACATTCTCTTTTAGCTTGCTTATTTCTAGATTCATTAGCCTATAACTCAAATGAGCTAATAAAAAAAAACATTTATACATGAATCTTTCCACAAAACCATATAGGTTGGCACAAGAGACCACATGACCATATAGGTTAGTCATAAACACCATAAAGAAATAATAAATGACCTTCCAAAATATATTTCAAGACCCATATAGCTCGACATATGCATAAACAATGTCATGCTTCTCAAATAGGCATAAAAGCAATTTAATTATGAAAAAGTGATATTATTGAATTTAAAATGCATAAAAAAATCCACCAAGGCACCAAAATCACAAGAAATATTACCAACACCTCTAAGAAACCTTCTCCATGATTGAAAAACTATGCAACCTTCATTTTCATCATTGATCACTTCATTTGGAAAGTAACCTTAATTAGGTCTTAGACACCTAAATATCCTCCTACAAAAGTGAGTAGCTTCACACTCCAAAACATGTTGTCAAGACAAAAATGACACGTCAACAAGAAGGTATTGACCTTTAGAAACTCAAAAGACTCATTGCATCCTTCAATTTAAAGCATAAGGTTCTAAGACTCAAGAAATTGTCTTGAGATCAACAAGCACTAAAAACCCAAATGAAAATTCCAAAAAAAACCACCACTTGGAACACTTCAATGGCACCCTGATACACCTCCTCAAGTACTAAAAACCATAAGCCATGTTGGCTCCCGATATAGCACCTATGGGGGGAGAAGGAAAAAAGTATATGAGGGGGTGAAGAAAAAGTGGGTAGACCCAACTAGTTGTGTCATGTTATAGCCGAGGATGGGGGATATTCCCATGATCTCTCGACCAAGCCTTCTTGGGAGTGATAGGGAGGAACATGACTACGGGTGTGGTTTTCCAACTACTACTTTTAGCTTTACCTAGGATATGGTAAGAGATCTTGAGTTGAAACTTGAGAGAAGAAGAGGTCAATGATGCATCCCAAGACCATTGAGCTTAGTTGGGTAGGTCAATGAGAGGCCAAGTGCAACCACCAAATGAAATCTTCACTCAAAAGAGTGGTCATGAACCATTGCAAACACTTTGAATCTTCGATAAAAAGTTGTTGAAGATAGATCTTAAGTATTATCAAAAATAACTCTTAGAGAATCTACATGTGTCCTTGTTTTTTATGCTTGGGACATTTTATACAATGAATAACAAGGCAGACACATTTTAGGCATGCACCTTTTGTGTGTCATGCTAGCAGATCTCTTGTAATATGCCATGGAGATGAGATCTAAGGGACATATAGGGGATACAAGATAATTGTTTGATAAAAATAAGATGGGGATGGGTATACAAATAAGAAGGGTCAAAGAATAAGAAGATACAAAGGGATTAGAAATTGTACCAACCACTAGATCATGACACATTTGTCATCTCCTAATCTGGTAATAAGATAAGGAAAATTTTCCTAGAGTCATATGTCATAAGGAACTTCTAAGAAAGATAAATAAAATAAAAATCCTCGATGATCCAGCTCATGCCCCTGAGACTGGAACTCCATGTATGAGTTATGCTAGTTGTTCAGGAAATAAGTTACTGTTAGATTAGAAAAAATTCACCCATTGTGGTTAGTAGTAAGGACTTTTATAGATTCAAAGGATGATTCACAATAGAACCACTAAAATACATCGTTCTCTTCACCACTCAAACCACAAAACCATCAACTAGGTGTTAGCATATAAGCTCTTTGTCATAACCCATACAAGATTTAAAAGGAAAAAATACATCACCAAACTTTCCAAATTAGTTAATAAGAGAGTGTGACAAAAATAATTGTGACAAGTTGTTTAAACATATCCATTAATAGGGAAAGAAAAGGGATACATTTACAGATGCTCTCAAATCTTACTAATGATTATAAAACCACAACCATATTAGTATGAATCACAAGTAATGAATATTCTAACAAAGATTACAAAAAAATTCTAATTCTTATAGCCTAAGCACTTGTCAAATCCCCATAGAGAACTTCTGAAGAGTTCTCCCTTCCTCTAGAAAACCATCCTCCTTTCTTCCTAAACCCCAAATCTTCTTATACAACATTATCCACACAAGGGTTTTTGTGAATATTCTAAAGGATCCTTAATTCCTTCATGTTGGGGCCATAATTTGGAAATTTTGAAGAATAATAGGAAACATTCCTTCTTGAAGGCTTTCAATTTTGTCCTATCATGTCTTGTCACCATCGTACAAACACGACCAAAGGGAAATTTTTACACGTCAGAATTTTGATGATTTGATTTTTCCACATGATATAAAATTGTGACAGGGAAAATAAATGAATTTAATTTATTGGACCCTTTTTAAATACATCAACTCTTAATCACCACCCAAGGATATTCCTTTTTTATGAATGATTTACATTTATATATTCCAACTCGCGCCAACTGATCTGAGAGGGATATGTGAATTAATTGCAATTCAATGGCTTACATACATTACTCTAGAGACTTTCACCTATTTAAACTCAATTCTCTACCATTTCGGGTCACAATCCATTAATCAAATTTTGCAAACATTTTCAATAATTCCCCCTACATATTCTACTCCTATCATGGCATCACCAGTTCTAGGAATAAACTCTCTCGGACTAATAATTGATAATTTGGAGGAGTTTTTCCAACTGACCTACCTCGTCAAATATTTCATTAGGACAATGTTTAAAGTGCCAAACATCTGATCCCATCTTCTTGAGGGCTCATCTGGACATGTACTAATAATATATTTTCTAAAGAGGCTCATAGAAATGTTTGTTTCCATTCTATTAGTGAAAAATCAAATCACCCTCGAATGGCTTGATTTTGAAATGGGGCATTCGGTTTGATTACACAACATTGGACCATCTCTCAAGTTGTGGGACTTGTGGACTTGAGATGGACCTCCAGAGAAGGTTGGTTCCTGCTTCCTAATATACCTGCCACAAGCTACTCCAGTGCAGGTAGAACCTATCTAATCCTAATCTAACCTTTCCAAAGAGACATGGAGAGAGAGAGTGAAAGAGAGCCTACACTAAGTAGTGATACACTAGAAAAAGAAGTGGCAAGATACTCTACTGAGGGAAGATGAAACAGGGAAAAAAAGAGATGAGGGAGGTTAGACAGAAGTGACACAGACCCAAATCAAAATCCATCATCAAAAATCCACGAAGCATGACATCTTATAGCTATAAATGTGAAATACATGCACAGGAAGTAAACATGAGATGGAGAGGCATAGAGAAACAACAAAACATGAGAAAGGGTTGAAGAACACCACAAAAACATAATTTTATTGCTTTATGAGGTGCATCAACCATTACATGGATGCTCAAAATCCTAAAAGCCACTTTCCATATGTAGGAGAAGGATTACAGCTCAAATGGAGTTGGGAAACAAATTTTACAGAGTTTTCCCACACCTAGAATGTCTCCCCTTCTCAAATGAGAAGTATTTATAATATATAGAATGTCGAGGTGAGAGAGAAAGAAGAAAACTCAGACTTTGCTCTAAAATATCAACCACCCACCATTAATTCCCCCTACAAATCCACCTACAATCTGTCAATTCTGGTTCCCCGTGTCTGTTTGGCGTGTTGAAGAAGGAAGAATGACAGATCAAATCAAATCTGATCTAGTTGTTGAAGCGATCAGATCATACATTAATGGCATGAAAGATGTTTTCTTGTTTTTTACCCACCTACCCTTTTCAAAATTAAAGTTCTAACATGTTATAGACAAGGTCAAGATATTTCCAATGGTACCAAATTTGTTGAATTTCGAGCACTGGATCGAAAGATAGGCCCATTTGAATTTTTGAATCAAATCCGTAAAAAAATGGAAAAAAATCAGTTTTGCAAAACGGATCTAGGGGCCTGAAATTCACTTTTTCACCTTTTGCACAAAAATTACAAAAGTGCATAACTCCCAATAGCCCTGTAAGTCTGAAATTCACTTTTGGAAAAATTTCCTCCACAGCTCCGTAAACAAGCTTAGCAAAAGAAAACATCCCGGGCCCACCGGGTCCTCATTTTCCACTTGGGCGAAATTTCCTCCAGGGCCTCGCAAGTCTGAAAATCACTTTTGGAAAAAATTCCTCTATGCCCCCGCAAACCCACTTTTAATTCACGTGTAGAGTTGGTGCACGTTTGGGGACCCGCTTTTGGATTTTGCCTTCAAAGTTACACTGAGATGACACGTGGAGGATTTCATCAGCCCGTCCATACTTTGCTAATTTGGGCCTACTCTGCTCCATTATTTGATTCTGACCACATGGTGAACCCGTGCTCATTTGGCAACCTGATCTTGATCCTTCTTTTGAAGTTGCGCTGAGATGACACGTGGCTCCTTACACTAGCCTGTCTGTACTTAACCGATTAGGGGCCAGTCAACTTTTGGGCTCTGACCACATGGTGCGTTGGCACTAGTTCAGGGTCCTTCTTTGGGCCGCACCTCTTAAAGTCACACTGATAAGACATGTGGAGTCTTATACTTATTCTCCTTTCCTTTTCTGATTCAATGGCTTGTTCTGCCCCCTTTTCAGACTTGGGACACTTGGAGGGCCTACACTTGTTTGAGACTGGCCTTTGGGCCGCGCCCTTTGAATTTTCATCAATGAGACATGTGGAGCCCTCCACAGGTCTTTGAATTTTCAATGGCCGATGATACCCCCCCTTTACATCCTGATTATGTGGCGGACTAGCGCTTGTTAGGGACCACTTTTCAAGCTTGTCCTTTCGAGATGTGATGTTCAGGAACGTGGCACCATCCACTGGCCCTTCTTATACTTAGTTGATTTAAATGGCCGACTTTATCCCATTTTTTACTTTTGGACATGTGGAGGGCCGCTACAATTTTGGGGCTTCCGGTCTTGACCCTTCCTTTGAAATTATGTCATTGAGACACATGGAGGCTTGCGTCAAGCCTCCTATACTTGGCTGATTTGGTCCCGCTCTATCTTTCAGCTTCTGTTAGACCTTGAGACAAGTGGGATCCTCATGTTAATGTAGGGACCCGCTCTTTGGACTCAACCTTTGTGTTGCACCATTGAGACACGTGGGGGCTTCCACTGGCCTTATAATTTTCAACGGCTGATTCAACCTTTTGAGGCTCTGACCATGTGGAGGGATGGTGCTCATTTGGAGGCCCTGTTTTGGATGTGTTTTTAAGAATTGTATAAGGATGACACGTGGTACCTTCTGCGAGTCTACTGTTCAGCCCTGAGTCGATTTGTATACGGCTAAGTATAAAAAATTTGAGCTCCTTTCTTCAATCTTCTCTTGCTAACCTTTGGCCTCCTTTGATGTTGTTTGCTTCCTTTTTCATCCCTTATTCTTCCATTGTAGAGTCTGTCTAACCCTTGATTGTTGGATTTGAATGTGAGCTCACAAGATAAATCCGACCCTTAGGTTTTATTTTGTGCAAGGTCATTTTTGATAAATTCTGTCGATGGGAAAAATTGGGATTATATTTTGGCGACTCACGGGGACATCTTCCTGCTAGATGAAATGATCAGTGGTCTTAAAGCATCCATTGGGCATGTAGTCTGCCTGGTAAACACAAATCTAATCATGTCCCTGAAACACGAGCTTGACCACTCTGCACTTTCAATCTCCATAAGAAAACCTTGATTTTTGAGAGTAGAGAATTGTAATGAGCTGGGGCTTTCACCTGTCCCTGAAAATAGACTGTGCACGAGCAGCAAAACACCACAACTTACACTATGCACAAAACTGAAAATCATACATAACATGCAGAGTGTGCAAAAGCACTTCTTCTGCTGAAAGCAAAATCTACTCCTACTCCTACACTAACCAGAGAGAATGGGGACTCAAACAAATCATGTAACTGACAGGGAGAAATAGCTTCCCTTTCTAAAAAAATGTGGCCACGTATATGATTTGGCACTCAACATGGCAGTTATAATTAGTGGGAAACCGATGAGAGGCCGATCTTCCACCCAAATCATCAAGGTATCAACATTAATGGAAAATACCTCCTCAAGCTGATTTGTATTGGACTCCTAGAGGTGTTGATGGTGACCCTTGGTCCTTTGATACTCATTCTCATGCTCATGAGTAAACATGACTAGTTTTGGCTTCTCCCTTGGCTCCAATGAAGCTAATTTCCTGATAGGGCACAGTCTGATCTGATGGATGTGCCCATGGTTTTGATATTTAACTCCAAAAATGAAGTCTTCTTGTAGACCTTCCTGGATGAATGATATGAGAGGGATGATAGCCTCACTCTTTTCTTTCCTCCTCCTGAGAAGAACATGGAAGATCATGATCCTCCAACCTTGGTTCTACAGGGCTGTTATGAAGTGCACACTATTGTTCTTGAATGTTCTCCTTCATGACATCAGGCTCATATGCTTGGAAGGTGGATAATGGAGGAGAAAAATATTTTATCTCCTTAGGATCCTCTCCATCAAAGCAATCATCTAGGTCTAATAAATAATCTACCTCCTTGTTGTCCTACTACATGTGCTCAACCTCCTCCATGGTGTCCTCTTGATCTACAACTTGCTCACCATGGTTCTCTTCATCCTCAAACATGAAGTTTGAAAGATAAAACTCTTCTTTGACATTAGAGCTTGAAGGGGATGAAGTGGGAGGAATAAATGAAGGTTCTTCTATGGCCTACTCTGCACTTAGAGCCTCTGGAACTGTATGGTTCTCCTCCAGAGATGCGCCATCTGGAGCTAACTAATTTTTCTCTGGAACATGTGCCCGTATGATTTTCTCTTCCCATTTGGAGTTGTATGAGTCGAGACGTTCTTCAACTATCCTACAATCATTGAACATGATGACGTTAGATGGGGAAGGTGCGTTGGTAGGGGGATTTTAATTTATGGTACAACTAGGTGGAGGGGACTTGGAATAAAATGGGAGGATGGACATAGAAGGGATGAAATTATTAGTGGGGACATTGCACAAGAAGCTAGTAACATGTGCAATGGGCCGAGGGGATGTAAGTTGGTGCGGTGGAGTGGGAGGACTTTAGGATGGTAGTGTAGGGTTTTCCCATTGATAGGGTTGTCATGTGTTAGATTCTTGAGCCTCCATTTTTTCTGCCCATTCTGTAACCTAGGAAAACATCTTAGTGATGAAGTGCAACTTTTGATGGGTGTTAAACTAGCCTCATAAAGGGCCAACCCATGGACAAGGGGCCTTGTAGCCAACTTCAGCTACTATTATAGATTACTTGACTCTGAGCTGCATCATGTCCATCTCCATATTTTACACCTGCCTCTCGAAATTAGTTTCGGCCAATGAGCTTCCACCATCATCTGCATAAACCTATTCTTCATAAACATTTTGTTTAGAAAAAATGGGTTGTATGCATTTTTGGGATAATTGGGCTTATAAAACTGATTTGGAGGAGGAATATGAAACTGTGCAGATGGAGGGAAATATTTCTACTGTTACCGATGAGAATTCCATGATGAGTAAGAAGTCATGACTACATAACTTCATGAATGGGAGAAAATGAAAGATGTGGAAAGAAAAAATGGATGAAAATGGATGGAAAGAAGGTCTGCAACTTCAGAGATTGGGTTGTTGAATAGATGGAGTCACCAGATGTGCTTGCATGTGCCTCAAAATTATGAATCTTAACAGGAACACACCAACCTACTGATATGAAGTGATAAGGTGCTTCAGACTTCTCCCACTGGGCATGCTAGAACTATTAGTCTAAAATCACAGTACCCTCGAATGGCCTGAGTTTGAAATGGGGTGTTCAGTGTGATTGCACAACATTGGACCATCTCTCAAGTTGTGGGACTTGTAGAATTGAGATGGACCTCTAGAGAAGGCTGGTTCTTGCTTCCTAATCTACCTGCCACAAGCTACTCTAGTATAGGCAGAACCTATCTAATCCTAATCTAACATTTCTAAGGAGATAGGGAGAGAGAGAGTGAAAGAGAGCCTACACTAAGTGGTGATACACCAGAAAAGGAAGTGGCAAGATACTCTGTTGAGGGAAGATGAAATAGGGGAAAAAGAAGATGAGGGAGGTTAGACATAAGTGACACAGACCTAGATCCAACTCCATGAAGCACGACATCTTATACCTGCAAACATGAAATATATGCATAGGAAGCAAACATGAGATGGAGAGGCATAGAGAAACAAAAAAAACATGAGAAAGGGTTGAAGAACACCACAAAAACATGATGTTATTGCTCTATAAGGTGCACAGACCACTACATGGATGCTAAGAATAATAAAATCCACTTTCCAGGCACATGAGAAGGCTTATAGCTCAAATGGAGTTGGGAAACAATTTTTATAGAGTTTTCCCACACCCAAAATGTCTCCCCTTCTCAAATGAGAAGTATTTACAATATATAAAATGTCGAGGCAAGAGCGAAAGAAGAAAACTTAGGCTATGCTCTAAACTCTCAACCACCAACCATTAATCCCCCTTGAAAATCCACCTATAATTTTTTTATTCTAGTTCCCCATATATGTTTGTCATGTTGAAGAAGGAAGAACGACAGATCAAATCAAATCTGATCTGGTTGTTAAAGCAATCAGATCATACATTAATGGCATGAAATATGTTTTCTACTTTTTTACCCACCCAACCTTGTCAAAATTATATTTCTAGGCCTCCATGGCATAGACTAGGTTGAGATATTTCCAAAGGTACCATATTTGTTGAATTTTTAGCACTTGATCGAAAGATATGCCCATTTGAAATTTGAATCGAATCCGTGCAAAAATGGAAAAAAAAACTAGTTTTGCGAAACAGATCTGCTGGCCTAAAATTCAGTTTTCACCTTTTGCACAAAATTTCAAAATGCCCCGCAGTTCCACAAGTCCAAAATTCACTTTTGGTAAAATTTCCTCCGCGGCCCCGTAGACCCACTTAGCAAAAGAAAACATCCCGAGCTCACCTGTCTACATTTTCCACTTGGGTGAAATTTCCTTCGTGGCCCTGAAAGTCTAAAAATCACTTTTGGCAAAAATTCCTCTGCACCCCTGAAGAACCGCTTTTAATTTAGGCCTGACACGTGGTGCCTTCCACACTTTGACCTGAATCATGGCCATGTGTAGAGTTGGTGCATGTTTGGAGACCGCTTTTGGATTTTACCTTCTAATTTACGCCAAGATGACATGTGGAGGCTTTTGCTGGCCCATCCATACTTAGCCGATTTGGGCCATCTCTACCCCATTCTTTGAATTTGACCATGTGGTGAACCCGCACTCATTTGAGAACCCACTCTTTATCCTAATTTTGAGGCTACGCCAAGATGACATGTGGCTCCTTCTGTCGGCCCGTCTATACTTAACTAATTTGGGGCTGGTTCAACTTTCAGGCTCTGACCACATGGCAGGTTGGCACTAGTTCAGGGTCCTTATTTGGGTTATGCCTCTTGAAGTCACGTTGATGAGACACGTGGATGCTTCTACTTATTCTCCTTTCCTTAGCTGATTTAATGGCATGTTCTAACCCCTTTTTGAACCTAGGACATGTGGATGGCATGCACTTGTTTGAGACTGTCCTTTAGGCCACGCCCTTTGAATTTACATCAATGAGACACGTGGATCCCTCCACGGGTCTATGAATTTTCGACAACTAATGAGACCCCCCCCCTTTAGATCCTAACTACGTGATGGACTGGTGCTTGTTAGGGGCCACTTTTTGGGCTTGTCCTTTGGAGATGCGTCGTTAAGGCACGTGGCGCCATCCACTGACCCTTATTATACTTAGTCGATTTAAATGGTCGGCTCTATCCCTTTTTTGAATTTTGGACACATGGAGGGCTGGCACAAGTTTGGGGCTTCTGCTCTTGACCCTTACTTTGAAATTTCACTATTGAGACACGTGGTGGCTTGCGTCGATCCTCCTATACTTGGCCAATTTGGGCCCGCTCTATCTTTCAGCTTCTGTTGGACCCCAAGAGACGTGGGAGCTTCGCGCTCATTTCGGGACCCACTCTTTGGACTTAACCTTGGTGTTGCACCATTAAGACACATGGGGGATTTCATTGGCCTTAGAATTTTCAACGGCCGATTCAAACTTTTGAGGCTTTGACCACATGGAGGGTTGGCGCTCATTTAGAGGCCCTGTTTTTTATGTGGATTTTTGAATTGTGTCAGGATGACATGTGGCACCTTCTGCGAGTCTGTTTTTTGGTCCCGAGCTGACTCATATGTGGCTAAGTCCAAAAAATTTGAGCCCCTTTTTTCAATCTTCTCCTGCAAGCCTCTACCCTCCTTTGATGTTGTTTTCTTCCTTCGCCATCTCTTATTATTCCATTGTAGATTCTGTCTGACCCTTGATTGTTGGATTTGAGTGTGAGCTCACAAGATAGAGTAGACCCTTAGGTTTTATTTTGTGTGGGGTTGTGTTTGATCAATTCTGTCGGGGGGTAAAATTTGGATAACACTTCTCTGTTTTCCAAAAATGTGACTTCTACCTTCTTTTCCCTCAACACAACCTAATTATAGAACAATTGAAGGAGTTATGGTTCCACCACCATCCCAAACTCCATGATGGAAAACTATACCTGGAAAAATTCTATTACACTCCTTCCCTTATGAAAATGGAGCTTCCCCATCATACTTTAGTAGATACATATCAAGGGGAAAACTACCCCTTATTTAATGAATGGACAAGGTTAAACAAAGGATTTATGCATTAGAAGCTTCCTTAGATGAATTTCAAACTAAAGAAATGTCATTCAGAGCTCCTAACCTGAAGAAACAAAATAATTTCAGAATTGACTCAATCATAGAAATCATACTGGTCCCTGTAGGCCAACCATCAATAAAACGGAGCACAAATTCCTACTTGAAAGGAGGCCTAAATCTTTGTGAATGGGTGAAAGAACTCAATGAGAAATTGGAACTCCATTAGATCCTTAGTGGGTTGTGGGTTAGTGTGAAAGAGATGATGGAAAAAGGGCATGTCGATGGGATTTTCTAGCAACATATAATTTGTATTCCATGATTTTGGGCATGAGGAATTCCGAATCCATAAGGATAAATTTCTAGTGGGCCTCCCATTGTTCTCTGGGGAGATTATGAATATAGGAAACTATATTTTTTCCCAGATGTATACTTCAGTTGTTTGTATATGCTATCAAGGGTCGGGGGCCCTTAATAGAACTTAATTTTGTTCGTAAATTCTTTGTTTTAATTTCATTTTTTCTCTTTTTTCCCTTCTCTATGAAGTGTTCTTTTAATTCAACATTCTTCAAAGCAATAATTCACTCCAAGATTATGTATACTTTAACATAAAATGATCTTATGAAAGAAACCCTTCGAATAATATCTTTCATTGCATTCCTGTTTAATAAGTTTGAATCACCCTATAAGAAAAATTTGTTATTGATAGCTCAACTGATTTTGGGCCCCACCATAGAAAATAGGGCATTTCCTTACAACTGTAGTATGCTTTAAAACACCTAAAATGATGCCAAGTGTAATCCAGTGATAATGTTGGGATTTTGGATCCACGATAAAATTCCTAATTAATATACAAATATACAAGGTGAAATAATATGCAATATTAATTCTAATTACCGACAACATGCCATGTTCCAAGTTGACCCAATGTACTTTTTTGGGCCTCAAAGTCAAACTCACACCTTGCATACATAACCAAGCACACAAAGCAACCTAACTTCACTACCATTTTTTTCCAACCACCCACCTAATGTTCTTGCTTTGTAACCGAACCTCGAGGTCGGGGAAAAATTTACATTTCATATGAACATCCAACAGATACATAGTGTGACTTACATTTTCTCATGGCCTTTGGAATTCCTTAAATGATATCTTGGGGAGAACTTACATTCTACATAAAACACATCAGTCCTACAAATATGACCAAATTTCTCAATACCATTCTGAGGGCATCAGCCACCACTCCCTTCAAATTTTCAAACCAATAATAATCCATACAGGGATAAAGATGGTGAGGCCAATAAATCACATATGGGAAAAAATGTTACACAAAGTTTGAAGACATTAAATTAACAAGAAACCAATTGAAGTAGGGATCGAAATAGGTTACACGGTGCCTAAATGTGGCATGAAATGTTTTGGCACCAACATCATCTCTAGCTCAGGGATGGACTCCCCCAATGGGTGTCCAAATAACCCTATAAACAACCATGAAATAAGAAGACCAAATGCCTATCCATTGGGAAATATATTCCAACAAGTGAACACATCACTACAACATAACATAGATAGAGTGAGCAACACAAACCACCAAAATGACAAAAAGGAACAACCAAAGGAACAAGAAAATAAAGAAAGAAAACTATAAAATATACATATGAATCAATGTGGTCAAAAGGACCAAAATTATCACAAAAATGAATTGAATCCTAGACTATGCATGTGTCCTTAATTAAGATGCAAGAACCGAGGAAATACTCACTGAGTGAGATTTCAAGGAAGGAAAATTTTAAGACACGTACTAGAATAAAATCCAGCAGCTACATATTCCTTTCAATACATAACTCAGTTGGAGTCAAAATGAGAATACCGTCAACCAAATCAGTAGATAGGCCATATTCAACTATTGCGGTGTGTTGATCAATGTCTCTCTTATCTTCACATAGCTTAGAATATGATGATATCAAGAAACCCTGGTACACTTTGAAGTGCGTGATGTACTCTTGTTTCTCACGATTGGTCAAATCACCATTCAACCAAACCTTTCTAATTTAAAATTAAGATTTAAGACTGAAATTAATATACTTTCCATCATTTAGAATTCATACAATCATATCTACTGCGTCCCCTCCTGGGAGGAAATTGTTCACTTCCCAAGACACACACTTACTGGGTAAAAAGTGGGCACTAGCAACCAAGTACCCATGCCCTTATTTCACTAGAGAGACATGGTTTATTCACAATTAAATATCATCAATTATACATGAACTTACATATTTTTTCTTAGAGTTTCTAAGAAAGGATTGAAAATCACTCAACAGACCAGAAGGTGAGGAAGTGCTATTGTTCAAGAATGGATTTTTGAGAAAACTGATGCACACCTCCCCCACAAAAAAGAGTGTGCTAATATGTTCTTGAAATTTTCAATCTGACATAATATTCTCAAACTAAATAATATCCATAGTGTGATCTATATGAATTTATCCAATACAATTAGTTAACTCATTAGATTTGAAATCAACTTGGAGAGTAGAACCATATATTCTAAGATACACGGGGTAATCTTGATTTGTTCTCAAAGGAATTAAAATAGGTTTACTTGGTGACTTTCTCCATAGATTATATTATTTTTCATGTTCCACCAATGCATCAAGTAATGAACATCTGTCCTCCCTTGAAAGAACTCCCCCTCCATATTTATCATTCATCTCATTTCTTAATCACATAAAGTTGTGATTGAGGGAGTTATAACCCTGGTAACTCCATTGTATCATTACCTTACAAGAGAGAGAACCATACCTTCATGAGGGCTGCCCAAAATTCATCCATTTTCTTAGCACACAAAATATCAGTCGAATAAACCTCATTTCTATAAATTATCTAATTACCCAACATGTGGTCTCCTTCAATTCCTAACTTACATCTTGTAATATTAATCAATCCATCCTGTTTACATAGAGCGTGAAGCATAAAACACTTATCACACCATAGACTAACATGATCATCATATTCAACTATAAATACATTTACATCCATAAAACCATGATTCATAATTACCCACTTCGAGTCCAATGACTCCTCATTGAATTATTTCTTGTCAAAGGATGAAACTTTACTATTTCTGCTAAGAATTTTACTAACTACTCCAAAATCATTTTCAAACTACTCATTTGTAGAAATTTTTTTCCTCGTAGTTTAAGTTTCTTTTTTTAATGCTCGAGTCTCTTTTCTAATAATCAATTTTCTTCCGATGTTGTCTAATTCATAAAAAGGAAACTCGAGGTCATCACCAAACCGATTTTGAAACATTCCTACCATCTTATCCCAAGAGTGCAATAAAACTTGAGGCAAAGAGTTGAGCTGATCCCTTGCATCCTCTTGCAACGTATGCACAAACAATTTCATAAAAACATCCTAGTGTTTTACCTCATATTCTTGCATAATTTTTTCAAACAAATCAAGATGGTGTTTCCCATAAATACTTCCATGCCCATAAAAACAAGGTAACCTGATTATGATTCACTCAGGGATCTTATAAGGATACCCAGGAATACCTTTGAAGTCTATAGGTTTGAAAGCATTAACTATGAAGGGAAATTTAGGAGAATAATATGACATGTCATCATCATAGCTTTCCAACAATGCATTCATCAAAGATGGATACATGGAAAATGCATTATCCCTTAAACCCAAACAGAACTGGTGATATGAAATTATTACAAACCTAGAGGGACAAACCACCAATGAAATAAATAAATAAAAAGAACTGGTCTAACCAAGCCGAATGAAAAAGGAATCACCACTAGAGTCAATGCTATAGAAAAGTAATACATCCTTTTGATATTGAAATATATTTAGTTCTACCCAACAACCTTTCTTATAACCTCCAAATTACTAAAAACTAAAAACCATAAATCAAAATGAAAAACCCTGGTGAAAATAGTAGGTCCCCAGAAGCGGCACCACTTATGTGTTTTCTCCTGATCTAGTACCCCTAGGTAGAAGGAAAAAAGTATATGAGAGGAGTGAGAAAAAAGGGGGTAGACCTTCTTGGTTGTGTCATGTTATAGCTAGGGATAGGGGGTCTTCCCCTGCTCACTCGACCAAGCCTTCTTGGCAGTGATGGGGAGGTATGTGATTAATGGTGTGGTTATCCATGTGTTACTTATAGCTCTTCTTAGGCTAGGGTGAGAGAACCCAAGGTGAATCCTAAGAGAATAAGAGGTCAAGGATGCATCCCAAGACCTCCGAGCTTAGGTGGGTAGGATAATCAAAGGCCAAGTACAACTACTAAATGCAATGTTCCCCTGAAAGAGTCATCACAAAACAATGTAAACACTTGGGAACTCTGACAACAAGATGCTAAAGATATATGTTAAGTAGTCTCAAACATCACTCTTAAAGAATCTACATGTGTCTTTGTGTGTTGAGGCTTGAAACCTTTTCTACAATGATTAAAAAGGTAGACACACTTTAGGTATGCACAGTTTGCATTTCATACTAGAGAATATCATGTAGGATATGCCATGGAGATTATATCTAAGGGAATGTTGGGTTTCAGAATGGAACATGGGTTGAAACCATAGTCAAGGGACAACAAGTCCCTCCTCTTTAATGGGAGAGGTTCCCTTATTGAAAGTAGGGAAAAAAATGTACATATATAAAACTCTCAATGTTTGGACCCTAATATTATGGAATGTTTTCATACTTAAAATATTACTAATCAGAAGGAATGGAAGAATAAAGAGATGGGAGAAGGAAGAAAACAACAATGATTTGAGGAAATATAGATAGCAGAGTATCTCCCTACTCACATTGAACCAAGAAAATATAGAAAAAAGGATCAATTACTTCACCACTGATGCAAATCTTAAGACACAGAGTTCTAAAGATTACACAGACCAAAACACAAAGTTTCTATTGAATGCAAAACAAATGATCCATTGAATTGAACCAAGAGAGAGAGATATAACAGAGGAACAATAAGAAAAGAAATAACTTCTGTATTGAATTACTTCAAAATTTACAACCTTCCCAAAAAACCAGAATCCTTTCCATGGCCAAAACCATGTTCTTATAACAATTCATATACATCCATACTTTGTCCCCAAGAAAAGAATATTTGAAAGGAATAATGTTTGTTGCAGATCTGCTTTTGGAAAGTGACGTGAAACAAACGCACTCATGAAAACTAGAAGTTCAAAAAGGTGAATATTTCAAGTGTTCGAGCATGATTACTTTAGTATGGGGCATCTCATGATTTTTTATGTGGTCCTGCCATTTCCACCTTTTAACCACTTTCATAGCACTCAAGTGCTCACTTGTAAGTTTTCTCCCTTTTTATTGTGCATGCCCGATAAACTCCATTTTTTGATGATCAAACTTTACATTTCTTCAAATTTATCGATTTGTCTCCACAACAAACCAAAAATGCATCTCATGAATAAACGACAAGGATATGGAGAAAAAGAATGAAGAATGATCCATTTTTGTGTTTTGCAGAGCTCTGGTTTGTCAATGGTGTTAAAAACTAGATGAGTGCATTTGGCTATCTTTTCCCCCTTTTACCTTCGAATTTGGACCCTACATTGGCAAGATCCAAGCAATGACGGCCTTGGGAGAGAAATATGCATTTCCTGACATTTGGGAGAAAAAGTGTGATTTCTCATTTTGCTCTGCCCCTCCACAGTTCTGCCAAAGGGCCGAACACGTGGGCACCATCTGAGTGGCTAAGGAAATGTGGTTCAAATCTACCATTTAAGCTCCTTTTAACAAAAAGCTCAAATCCTCAAAAACCTCTGCCAGCCCGCTATGACTTTTCAACATGAACACATGGCACACCATGATTAGAAATGGGGTCATGGCTTAATTTGTAACATTTTAACCCTTCGGTGAAAAGGGTTCAAATTCTCAATTTCCTTCATGGGCCCGCTTTTCTGATTTCATTCTTCAACACGTGGCATCATGTGACTGGTGTGCAGGAAAGCACTTCAACTTTATACTTTATCCCTTTTGGAAAGGGGAAAAATTCCAACCTTTCCCCTGAAAGTCCGATGCCCCCGCCATTGACTTTTCAACGTAGGTCACGTGTTCCTTTTCTAATCTTACTACAGGCCATCAACTTAGAAATTTTCCCTTTGCATGAGCGGGGTTGCGGGCCATTTTATAACTTTTCACCCTTTGTGAAAACAAGGCTAAAATTCCTAAAGTCCTCCGTCGGTCCGCCATAGCGCATATGAACTGAAAAACGGCCACATGTCCCTTTCTAATTCTTCAATACATGGCATCACCTGATTGGTTATCGAGGATGCATGCTTCGTTTTTTTTTCTGTTTTGAAGAAGGGAAGTATTCTAACCTTTTCCCCTGAAATTCCATGCCTCCACCATTGACTTTTCAACATAAACACGTGTCCCTTTCTGATTGACTGCGGGCTTCAACTCAAAATTTATCCTTTCGCATAGGTGGGGCCATGGGTCATTTTAGAACATTTCACCCTTTCACTGTTATGCCTTAGAGAATAAAATGGATCCGTCACCCCAAGACTTCTGTTAATTACTGCTCAGCCAATCAGGCGACTGGCGGGGATGTGGGGCAAATCTGACATTTTTTCCAAAATCACTGAAAGTGATAAGTTCAAAAAGGAACCTGTCTGAGTCACATGCAATGGGAAACAAATGCACGTAGCTTCACCTTTTCCAAGCAATAATTTGACGAGGAAAAAGAACGTAGGAAGTTCTAGGAAATGGGAAAATGCCATTTTTGCTCCCGATGAAGAATTTTTTTCTCTACAAAAGGTTAATACCAAAAGATACAAGGTCCCACGTATTCCAAATGCATAAAAGAAGAACTTAAATAATTTCCCATCCATTGAAAATGGGTAAAATGTTTTAACGACAATAGAATGAGGAATTTGATTAAAAACACCATTGGAAATGAAAATGAGCATCTAAGGAATTTAAAACATGAATTTCTTCTATGACAGGGCTCCAATTTTCATGAATTTAGATTCGGAAGGGTGGGGAAAATTGAGAGGACAACCCCTGGCTCCTTTTGGGGATGATTTAGCAGAGGAAAGAGGAAAAATCAAGAACCTTAGAGAATTGTAGGTAATCAGATCGAATTAGTGTCTTAGCCAATGGGAAATGCAGTAAAAAAGAAGTAGTACTAACACAGAAGAGAACACAGAAAGGAAACCAACCAAAACAAAAACAAGGAAAGCAAAATGCTATACAAAATGTGTAGAGGGACCACCAAAACTCCTAGGTTTTGAACAACTTCAAAAATTACCCACTATAAGGAAATGGGAGAGGAGAACCATCCATGTAATCGAGGTAAAAAGAGTTCTCACTAGAAAAATGTCTAATTTTAAAAGGACCAAGCCAAAGGGAATCAAATTTACCATGAATTCCTCGAGGTTCATGCCTTTTGTCCCAAAGAAGAACATTGTCTCCCACTTGAAAAGTTTCGGGTTTATCCTTTTTGTCAAATAGATCTTTTACCTTGAGTTGATGAGTTGATATTCTGTCAACCACTTGCAATCTGTCTTCATTCAACTTCTGGAGGTACATAATTCTTTTGTCCAATGAATTGGTAAAGCTGGCATCCTCAATGACCTTCATCAAATGTAAGGCTAGCAATTCCAATGTCACTGGAAGCTAGGCTTCAACTCCATATACCACTTAAAAAAGAGACATTCCAATGGCTCTCTTAGGTGTAATCCTATCTGCCCATAAAGCATCATATAGTTTCTTATGTCAATTCCTCTGAGAGTCATTAACAAGCTTCTGAACAATGGTGACCAAGTTCTTGTTAGTTGATTCTACTTGCCCATTCCCTTGGGGATAGTGATCTGAAGAGTGTGTAAGGGAAATGCCATATCCATAACATAAATCCATCATATTACTAGAATAAAAATTGGAAGCATTATCAATGACAATCTTGTTTGGTATCCCAAACCTTATTAAGATGTGCTCCTTGATGAAGTTGCATACTACTTCAGAAGTAGTACTTTTAACTGGAATGGCTTCCACCCACTTGGTGAAATAATCAGTGGTAGTCAAAACATGAGTATGCCCTACACTTAAAGGTGGATTGAGTGTCCCAATGAAGTCCAAACCCCATTGTTGAAAGTTTTCCTCAATCACCACTGGTTTGAGAGGTAAAGCATCCAATTTCGGTCTTCCAACAAAGATTTGACATGCTTCACACTTTCCTACCCACTTTGATGCATCTTTGAATAGGGTAGGCCAATAATATCCAACATGGAGGATTTTGTACGCTGTGATAGCATAAGAGAAATTACCTCCACAGGCTTGGTCATGAAAGGTTGAGAACAATTTTTTTTTATACTCTTTTTCAACATATTTTAAAAACCTTCGATCTATCCCTCATTTGAACAATGCATTTTCTCACAACACAGATTGCGTAGACCTTAATTTTATGGCTCTCTTATCCTTGGTACTCAAATTTGATGGAAATTCTCCATAAGTAAGAAAGTGTGCAATGTCAACATACCATTCATCAGTTGAGCTGAGGAAAAGAACAACAAGGATATCAACTTCTTCCTTGGACAATTTGGCATCAACTCCTTTAGCAATGAGTTCACATAAGCCCTTTCCTCGAACTATCTTGGTGGGTTTGATGTCAAGATCATACTCCTAAACTTTGGCTACCCAATTACCTCTCTTGGTTCCAAATTCTTGTTGTGTAAGAATATATTTAATAGTTGTATCAGGCACAAGCAAAATAGAATGAGAGTTGAGGATGTAGAAATGAAACTACTTCACAGCTTTGACCACTGCAAAAGCATATTTCTCCATCACGGTGTACTTCAGCTCATGGGATTTCAAAATATAACTCATGAATGCTATGGGGATTTCATTGCCTTCAGCATTCTCCTAGGTTAACATAGCAGGTAGAGTACTTTCAGTAGCATAACAATAGATAATGAAGTCTTTACTATAATCAGGGCATGCCAAGAATGGAGTCTTTGCTATATCTTTCGTGATGTCTTCAAATGCAACCTTTCCTTCAGAGGACCAACCAAAAGTCTTCTTCCATTTCATCATGTGGGTTATGTTCAAAGTAATTTCATTAAAATGAGGTATGAATCTTCTCAAGAAGTTGATCTTGCCAAAGAAATAGTGTACACCCTTCTTGCTTGTGGGGAGAGGGATCTGCTGGATCATCTGGACTCTTTCTAGATCAATCTTGATTCCCTCCTTGGAGACAATGTGTCCCAATAATTTTCCTTCAGTGACACAAAAAACATATTTCTTGGGATTCAAGGAGA
This sequence comes from Taxus chinensis, assembly GCA_019776745.2. Taxonomy (NCBI): domain Eukaryota; kingdom Viridiplantae; phylum Streptophyta; class Pinopsida; order Cupressales; family Taxaceae; genus Taxus; species Taxus chinensis. Next base: position 823,521,937 of record CM034149.1, read on the forward strand.
TGCCATGCTCTCTACACTTTTTTAGAACAGTTTCAAGGTGTTGGAAATGATCAGCTCTATTTTTTGTAAACATAGTCAGATCATCAAGGTATACAACTATGCATTTCCCCTGAAGACTGCCAAAGGCTAGGTCCATTTCCCTCTAAAAGGTGGCACCAGCATTGATGAGGCCAAAATACATTCTCCTATAAGCAAAGGTGCCCTAAGGAGTGGTAAAGGTAGTCTTATGCTAATCTGCAACACTTACTTCTACTTGATTATATCCTGAGAATCCATCAAGCATGGACATCATTTCTGAACCTATAACAACTTGCAACACTTGATCCATTATGGGGAGAGGATAATTATCCTTCAAAGAGGCTTGATTCAAATTCCTAAAATCAACACAAATATGGATCTCACCATTCTTCTTCCTGACATGCACGATATTATCAATCCACGTTGAATGGTGAATGGGGAAAATGATCTAAGCCTTCAATAACTTTTGGATCTCTTGAAAGATTGTATCAGCAATTTTAGGGTTATACTGCCTCTACTTTTTCTAGAAGGGATTGATCCCAGGCTTTAGAGGAATGAAATGTTGCATCTATTTTGGCTGAAAAGCCTTGAGATCATCATAAGAATATGTAAGAACATCAACATACCATTTCAATAGATTTGCTGCTTTTTCCTCTCCTCTTGTGTGTAACACTTTCCAATGTTTACTAGCATGGGTTCATTAAGACTCCCAATGTTTATCTTTTCATAGTCAGCAGACTACTGAGCTCCTTTGGAAGTTTTGGACTTGATGTACCTATCATGTTTATTAAATAACTCTCCCAAACTTTCAAGCCCTTTAGGTATCTTATTACATTTTAGTTTTATGCAGCCATCATGATCCATTTCTTCTTTGTTATCTTCTTTATTTGGGGGCACACACTCTCTAGGAATATTTCCACTTCATTCAAAGTACAATTGGTCAAAATTATCTCTGAGTTCAAGGAAGAAAATCAATTATTTATCGTCATTAAAGACCTTCTAATTATTTGCATTCTTAGACACACTAGGCCTATGAATCATTTCAATGGTGAATTTATCTTGGGAGAAATCTAGATGAGGGATCAATAGAGACCTAGAGACATCCAAGGAATCAGCCCTAATGTTTCTTTCCCTTGGCATGGATTTAATTGAAAGGCATCAAGGAACTCAATGGAATCCCAAACCAGATTCCTATAATGTTTCAACCTTCTATTCTTCACTTGAAAAAGATCTCTAACCTGTTTTACAATTAGCTCTGCATCTCCATGAGAAAGGATATTCTTGATCCCCATATCTTTTGCCATGCATAAATCGAGGATGAGAGCCTCATAATCAGCTGTATTATTTGTGTTTTTGAATTGGAGCTTAAAAGAGAAAGGGTGAATTTTCTCTTTAGGAGAAAAAGCACCACACCAGCTCTAGAACCATTTGAGGAGCAACTACCATCAATTTCCAAGATCTAGATGCCATTAGGATCAAGAAACACTTCCTTAGGATGGTTAGCCTCATCTTGTGACATGATCATGTAGTTACCATGACCAATGTCTACATAAAGTATTTGTGCCTTTGGGTCATCTACTTTTTACACGATATATTCAGTTTTTTTGTGGGTAGTAGTTTCTTAATTTTCCCATTCACTGGAATAAGAGCATGTGACCAATCCATCTTGATTTCTCCTCCATCATTTTTTCAAAAAATTCTACTCAACAGCATACCATTCATCTATACCTTCAGTGGTGAGAAAATGGACATGGGATACATTCAAATCTTCTAATTATTCATCAGCTTCTTCTTCATGTTCTTCACAGGTTTCATCCTCCTCCTCATCATTAGGCTCCAAAACTTCACATGTTACATTGATTGGAACTTTAAAAAGTGGGCCTTCAATTGCCAATGTGGTCTGAGTAGAGGGAAACTGATTCCTGGGCTGAAATTTCTTCCTAGGAACATCCTAATAAGGAGCATGCTGGGTGAATTGCTTCTTGAGAGAAATAAGATCATTAAAAAGTTTCTATACCAATTGATCTGCATTAGCTCCAGGAGAAGATGTGGAAGAAGGATATGCTTTGGATTTGGACGAATCTCTCTTTAGCTTTCCAGACATGATCAGATCATCTTCAACAATGACAAAAAAATCTGATCAACATTCAAAGTGGCAAGATTGGCTCTCCTAAGTGCATATATCACTTCAGGTAGTTAGGCATTAAGGAAGAAAAATTTATGAATCTGATCCACAGGGCGTGTGTTTTTGTGGGATCATGTTAACAAACGTGTTGAATTTGGCCACAAATTCCCTCATGGGATCATGTGACTCTTTCTTGATTTGAGAAATCTGGGCTAAGAGGGCATGTACATCCTCAACAGGTTTGAAATGCTGCTCTAACTAGGTTGTCATGGTGTTCTAATTGGTGATGGATCCAACAAGGAGATGATAGAACCTAATCAACAACATTATCTTGCAATCTCTCCACAAAATTCTAACGGATATATCCTCATGTTCAACTCTGAGAACACCACAAGCAACAATGAAGGCTGCAATATGTTCATCTAGATGAACCTCCCCATTACCTCTGAATTTAGGGAAATTCTTTCTATTGCCTCTAGGAAATTCATGCAATGGCTGGGGTTGAGCAAGAGGCCCAACCCTTTGGCCCCAAGGTAGAGGAGATGCCATCCTTAGAAATATTGTTTCGAGAGGAACTGAAACACCATCAAGAATCAAAGCATGTAAATTAAGACTGATTTGATATTGAGGGATGTCACTCCCAAAAGTTTTGTCTCTAGCAGAAGGAGTTCTTGTAGACCTTGTTCCTCTTCTTTTTCTTGTTGATGAAGGGAGAGAGAAACCTTGATGACCTAAAAGTTAGAAATGAGGGTCTTCTTCCCCAAGGGTTCTTCTACACTTAGTGTATCTTGGAGTCACCAGATCAAAGATGATTAAGAAGCTATTATTCAAAAATTGGAATCCATTTACAATGAATTCCCCAATGGATTCACCAAAAACTATTGGGTTTCAGAATGGAACATGGGTTGAAACCACAGTCAAGGGAAAACAATTCCCTCCTCTTTAATGGGAGGGGTTCCCTTATTGAAACTAGGAAAACCAAATGTATAGATATACAACTCTTAATGTTTGGACCCTGATATAATATAATGTTTTCATACTTAAAATATTATCAATCAGAAGGAATAGAAGAATATGGATATGGGAGAAAGAAGAAAACAACAATGCTTTTGGGAAATATAGATAGTAGAGTATCTCCCTACTTACATTGAACCAAGAAAATATAGAAAAGGATCAATTACTTCACCACCGGCACAAATCTGCAGACACAGTTCTAAAGATTCACATAGACTAGAATAAAAAGTTTCTATTGAATGCAAAACAAAAGATCCATTGAATCGAGCACGGAGGGAGAAAGAAATAACAAAGGAAAATAAGAAAAGAAAGAAAGAACTTCTATATTGAATTACTTCAGAATTTACAACCTTCCCAGAAAACCAAAAATTCCCTTTTCCATGGCCAAAACCATGTTCTTATAACAATTTGTATACATCCATACTTTGTCCCCAAGAAAATAATATCCGAAAGGAATAATGTTTTTGTAGATCCACTTTTGGAAAGCGACATGAAATAAACACACTCATGACAACTAGAGGTTCAAAAGGTGAATATTTCGTTAGTTTGAGCATGATTATTTTAGTAGGGGCGTCTTATGATTTTCTTCTTCATGTGTGCTCCCACCATTTCCACATTTTAACCACTTTTATAGCACTCAAGTTCTTATTGGTAAGTTTTCTCCCTTGTTTATCACGTATGCTCGATAAACTCTGTTTTCTGATGATTAAAACTTTACATCCTTTCAAACTTATCAATTTGGCTTCCATAGTAAAAAAAAATGCATCTCATGGGGAAAATCCAAGAATACAGAGAAAAAGAATGAAGAACGGTCCATTTTTGTGTTTTGCAGAGCTCTGGTTTGTTAATGGCATCAAAAACTAGATGAGTGCATTTGGCTATCTTTTCCCCCTTTTATCTTCAAATTTGGATCCTATTGGTACCCAAATTTAATCTCCTTCAAAGGCTTAGCAACATCATGGATTTAATAGGACACTCAGAGCCAAATAGATGATTATGTATGTCTTTTTGTAGCTCGGGGAAAGAATTCTATCTGACTTTTTAGCACTTCAGGATTTGAAAGGAATGGGTAGCACCTTAAAAGGATGTGATCTGATCCTAACTATTTTAGGTTGTGCCTTTCAACCAAGGTAAGAAGAACCTATTTTGTAACCTCTATTATTGAAGGAATGCTGGTAAATCCTTTTTTTGCACAAATTTTATAGAGAAGACCTTGGGAAAATATGATCAACACACCAAATCTGACTCTCACAAGTTGTCACTTCCAGATTATGGAGATATTTTCAAAACAAGGCAAAGGTTACTAAAGACATTTGGAAACATGATTGTTTCTGCATGCTTTGGTAATAGAAACTATGCATTTGTATACACACAGGACAAACAGGGGTAGTATGGGTAAGATTGGATGTTTTAAATATATTTTGGTAGGAGGTGAGGTAGGATGAACTTGATTCACCAGATCCTTGAGAGCTTTTACAAAATGGAAAACTAAACCAACAGAATGCCATAGAGCAGCTAAAATGTTTCTTTAACTAGAATATGTGCTTCAATGGAGGCCCAAATTAGCACTTTTTCATATAATCTATATGATTCTAACATGAAGGCTTGAGTTGGAAAACCCAACAAAGCATCAAGATCTGAGCCGAATCATGCCTGAGGTACACCCAGAGGCTTACATACAATCTTTTTCAACAAATGAAAGAAAAGTGATTTTAAATCATTTATTTCACTCATCAGATGAAAGCTCTTATGAGAAATGAAATTACAGATGCCACTAAATTGTCACAAGGATTGAGACCTATGTGATTGAGATAAATTTTGATACAAGATTGCAACAGGAACAAGAAAAAATATTTACAGACATTCATAAATAAAACAAACACATTTTTCATAAGATCAACACAGAATAACTCGAGTTTAATTAAATTTATCAGTAGGGGAAAGTTTCTAGAACAATCTCAGAGCTTGTCAATGGTTGTACACTCGCAACCACCTTGACAATGATCAAATTCAATACAAAAGAGATATACATAGGCTTCTCAAATAGTTTTCTCAAAAAGATGGGCTCTATCAATATTTTTTTTAATTAGAAAAATCAGTCCTAACCCCTCACACTCCAACCTCTTTCATGAAAAAATCATGCCATTTATAAAATTTTGCAATAGATTTCCCCCCCCCCAAAAAACCCAAACATTGAGTGCACCAGTGCTTTCCATGATCACGATCATGATTCCTAGAATCAAATCTGTAAAAGTTGTCAGGTGCTCAGGGGGTAGATCTCTTTGAATATCTCCCGCATTCAACTCCTTCCTCTAGAAAATCACTCTTCCTTCTATTGACCAACCACTTCCACCCCTAATCTGTCAAATCTAGTTCTTTTTGTGCTAGGGAGAATAAAAATGGAAGATCAGATCGAGCCCAATAGTCAGACTAATTTTAATGGTGAAAGACGTCTCCAGATCTCCCCCACCAAACTTAGATATCAAAATTGACTCTCTTCTTTGTTTGGTGTGTAGGAAATACCAAGAAATCATGAAGACTCACACTTCATGGAGTTTTCAGTAAAAATGGGGGGAAAATCAGATTCAGACACACAACTGTCATTGATCTTTACTTTGAATTTGGGCCGTCCACGTGGAAGATTCAATTTAAAACGGGCCTGCAGGTTTCCTTTTTTACTTTTACAACTTTTGGAAAAATGTAAATTTTTCACATTTTTCTCCATGTCTCTGCCCTTGAGAAATGATCCTGACACATGTCCTAAGGTGGGTCCCAAAGGAACCGTGGCCAAATTCTTCTATTTCACCTCTTTTGGAAAAGGGAAAATTTTCCAAGTTTTCCCATAGCTCCACCCTTGAAAAATGGGCCTGACACATGTCCCAATGTGGGTCCCATCGGAACCACGCTTCCTTTTTCAATTTTAAGTCTTTTCTCCTAAAATGGAAAATTTCCCAATTTTCCCCCTGAGGGTCTGCACCTCCATCGTTGACTTTGAAACAAACCTTGACTGATCCTTTGTCGGCTTGCGGGCCAGTTTTGATATTTTAACCCTTTTGAGGATAAGAGGAAAAAATCCAAGTTGCCTTGATGGTCTGCTTCCCCATCCCTTTTGACTTTTCAAATTGCCATGTGTCACAATGGCACATCTTGAGATGGTCCCCAAAATTTGAGACCTTGAAAGAGCGTGGGCTCACCACATGTCCTGGCCTGGAAAAGTTTGTTTGAAGGCTTGAAGCTCAGTGGAAGGCACCATGTATTCAGAGTCTAAGGCAATATCTTTTGGCCACTTGAAAAGTCCAAGCAAAATGCAAAGTGAGTGGAGGCCTCCAAGTGTCCTCCTGACGCTTCTTTAAAATGAAACTCAAGGGTGGTCCTTAAACATGTGTGGTTTCTCCACGTGTCCCAGGCCTCCCAAAACTTTTTGAAAAAAGACTAAGTATGGGAAGACCCAACGGAAGCCTCCACGTGTCCTCATGGCACAATTTCAAAATGGTGCCCAAAGTAGAGACCCTGAATGAGTATGGGCTCGCCACATGTCCCTATCCTGCCAAACTAGTATTAGCTAAATAAAAATTTGTCTAAGTCTGGGAAAAGTAGAAGAAACCTCCACGTGTCCTCCCGGTGCTACTCCAAGGCCAAACCAAGTAGAACTTGGCCAAAGGAGATCTTCAAATGAGTGATAAAATTCCTCCAGCCTTTGTACCTTTACAAATCGCCTCAAATTGAAAACTACCAAGTTCATGGCTTGATAAATCATAAAATTATGAAGTACCCTGCCAAGCTGCATCCAACCAAAAGAGGCCACATTTCCTGTTGATGCAAGGATGCAAATTTGACTGGGAGAAACACCCGTCAAACTGTAAAATGTAGAAAAATAATCATTCTAGCCCTTGGAGATGAAATTTTCTCTAAGGACAGAGAATTTAGAAATGTTACAAGGCTCAAATGCATTCCTTAGAGCTACATCCATTTATTTTCCTTCAAGTATTTAGGGAAAAAATGACAAGGACAACAAATCTCAACTGTGGAAAATGGAAAGAATAGGAGAGCCTGAGTTTTAGATGAATGAGAGAACGAGAGACCCAAATTACAGACCCTTTCCAGAGGAACAAAGAAATAAGGAAAAACATGGACCATGCATGATCATTGGCCCAAGGAATGGATTGATTATGGGATAACTAAAGGAAAGCAGAGACCTTTCAAGCACAACACGGGGAGATAATTTATGGTAGGAGGCCGTAAATTGATCAATGGATTTTCAATGGTAAAATGGGGCGAGACTATTTTGAGTACCAACATCGGCTCGGACTCGGGGATGGGCACTCCCTATGAGTGCCATAAGAACAAAGGTAGACCAAGTGCCAAAAATATCCATTGGGTGATAGAGTTATCTTTGTAGAGTAGAGAAACAAAGCCATCTCCCAAAAATGAATAGTGAAACCAACAAAAACAGGTCACCAAGGACTAGAACGAGCAAAAACACAAAAAATAGAAAACAAACCAACAAAATATACACTGTACAGATGATTTGTTAGGAAATAAGAGATAAAATATGTGGAATAATCCCTTACAAAATTGCAACAGTAGAAACTAATATGCAGAAAATATTACAGATCTCAAATAAAAGTGCAGAATAAATAACACAACATAAAGAGACAAGATTTAACGTGGTTCACCCAATTTGGGCTACGTCCACCAAGAATCACTTACTTAGATTTTATTACAAGCCTCCACTCTCTCAATACAATACCCAAATCCGTTTGGAGCTATGCTCAACAAACTCTACAGAATTCACACCGGAATTCAAAACACATCTCTAAAAAAATTGCTTGTCTATCTATCATATGCATAAGACCATATAAATAGACAACTGCTTAAGTAGTTTTACAAAACCATGGGTATCAAAAAATGGGCAAAAAAAAAGTTTTCCCATAAACCTATGGGTAGCTGAAGAGATGGTTTTTACAAAACAATGGGTACCGAAAAACCATGGGCCCAAAAACAACCCATAACGCTTACCCATTACCCATGGGTTAATAAACCACCCATAAAAATTTGCTTCAGGGGCTTCACCCCTGGACCCCTTTCAATTGGGGGGGCTTCACCCCCCCCGAACTCCCCTGACCCACTCACCGGCGAGCGAGACCACCGTAAAAATACCTGAGTGTAACACATAGAAGGTGTACCACACTCTAACAAGAAAATAGGCTCCACAAACATAATAATCTCCCACTTGGATACTGATTTCCACTGAGTAAGCTTCTCAACCCTTCACTATCATCTGCAAAGGCCAACCAAAGTTGAACATAGCTTCATTTTTTCCCTTGTGACCACCTTGGTCATCATTTTTGCAGGATTCTGACTGGTATGAATCTTCTCCAGCTTCAACTTCTCTTCCTCCAAAGTTGTCTTGATGAAATGGGACCTTAACTGTATATGCTTCATCATAGAGTGGAAAGCAGAGTTCTTAGCTAGATGTATAGCACTCTAACTATCACTAGGGCTTTCCATTCCTCCTTCTTATGCCCTAAATCCTCAAGAAATTGTTGTAAAAAAATCATTTCTTTGCTTTCCTCTATGGCAACAACATACTCATCCTCCGTGGTTGACAAAGCCACCAACTTCTGTAGTCATGAAATCCAGCTCACTGTTGTCCCACCTACAGTGTAAAAAAAACCTGTCATGCTCCTCCTACTGTCTACATCTCTAACCATATCTGAATCTACATAACCACACAAAGTGGCGTCTGATCCACTGTAACACAAAACTATCCCCATGGTCCCTCTCAAATACCGAAGGATCCACTTTACTACTTGTCAATGATCTCTACCTGGATCACTCATAAATCTACTCACCATTCCCACTACATGTGTAATATCAAGCATGGTGCACACTATGGCATACATAAAACATACCAATCTACTGATGAGTAAGGTACCTTGGACGTCGGGTTTCTCTCCTGCTCTGTCTTGGGACACTGCTCCATTGATAACTTGAAATGGCTTGCCAAAGGAGTCCCAACCAGTTTAGCATTCTGCATATTAAACCTCTCCAAGACTTTCTTAATGTACTCTTCCTGAGATAAATTCATCTTTCATTCCTTCCTATCCCGAGATATCCTCATACCAAGGATTTTTTTGGCTGCCTCCAAATCATTCATAGCAAAGGATTCACTTAGTTTCTTCTTGAGTACTTTTATTTCCTGCGATGTTTTTACCTGCAACCAACATGCCATCCAACATACAGATACAAGGATAATATACCGTCCATCCTCAAATTCCTTTGTATACACGCAATGGTCAGAATGACATCTAATATAACCTTGCTCCATCATGAAGCTATCAAATTTCTTATACCCTTGACGTAGAGCTTGTTTTAAGCCATACAAGCTCTTCTTCTGTTTGCACACCATCTCCTCTTTACCTTTGACCTCATAGCCCTCTGGTTGATGCATATACAGTTCCTCCTCCAAATCACCATGGAGAAATACAATCTTTACATCATAACTGTTCTAAGTACAAGTCTTCTATTGTAACTATTCCTAGAACAATTTTAATAGAAGTCATTTTTACTACAGGAGAAGCTCATCAAAATCTATACCCTTTTTGTGCAAACCCCTTGACCAATCAACCGGGCCTTGTATATTTTCTTTCCTCCTCCTTCCTCTTTGACTCTGAACACCCACTTGTTTTGTAATGCTCTTTTACCTTCAGGTATCTTCACCAAATTCCATGTTTGGTTCTCCATGAGAGCTTGATGCTCCTCATCCATGGCCTGCTCCCACTTCTTCCTGGCATCTACCTACATTGCTTCATCAAATCTCTCTAGCTCTCCACTATCAGTGAGTAATAAATAATAAAGAGAAGGAGAAAAATGTTCAAGTTCTCTTCTTAGCCTAGAATACCTTCTCAATATAGGAGTTTGGGGTTCCTGTTGAGGGGGTTCTTGAACTGATTCATGTGTCACTTTTCCATCTAGAAGATCCTCTTCTGCGGCATATTCTTTCTTGGATTCTTCCTTGTTTTCCTACAACTATTGCTTATACATGACTTTCTCATTAAAGACCACATCCCTATATCAAATGATTTTATTGTCCTGAATACTCCAACATTTATATCCAAAGTCATCACCATCATAACCAATGAAAGTACATTTTTCTTATTTATCCTCTAGCTTGGTCCTATCATCCTTGTCTATATGGACAAACACCTTGCATCTAAAGACTCTAAGAAATGAATAATCAACTTTCTTACCATACCAAGCCTCCTCAGGTATGCCTCCATCCAAGGCACTTGAGGGTCCTATGTTTATCAAGTACACGGCTATGCTCACCGCTTCTACCCAAAAAGAAAGAGGTAGTCCTACATGTAACCTCATGCTCCTAGCACATTCTATTATTGTTCTGTTCATCCTTTCTGACACCCCATTCTATTGCGGAGTTCCTAGAACCTCTTTTGGCCTGTGGATTCCATTCTTAGAATAGTAATAATCAAATTCATTATTGCAATACTCCCCTCCATTATCTGACCTGAGACATTTTAGCTTAAGACCTGTTTCATTCTCTACCAAGGCTTTCCATTTAACAAAAGTGTCAAATACATCAGATTTGTTTCTAATACAATAAACCCAAACTTTCCTTGTTGCATCATCAATAAAAGTAACATAATAACTTGAACCCCCAAGAGATGATACCTGAGTCGGCCCCCACACATCAAAATGTACCAGCTCTAACTTACTCTCTTTCTTCATAGGTCCAACCTTGAGAAACCTTACTACTTATGTTTCCCATATATGCGGTCTCACAGAAATCCAAACTTGTTTCTGTATATCTGGGAAAATTATTCTTTATGATGTTCATGCCCTTATGGCTCATATGACTGAGCCTATAGTGCCATAATGTTGTATCTGCATCTGAAGCCACAAGATTACAATCATTAGTACTATCAGTGGTTAAATACAAGGTTCCAACCTTCTTACCTCTTGCCACCACAAGAGCACCCTTGGTAACCTGTAAGAGTTTGTTGTAAATATCATAGTACAACCATCACTTCCCAATTGCCATGCCGATATCAAATTTCATCCTTAATGTAGGCACATGTCTGACATCCTTCAATAGCCATGTATTCCCATTATGCATCTTAACCTGAACAGAACCTTTTCCAACTATACTGCAAGGCTCATCATCACCAAGAAAAACATGCCCAAAATCCCCTTGAACATAATCAACAAAATAATTCCTATGTGGAGTAGCATGAAAAGAAGCCCCTGAATCTAAAACCCAAGATTCAGTAATATTATGCAAAGAAAGAATCAAAGCATCCTGACATACATTACATGATGCCACATTTGCCTCCTTGTTTTCTTCCTGTTGTTTCTTCTTGTCCGAAGCTCCCAACAGTCCTTCTTTACATGCCCAGACTTTCCACAGTGCCAACATACTATCTTGCTTTTGGATTTTGACCTTTCCTGATCCTTTGATTTTCCATAGTTTCCTCTATTCTTCTGTCTCCCTCTAGTTTCCACTGTCAAAGCATTCCCTGAAGTAGAAGATTCCCCAAAGCTTTTTCTTCACATTTCCTCACTTAGAATCACCCCTACAACATCCTCAAACTTCAACTTTGAGTTAGCTGGAACCGAGTTGCTTACCGCCATTACCAGGCTATTCCAACTTTCAGGTAAAGAGCACAAAATTAATAAAGCCCTAAATTCTTCATCAAATTCTATTGTAACCGAAGCTAGCATATTCACAACCGTATTGAAATCATTTAAATGATCTGCTACTAAACTATTCTCATACATCTTCATATTAAACAACTTTTTCATTAAAAATATCTTGTTAGAGGCAGAGGGTTTTTCATACAACTTCCCTAATGCATCCATCAGTTCTTTTGTAGTCTTTTCCTTTGAAACATTAAATAATACCAAAGATGCAAGACACATCTGAGATTGTTCCAAGTGCCTTCCTATCCAGCAAATCCCATTCCGCATCCGTCATACTTGAGGGTTTGTTCACCTTCTCAGAAAAACGGAATATAAAGATCCTTCTGATAAAGGTAATCTTCCATCTGCATCTTCCAAAGACTGAAAATTCTACCCGTTGAATTTATCAACCCTAGATCTTCCATCATCTGCCATAGCTCCCACTCAAGCTAAAAACTTTCCCTGTGATTCAACACTTCAGCAAACCAAACCAGGCTCTGATACCAATTGTTAGGAAATAAGAGATAAAATATGTGGAATAATCCCTTACAGAATCGCAACAGTAGAAACTAATATGGAGAAAATATTACAGATCTCAAATAAAAGTGCAGAATAAATAACACAATGCAGAGAGACAAGATTTAATGTGGTTCACCCAATTTGGGCTATGTCCACCAAGAATCACTTGCTCAGATTTTATTACAAGCCTCCACTCTCTCAATACAATACCCAGATCCGTTTGGAGCTATGCTCAACAAACTCTACAAAATTCACACCCGAATTCAAAACACATCTGCAATAAATTACTTGTTTACTATCATATGCATAAAACCATATAAATAGAAAACTTGCTTAAGCAGTTTTACAAAATACAAAACAATGGGTACCGAAAAACCATGGGCCCAAAAATGTCCCATAACGGTTACCCATTACCCATGGGTTAATAAACCACCCATGAAAATTTGCTTCGGGGGCTTTCCCGGTATATTGACATGCTCACCAGTGAGCGGGACCCCGAGAAAACTACACCCGAGTGTAACATTATAGAAGGTGTACAACACTCTAACATGAAAATAGGCTCCACAAACCAACACATTGATAACTTTCTTGATTCTAGGGAATCAATTCAAGAAATTTCAAACCACATTAATGAGGCAACATAAGGTAATTCCATCTAAGTCCTTTACAGAAGAAGGTATGTTCACTAATCCTAATATCAATGGATTTTAAATGGATTCTCCATAATGAATCAAACTTTTCATGCATTACCCTTATCTTCATTATCTTATCCCATAGAAGAACCAAGATATCCAACATTGAAAGCTATGGAGTGAACCTTCTTATCAAATATATTCTTCACTTTTCTTTGAACTTTACATGCCTCTCTGTGGGATGCCCTCTCTTTCCATCAAGTTCAATAATCTGGTTAATGGAAAGCATCATAAGGACTTACTTCTTGATTTCCAGTTGTTTAATGAACATATGAGGATAATTCATAAAGGGAGTAGGAATTTGATCCATACACCAACTCAAATTGATTCTTTCCAATAAATCTTTTAAGTGATTTATCAGTCCCAAACAACATCATTCAACTCGTTTCACCCCATTTCCTCTACTTCAGCTCAACAAGGTTCTTCATAATAATCTTCACCAAATTTTTATTCTTGGATTCCACTTGTCCATTTCCTTATGGGTAATAATTAGAGGCATAGTCAAATTGATCCCATATCCATAACACAACTCAGTGAAAGGTTCACAACTGAAATTCATGGCATTGTTCAGTTAAAATTTTGACTATGCACACCAAACCTACTATAATGATTTCCTTAGCATGAAGTCCATGACAAATTTCATGTGTTTCATTCTTGGTGGGGATGGCCTCCACCCACTTAGTGAAATAATTAGTGGCTATAAAGAATCCATTATGGCCAACACTCGAAGGGTCTAAAATCTCACCAATGAAATCCATTCCCCATTGCTTGAATGGGGCTTCAATCGATATAGCCTGCTAAGACAGGGAGCCTAAAACTTTCAGACTTCTAGAGAATTGCTGGAAAGCCTCACATCTTCTAACCAACAAGGTTGCATCCTTAGAAAAGAGTTGGCCACCAATAACCAGCCCTGTAGGATATTGTGTGTCATGTAACTGTTGAGAAAAATGCCCCCCATAATCTCCTCCATGGAGATCTTCCAAAATTATCTTGGGGGCTTTTCCTTCAGTAATGCACCTTAAGAGGACTCCCTATAGGTTCCTTCCAAGCTAACCCATTTTCCCAATGACATATTTCTGGGAAGCCGGCTTAAACCCTTTTCTAGTTCTTACTCAAATATTCAGGGCAGTATAAGTGTCTGAGAGTAAAAATCACATCCTTGTACCACTCAGAACTCATCGTGCTTTCAAAACACCTACCCATGGGGAATTCTTCTTCTACCTCATTTACCTCAATAGTTTTAAGTTGCTCATAATCAGCCATAAGCTTAGCCAATCCAAACCTCTCACCAACTTGGGTGGTTTGGATATCCAAATCATATTCTTGCAACTTGTTCACCCATCTGCATCTCTTAAACTTGAGACTCTCCATTTAGGTAAAATGTCTTTATTACCATGGTTTGGGAACATAAGCAACCATTTTGGAACTTCAGAATGTAATACCTAAAACCGTTTCTACTTTCAACAAAGGTAAAGCTTGTTTCTCCATAATAGTGTATTTTAGCTCAGAGATTTACAATGGAAAAATTCAAAAAATCAATTGGCCTCAACCCCTTCATCATTATTCTGCAACAAACATATGCAATAGTTTTGATTTGAAGTAAAGGAAAATAATTGGAAATGCTTCTTATAATCTGGAGCATACCAAAATAGGGGCAGGCTTTAATGCCTCCTTGATCCCACTGAAAGCTTATTATTTCCTAGTATCCCATTGGAATGGAACCTAGTCCTTCTTTAGCATCTTCTATTTGAATGGTCAACTCAGCAAAGTTTAGGGATATGAACCTCCTGATGAAATTTATCTACCCAAAGAAACGAGTAGAATTGCCTTTCTTGGTTCTTGGAATAGGGACTTTGTTGATGGCCTCTACCCTCTCTGGATCAATCCTTTACCCTTTCTTGTTACACAATGTGACCTAATAACTTGCCTTCTATTACCCAAAATGGACTTCTTTGGATTGAGTGAAATACCATGTTCTCTACATCTTATCTACATCTGCTCTAAGTGCATTAAGTGATCACCTGCCTCTTCTTAGAAAATACAGTTACATCATCTAAGTAAATGACAATAAATCATTGATGTAATCCTAGAAAAAAACATCCATTGCTCTTTGAAAGGTGGCTCCAACATTGATAGACCAAATGGCATCCTGACATATACATAAGTTCCCCAAGGAGCGGTAAAGGCCATTTTTATCTTTGTTGATTCTTTGACCACAACTTGGTTATAACTCAGAGAAACCATCCAAGGTAGAAAACAGCTTAGAACTAGTCACTTTTTGCAAGAAATGTTTTCCATATTTGGTAAAGGATAATTATCCTTCAGTGATGCTCTGGTTCAATTTTTGAAAATCACACACATACCCGATGTCACCATTCTTCTTATGCACTGGTACTAGATTTGCAACCCAAGAAGAATACCTTGTGGGGAATAATATCCTCCATCACTCATATTTTTCAGTTCTTCTTGTATTTTGAGATATTTGGATTATATTGGCATTATTTTTTCCTGATGTGGATTTGCATTAGACTTCCAAGGGAATCTCATGTTGAAACAGATCCTGGGTCTATATGATTTTAATTTATGTACTAATAAGTCCAAGCCATGCAATCTTATACTTTTTTAACAATTGCCAAACATATGATATTTTCCTCCTTACTGAAGAACACTTACCAATATTCCTTGAGGTTCTCCTTTAGTTCCCAAGGTCATGCTCCTCAACAGAAG
Organism: Taxus chinensis; assembly: GCA_019776745.2. Taxonomy (NCBI): domain Eukaryota; kingdom Viridiplantae; phylum Streptophyta; class Pinopsida; order Cupressales; family Taxaceae; genus Taxus; species Taxus chinensis. The sequence continues at coordinate 823,537,732 of CM034149.1, forward strand.
ATCCCTTGAGCTTCCATGCTTTCTCTTAATAATGTGATCATTCATTATCAAACAATACTCAAGAGAACCAACCCTCTAGGAATCTGTATTAGTCTTTAGTTGGATGATATTCCAAACAAGGTTTCTTCCCCACTATATGCACACCATTGGATTCCTAATCAATTCACTTGCATCAAAAATTTCCTTGAAGTTGTAGAAGTTCTCCAAAATGACCTGATCGGTTAATCATCATCAAAAACCTACCATGTTTAATGCATTGTCAGGAACAGCGTCTTGTATAATACCTCAATAGTCATATTTGTCTCTTTAATATGGGGATGATTGCAGAATTAATCAAAGCGAGATACCAAATAAGGGAATTTGTCTTCCAATCATTGATGCTCTCCTATCATGATGCACAACATTGAATGAATCAAACATCTCAATGAAATCCCAAACCCATTCTTGTATTGTTTCATTCACTGATTTTTTGTACGCATATAATTTTAAACTTGCTTTACAATTAATTTTGGAATCTCCTTGTGCAATGATGTCTTAAAACCATATTCTCCTTTCCAATTTTTGACCTAGTAACAATTCATCATACTTAGCAATGTTATTAGTGCACTCAAAGTTTAGTTTGAAAGAAAGATACAAACTCTTCTTGGCTTGGAGAAAGATCAGAACAACACCAACACCATTTCCCAAACTTGGAGCAAGCTCCATCAAACATATAAAGTCCAAGGATAGCCCGCTTGTCTCAAGACACTTGCATTCTTCAATCTTGTGCTCATTTCCTTTAAAAAATCCTACAAAGTTATCAACATCAACACTTGTGTACAATACCTCATAGGATGCATTATTGGGATCCTCAATAAAGTGCAACATCTTCTTTTCCGCATATAACTTGACAAGGCTACCTTCAGTCGGGATGGTGACATAGGAAATATCCATTTGAACACTCCCGCCAACACTTGTAGCCCATTTTCTAGACAATAGCATACCCCACTTGGCTAGGCAGTCAACAATAACTACATCAAGCTTCAAGTTCCTTCCTGGATAGGCTACAAGTTGTACAACCAGATCTTTCACACATCCCACCACTGAGCACCTCTCTGGAGTCCATGGTAGTAAATTTCCCATATGCTAGTTATTATTTTAATATTCAAGTTCATTTATGACTTCCAAGGGCATAACATTGCATGATGCCCCTGAGTCAAAAATGTAGTTGTGTAGTAGTATGTCCTTAATAATTATAGTGGTGAAGAATGGATCCACATTTAGCTAAGAGTCTAATAAGGATGTCCCCAAATAAACCTTAGGTGGTTCACCTAGCTCCTCTAACATTGGCGGTGTTTCTAACTTTTCAATGAATGGGGGAGTTTCAATAATGTTTATATTCCTATCTAGGGAAGTATCCCTCCTCTTTCAATCCCAAATATTCAAGATGCCCTTTTCTTGTGCTTAGGAATCCTAAGCAACTCAAAAATTAGAACTGAGATCTTTGATCTGACTCAAGACTTGGGCAATATCATAAGGGGTAGATTCTTTAGAAAGGCAAGCATTTGATGGTAAGGGTAGTATTGGAAGGAAAGATAACACACTCACTAGGCGATAACATAAGACTTTTGATAGCTTGGGCATGAGGAGCGGTTATGAGTTTTGTTTGGGATAGCAAGGACCTTTGGAAGATGTATCTTTCTTAAGAGCCTCTTTAGAGAAATGTTTGAAAGTAATGCGAGTTTTTGTCTTAGCCTAAGGCCCTGTCCCTTTGAAAACCCTACTTCTTGTGTTGTGTTCATTTTCTTTAGCAGCCATAACATTCATCAATAACTTATATGTCCTCCTCAGATGGGATTCCTCCATCATACTTCTTTATCATTAAAGCTCTTAGATATTCAAAGTCATTATTGGGCAGTTCAAAAGCTTGTACAGTATAAAATTCTAAAGTATGAGAGGGAGGAAGAATAGGTACCTCGGTGGATGCAATCCCAAAAATCAGCAGCAGTTCTAGCACTTATCACGTTCAGTTGAAGTTTCCCCTTGTTGTGATCTCGTGGAACAACCCATCATGCAGACATCATCATCATTGTCATAATCAAATTCTTCTTCTTATTGTCTGATCTTCCTCACATGGAGCATGGGTCATGAAACATCTATCACACCAATCAATGGCATCTATCTCCTCCACAATAGTAACTTTGGCAGCCAAAGGATCATGGTACCATTCTATTTTCCTTGACTTGGGACTGTCTATTTCCAAATCCAATAGGTCCCTTGCCTTTGTCATCAGATATTTGGTGATTTTTAAACCTATCTTGGCCTTGCTGCTTGTGTTGACCTTGTGAGCTCTACCCAATCCCCTTTTCTACCTGGGCTAGTTTGTATGATATTTCTTTGATAGCCCCTGCCAAAGTTTTCACAACTTCCTCCAAATCAATAGTATTTCTTATCTGAGGTTTTTCTGGGTTAATTATTTTTACACCCTCCCTTTTTGGAGTATTTCCAATTACCTTGATGTTATTCTCTATTTGTAAAGCCATGGTGAAGGCCTGCCTCAAATTGGTAGGGTTCTTGTCTCTCAAGTAATATGCAACCTTTTTATCAAATGCATCTGAATATTTGATCAAACATGATTCATCACATGGCCTTATCCTAACAAGAAATCTGCTCAAGGTATTATTAAACCTTGTGTTGGAATCATGTACTAACTCATTAGGATTCTTCTTGATAATTTCAAATTCTGATAGAAGAAACCTAGGGTCAGTTCTATCACCATACTGCAATCTAAATGCATTGTTCATCTCATTCCAAGAATCAATAGAGTTATCTGGAAAAGCCTTATACCAGTCCCTTGCATCCTCTTCCAAAGTATGGATAAATAACTTGATATATACATCTTCATTTTCAATCTCAAAGTCTTCCATCGTATTGATAAAAAGCTTCAGATGTTGATCACCAGTTATAGCGTTGTTTCCTTGGAAATTTGGTAGTCTGTTCCTTACAACTTGAGGAACTGCATTTGGATAACCAGCCATCCCTAAAAAATTTATGGGTCCAAATGTATTTACAACAAATGGAGGTCTTGGTGGGGGCAAGGCCATGTTGTTTTGAGGAGGTGACCCTGGAGGGGTGAAAAATTGATAAGGGGCATAAGGTCTTTGAAACATAGGGGTATAACTTCCAAAATGGATATCCCCTAAAGGCGTTGTTTCTTGGAAATCCCTATCAACTTTTGAAAAGACAAGAGTAGAATGAGAAGCAAACATTTCAAAATAAAATGAATACCCCTCTCTAGATGGGGAATTTAATCCCATGAAAAGACTACCTGATCAAGAATCAATTGAATAGCAGTCTTCAATGATAGGGCCGATCACTTTCATCAATGGAGATCCCTTTTCTTGTCTGTTGATCTCCAACAAATCTCTAGGATTTTGTTCCTTCTAACTTTACTTTTCCTAGATCTGGAAATAATGTCCTAGTAGGATCCCTAGCAAAGAAAGATCTTCTTCCTTCCAGATTTGCAAAGATTAGTAACAAGTCTCACTTGACAGAGGTTAAGACACTAGTACTCATCAAGAAACAAATCAACAGGTAGTAGCCACTAAGGATTTCCACCTTAGTTGTGTAGATACACAAAAATATGATTTTTCAAATGTCTGTCAATACTAGCAACTAGAAATGGAAAGACCTGACTCTTCTTTACCCAGATTTATCAATGAAAGCTAGTGCACTATGTAATGATATTACTTGTATAAATCAGAACATATACAGTAGAATAACATGAGAGAACACCAAAATATAGATAAATGATGACAATATGCTCATATAATAGCCTTGCCACTTCGAGGGGGCAATCTCCAATACCACTTTGAGGGGGGTAACCTCCAAACCATACAATAACACTCCAATACTCAATATGATGATTGAATACAACCTTCTAACCCCTATATATACCATTCTAACGTATGGCCAATACTAAGGCCGACCTCCTAAGCATAATAAATCATAAATGAATGATATAATAAGATAAGGGGATGTGTGCCACATGTAGAAATTTCCATCAATACATATACATCATGACATCCTTTCCCTAGGTGCATAGCATTCCTTCCCTCCTTGACATGTTTCATCCCCGAAACATAAGAAGAAACCTTGTAATGAGTGTGTTGTAAATTTTTTACACACTTTGCGCCATGATCGATCATCCATCTATATGTGATCCTAGTAGATGATACATATCTAAACTAATATCCATATTATGTTGCGCTACTATGATTCCATTCATGACCATAGTTTATCATACTTGGATTCCATGCATAACCAACATAAGGATTCAATGCATAACCATAATAAGGATTCCATGTATAACCATAATAAGGATAACCATAATAAGGATTCCATGGTTCATAATTGTTGCTCCATTGATCCCTTGTATAAATAAAGTGATTATTCCTCCAATTACCCTATATATCTATATTGGTTGGAAATATGATGTGCCCTGGGATATCTCCATGATTTTTTTCTCTCATGTTGTCGTGGATTTCCATATGCTATAGTTGTAGTATCCTCAACCTTATCAACCTGTTTCTGAACTTTCTTTTCTTCCACCTTTGCATTTGATATTTTCTTTTTATCTTGAGTAGATAAATCATCATTTCCTTCTTTTTCTTCATGTTCCTCTTTTGAATCATTCTTATTCCCTTCTTCTCCATATTCTAAATCATCCTCATGGTCTATATTGGATTTTCTTTGATTTCCATTAAGCCTGATATCTTGTAAAGTGACCTTCTTCTTTTTGTACCAAATCTTCATAAACTTATTTTTCATATTAATATTAATTGTCCCCAATGTCTCTAACGAAGGATACCCAAGAAAAAATATCCAAACCAACCATATATAAGGCAAAAAAATCTGAATGTAAAGTATATTTTTCCATAGTAAGTTTTTAAATCTTCAAAAACTTGAATTTTCTTACCATTCACTTGAGCTTCTTTGATATTACTTTCTTGAATATGCAGATGTTGAGCCATATCCTTGTTGATGAATTTATACTTGCTGTTAGGTTTTATGGAAACAATTATCTTATTCCTTTGAATGCATCCATGAAACTGAAATATGGTATTTTCCTTCTTGGGAGCTATAATATCTTCTTTTGCATCAATATCTTGTTTTTCTTCCTCTTCTTCATAGTCTTCTTCAACTTCTTCTACATTTGATTCTTCAATATATGCTGCACCATCATCTTCCCTTGAATATTCTTCACCTTCCTCTTCATATTATTTACCTCTTGATTCTTCAATATATTCTTCCCCATCATCTTCCTTTGACTCTTCTTCCTCTTTGTGGTCCCATCTATCCATAAAAAGTTGTTCCATTTCCTCCCAATACCAATCCTTCCTATCATTTTTTAAATCAGAAAACCAAATCCATGTAGGACCACCCAGATAATGTGAAAACCTATTCCTTGTCATGAAATATGAGAAATATATATTCTTAAATTTTATCCACCATTCTTTAGCATCCATCTCACCATTTCCATAAAAAAATGTTATCCCCGTGATCATGATTATGGGTTAGGAATTATGAAAATATTTTGGCAGGTGGATAAAAACACATAGAACAAACCCTAACTGAAATTTTAAGAGCTTTCCAAAAATATAAATTTTACTAGAAAATACCACAATTTTCTTCCTAAAAAGAAAATTTATGAAAAAAAAATAAAACACCAATAACATCCGAAAAAAGATCCAATGGAGCTGAAATTTTCAGATATTCTGAATTAGAGTGTTTCCCAAATTATGATGTACAAATTGGGAAAAAATTCGATACCCTCTTCAAGATATACTTGAAACAAAAAATTCAGGTTTTTTGCCCTAATTTTGGCCAAAATCGCTGCTCTAATACCACTTGTAAGGATATTACTTGTATAAATCAGAAAATATACAATAGAATAACATGAGAGAACAAAAAAATATAGATAAATTATGACAATATGCTCATATATTATCTTTTCCACTTCGAGGGGGCAACCTCCAATACCACTTCGAGGGGGTAACCTCCAAACCATACAATAACACTCCAATACTCAATATGATGATTAACTACAACCTTCTAACCCCTATATATACCACTCTAACATATGGCCAATATTGAGGCCGACCTCCTAAGCATAATAAATCATAAATTAATGATATAATAAGATAAGGGGATGTGTGCCACATGTTGGCATCTCCATCAATACATATACATCATAACATCCTTTCCCTAGGTGCATAGCACACTAGGTGTAGAAACTGAAAGAGTTGCAAATACACTTGTAACTTTGAAAAATTCTTACACACGTGAACATAAAATGATGTTTGAATATATTGATTAGCACTTTGAGCATGCAAGACGTGTTTTACCAGGGTCTGAATATGAACTGTAATCACTACATCCCTGGCAACAACACCAGAAGTGTGTTGTTGACAGGCTAAATAGATATGAATTGGAAGTGAATCAGAAAAATTAGTCTTAGCAACTCAAATTAGTTCCTCGAAAATGGCACCAGAAGCATGTTGGTACCCAAATTTAATCTCCTTCAAAGGCTGAGCAACATCATGGATTTAACAGGACACTCAGAGGAAGATAGATGATTATGTATGTCATTTTGTAGCCAGGGAAAGCATTCCATCTGACTTTTTAGCACTTCAGGATTTAAAAGGAGTGGGTAGCACCTTAAAAGGATGTGATCTGATCCTAACTATTTTAGGTTGTGACTTTTAACCAAGGTAAGAAAACTTGTTTTGTAACCTCTATTATTGAAGGAATGCTGGTAAATCCTTCTTTTACACAAATTTTATAGAGAAGACCTTGGGAAAATATGATCGACACACCAAATCTGACTCTCACAAGTTGTCACTTTCAGATTATGTGGATATTTTCAAAACAAGGCAAAGGTTACTAAAGACATTTGGAGAACATGATTGTTTCTACATGCTTTGGTAATAGAAACTATGCATTTGTATACACACATGACAAACAGGGGTAGTACAGGTAAGATTGGATGTTTTAAATAGATTTTGGTGGGAGGTTAGTCATGATGAACTTGATTCACCAGATGCTTGAGAGATTTTAAAAAATGGAAAACTAAACCAACAGAATGCCACAGAGCAACTGAAATTTTTCTTTAACTAGAATATGTGCTTCAATAGAGGCCCAGATTAGCACTTTTTCATACAATCTATGAGATTCTAACATGAAGGCTCAAGTTGGAAAACCCAACAAAGCATCAAGATCTAAGCCCAATCACACCTGAGGTACACCCAGAGGCTTACAGACAATTTCTATCAACGGATGAAAGAAAAGTGATTTTAAACTATTTATTTCACTCCCAGATGAAAGCTCTTCTGAGAAATGAAATTACAGATGCCAATAAATTGTCATGAGGATTGAGACAGATTTTGATACAAGATTGCAACAGGAATGAGAAAAATTATTCATAGACATTCAGAAATAAAACAAATACATTTTGCATAAGATCAACACAACATAACTCAAGTTTGATCAAAATTATTAGCAGGGGAAAATTTCTAGAACTATCTTAGAGCTTGTCAATGCTTGTACACTCACAACCACCTTGACACGATCAAATTCAATACAAAAAAAATCTACAAGATTCTCAAATAGCTTCTCAAAAAGGATGGGATCTATCAAGAATTTTTTGATTAGAAAAATTAGTCCCGAACCCTCACACTTCAACCATTTGCATGATAAACTCATGCAATTTATAAAATTTTCCACAGAGTTTTCCCCCCAAAAAACCTAAACATTGAGTACACTAGTGTTTTCCATGATCTCGATCGTGATTCCCAGAATTAAATCTGTAAAAAAATTTCAGGTGTTTCAAGGGGGTAGATATCTTCAAATATCTCCCACATTCAACTCCTCCTTTTGGTAGATCACCTTTTCTTCAACTTTCCAACCACTTCCACCCTTGATCTATCAAATCTAGCTCTTTGCATGCTCGGGAGAATAAAAATGGAAGATCAGATCGAGCCCAATAGCCAGATCATTTTAATGGTGATACACATCTCCAGATCTCCCCAACCAAACTTAGATATCAAAATTAACTCCCCTCTCTATTTGGCATGTAGGAAATACCAAGAAATCATGAATACTCACACTTCCATCAACTTTTCAGTAAAAATGGGGGGAAAATTAGATTCAGACACACAACTACCATTGATCTTTACTTTGAATTTGGGTTGTCCATGTGGAAGATTTAATTTTAGAGTGGGCCTGTGGGATCCCTTTTTCCTTTTACAACTTTTGGAAAAATGTAAAATTTTCACATTTTTCTCCATGCCTCTGCCCTTGAGAAATGATCCTGACACGTGTCCTAAGGTAGGTCCCAAAGGAACCATGGCCAAATTCTGCCATTTCACCTCTTTTCGGGAAAAGGGAAAACTTTTCAAATTTTCCCCGCAGCTCTGCCCTTGAAAAATGGGCCTGACACATGTCCCAATATGGGTCCCATCGGAACCGTGCTTCCTTTTTCACTTTTAACTCTTTTCTCTTAAAAGGAAAATTTTCCAAATTTCCCCCAAGGGTCCGCACCTCGGCCATTGAATTTGAAACAAACCTTGACTGATCCTTTGTCGGGCTTGTGGGCCATTTTTGATATTTTAACCATTTTGAGAAAAAGAGGCAAACATCCAAGTTTCCTTCGATGGTCCACTTCCCCGCCCCTCTGACTTTTCAAATTTCCATGTGTCATAATGGCGCACCTTGAGATGGTCCCCAAAATTTGAGACCCTTTATGAGATGTCCTGGCCCAATAATTTTTTTTTAAGGCTTGAAGATCAATGGAAGGCGTTGTGTGTCAGAGTACGAGGAAATCTCCTTTGGCCGTTGATAATTCTAAGAAAAATACAAAGTGAGTGGAGGCCTCCAAGTGTCCTCCTAACGCTTCTTTAAAATGAAACTCAAGGGTCGGTCTTCAAACATGCGTGATTTCTCCACGTGTCTCAGGCCCCTTAAATTTTTTTTTGAAAAAGAATAAGTATGGGAAGACCCGGTGGAAACCTCCACGTGTCCTCATGGCACAATTTCAAAATGGTGCCCAAAGTGGAGACCTTGAATGAGCGCGGGATCGCCACATGTCCTTGTCTCGCCAAACTATATTAGCTACATAAAAAAATTGTTTAAGTCTAAGAAAAGAAACAGTAACCTCCACATGTCCTCCCAGCACTACTCCAAGGCCAAACCAAAAAGTAAATCTTCAAATGAGTGACATTTGTCCACGTAGACTAGTTTTCAAGTTGAGGTGATTTATAAAATTATGAAGTACCCCACCAATCCGTGTCAAACCAAAAGAGGCCACATTTCCTGTTGATGCAAGGATGCAAATTTGACTAGGAGAAATGCCCGTCAAACTGTAAAATATAGAAAAACAATCATTCAAGCCCAGAGATGAAATTTTCTCTAAGGACAGAGAATTTAAAAATGTTGCAAGGCTCAAATGTGTCCCTTAGAGCTACATCCATTTATTTTCCTTCAAGTATTTAGGGCAAAAATGAAAAGGACAGTAAATCTCAACTTTAGAAAATGGAAAGAATTGGAAAGCCCAATTTTTAAGATGACTAGAGAACGGGAGAACCAAATTACAGACCCCTTCAGAGGAATAGAGAAGTGAGGAGATAAACATGGACCCGTACGTGATCATCAGCCTAGGGACAGACTAATTATGGCAACAGAGGAAAGAAAAGACCTTTCAGGCACAACATAGGGGGATAAAATGTGACAGAGGTCGTAAATCAATGGATTTCCAAAGGCAAAATGGGGTGAGACTAATTTTAGCACCAAAAGACCCTACATGTGGCAAGATCCAAGAAATGGCAGCCCTGGGGGAGAAATCTACATTTCCTGACATTTGGGGGGAAAAGTGTGATTTCTCATTTTTCTTCGCCCTCCCACAACTCTGCCAAAAGCTAGACACATGGCACCATCTGAGTGGCTAAGGAAATATGGTTCAAATCCGCCATTTAAACTCTTTTTAAGAAAAAGATCAAAAATTCAAAAACCTCCTCCGGCCCGCTTTGAATTTTCAACGTGAACACATGGCACACCACGATTGGAAAAAGGGGTCACAACACAATTTTCAACATTTTAACCTTTTGGTGAAAAAGGCTTAAATTCTCAATTTCCCCCACAGGCCCGGTGTTCCGATTTCATCCTTCAACACGTGGCATCAACTGACTGGGTGTAGGAATGCACTTTAGTTTTATACTTTATCTATTTTCGAAAAGAGGAAAAATTCCAACTTTTCCCCTGAAGGTCTAAACCCCTGCCATTGAATTTTCAATGTAGGCCAGGTATCCCTTTCTAATCTGCTGCGGGCCCTAACTTAGAAATTTTCCCTTCACATGAGTGGGGCTACGGGCCATTTTAGAACTTTTCACCTTTTGTGGAAACAAGGCTAAAATTCCCAAAGTTTTCCACCGGTCTGCGAAAGCGCCTATGAACTGAAAAACGGCCACGTGTCCCTTTCTGATTCTTCAACACATGGCATCACATGATTGGTTGTGGGGATGTGCTTCACTTTTTATCTATTTTGAAGAAATAAAAATTCTAACCTTTCCCCCAAAATTCCATGCCTCTGCCATTAACTTTTTAACATGAACACATGTCTCTTTTTGATTTACTGTGGGTTTCAAGTCAAATTTATCCTTTCGCTTGGGCAGGGCCGCGGGTCATTTTAGAACTTTTTGTCTTTTCATTGTAATGCCTTAGAGAATAAAATGGATTCGTCAGCCTGAACTTCTACCAAAACTGCTCCAACTAATCAGGAATTGCCGGGGATATGGGGTAAATCTGACATTTGTTCCAAAATAAAAAAAAGTGATAAGTTCAAAAAGGAAACCACCTAGTCACATCCAGTGGGAAAAAAATGCGTAGCTTCACCTTTCTAAGCAAGAATTTGACGGGGAAAAGAACATAGGAAGTTGCAGGAAAATGGAAAACACCATTTTTTCTCTCGATGAAGAATTTATTTCTCTACAAAAGGTTAAAAACAAAATATGCAAGGTCACACGCAATCCAAACGCATAAAAGAAGAACTAAAGTCATTTCCCATCCATTGAAAATAGGTAAAACGTTTTAACAGTAGCAGACTGAGGAATTTGATTAAAAATGTCGTGGGAAATGAAAATGAGCATCTAAGGAGTTTAAAACATGAATTTATTCTATGACAGGGCTCCAATTTTCATGAATTTAGATTTAGAAGGGTGGGGAAAATTGAGAGGACAGCAGGGACCTATAGGGGATATAAGACAATTGCTTGAGAAAAATAAGACGTGGATGGATCTGCAAAGTAGAAGGATCAAAGAATTAGAGGATGCAAAGGAATTATAAATTATGTAGACCACTACATCATGACACTTTTGTCATCTCCTGATATGGTAATAAGATAAGGACAAATTTCCCATATTCATTTTTCAAAAGGAAATTCCAAGAAAGACAAACAACATAACAATCCCTGGTGATCCAGCTCAGGCCCCTAAGACTGGAACCTCATGTATGAGTTATGCTAGATGTTCAAGAAATAAGGGACCCCCAAGAGCAGTAAACATTCACCCATTGTGCTTAGTAGCAAGGAATTTTATAGATTGAAAGGATGTTGCCTAACAGAACCATTAAAAGACATCGTTCTCTTCACCACCCAAACCACATAAACATCAACTGGGTGTTAGCATATAAGTTCTCATTCATAACCCATACAAGATTTGGAATGAAAACACACATCACCAAACTTTCCAAATCCCTTAATCAAAGAGTGTGAAAAAAATAATTGTGACAAGTAGCTTGAACATATTCATTAATAAGGAAAGAAAGCGGATACATATACAAATTCTCTCAAGGCTTGCTAATGGTTGTACAATCGTAACCATATTAGCATGAATCCCAAGTAATGAATAATCTAACAAATATTACACAAAAATGTAAATTTGCATAGCCAAAACAGATGTCCAATATCCACATAGAACCTCCGAAGATTTCTCCCTTCCTCCCATAAACCATCCCCCTTTCTTCCTAAACCCCATATCCTCTTATACAACGTCATGCACACAGGGGTTTTTACGAATAATCAACAACTCCCTTAATTCCTTCATGCCTGGGACACCATTCAAAATTTCTGAGGAATAATTAGAAATATTCCTTCTTGAAGGCCTACAATTTTTTACCATCCCATCCTATCACCATAGTGCCAACACGACTAAAGGAAACTCGTTACATGTCACACTTTTGATGATTTGATTTTTCCACTTAATAGAAAATTGTGACAAGGCAGATAAAGGAATTTAATAGATTAGACTCTTTTTAAATATATTAACTCTTTTTGTCACCTGGGGATATTCATTTTTTTATGAATGATTTGCATTGATATATGTGAACTTATGCAAACTGATCCGGGAAGGATATGAAAATTAAGTTCAATTCAATAGATCACACACATTACTCCAGAGAATTTATCCTATTAAAAATTAATTCACTACCCTTTTGGATCATAATCCTTCCATCAAATTTTTCAAACCTTTTCAAGAATTCCCCCTACACATTCTACTCCTATCATCGTGTTACCAATTATGGGAATAAACCCTCCAGGACTAATACTTGATAATTTGGAGGAGTTCTTCTAACTGACTCACCCCGTAAAATCTTTCATTTAGATAGTGTTTGAAGTGTCAAACATCTAAGCCCGTCCTCCTGAGGGCTCATCCCAAAACGTGCTAATAATATATTTTCTAAACATGCTCGCACAAATGTGTGTTTCCTTCCTTGTTTTCCAATTTATGCACTTCCACCTTCTTCACCCTCAATACCACCTAAGTATTGAACAGTTGAAGAATTTATGGTCGCACCACCATATCAAACTCCACGATGGAAAACTGCACCTATCCAAATCCAATCACACTCCTGCACTTCTAGAAACAGATCTTCCCCATCATACTTTAGTAGATACATATCAAGGGGGGAAAATTCCCCTCAGTTAGAGAATGGAAGAGGTTGAATGAAGCCTTTCTGCTAAAATTTAAAATTCCATGGCCAAATTTTAAACTAAGGAAATGTTAGTCAAGGCTCCTCCCCTGAAGAAATAAAATACATCCCAAATCGAATCATTTAGAGAAATCATACGGGTCCCTACAGGTCAACCATTAATATGTTGGGGAAAAAATGCTTATTTTAAACGAGGCATAAATTTTTCGTGAGTGGGAAAATTCACTCAAGAATAAAATGGAACATTTTCATATTCTTAATGGGATATGGGTGAGCATGAAAGAGATGATGGAAAAGGGAACGTCGAGGGGCTTCCTCAGCGACATCAAATTTGTATTCAATGCTTTCAGGCACGAGGAATTCATAATCTATAGGGATACACTTCTAACATGCATCCCATTGTTCTCCAAGGAGATTATAAATATAGGCAACTGACATTTATCCTATATGTATACTTCATTTTTTTGTATATGCTATCAAGGGAAGGGGGCCCTTAATATAACCCCATTTTGTTTGTAAAGTCATTGTTTTAATTTTTCTTTTTCTCCCTACTCTACGAAGTGTTCTTTTGATTCAACATTCTTCAAATTAATAATTCACTACAATCTTATATATACTTTAACATAAAATGAAATTATGCAAGAAACCCTTTGAACAATACCTTTCATTGCATTCACCATTAATAACTTTGAATTACCCCGTAAGAAAAATTCATTAGTGATCGATCAACTAATTTTGGGCCTACCATGGAAAATAAGACATTTCCTTACATCCAAAATAAACTTCAAAAAGCCTGAAACGAGGCCAAGTGTTATCCAGTGACAAAGTTGGTAATCTGGCTCCATGATAAAATTCCCAATTAACATATAAAATTCTCAGACACAAATTTCTCTAGAAATATTCTTTCTTCTTATTCAATTTCAGCCGAGTTATACAAATAATATTCAAGAGTCTCAACAAAAAGTTTGAGATCTTTCAATTCATGCATAAAATTGTAATAAATTGTTTCCCAAAAATTTCCATCATTTGGCCTATATGCCTCTCTCTCTCTCTATTTGTTTCACCACATGACATACACAAACTTGACATGTTTTCCACCTTATAGACTTATTAACACATTTAAAACATCTCTTTTAATATGTAACATACCATACCAACCTTTGAAGCTTTATACATTAGACCTTTCTTGCTAGAACCATGCTCTAGACCATGAAAACACACCTAGTTATCATGTTACTTCACCAAAACAACACATCATGACAACAAATCAATTCACTACCAATCAAAATTCATCCTTCACTTTGATAGAAATCTCACACTGACATCAATCCACCTAGACACCTTTTCCATCAATGCAATTTGACATCGATGACAACACCTAAGGCATAATGTCCAACAACCTCCCCCTTTATCATTGATGAAAACCATCTTCATAAAAAATTATGGAAACCAAACATGTAAACAATTTCATACCTCTATTTTCATCTTTCTCATCCCACTCTCCCCCTTACACATCTATGACAAAGGTTACTACAACAACATGACTATAAAAAATAATGCATAAACTTACGTGCAAGCTCCCCCTTGATTTGTGCTCACCTTATTGACTTCATATGTTGTACCTGATACCAACTATTGTAGATTATCAATGAACCTATTTTTTCAAGTATCCACAAGACTCCCCTTGAGAAAATAGATACCTCATTTTTTCTTCACACTTGATGTAGATAACCTTTTAAGACCTCTTGAAGCTAATATTATATCTCCCCATTACTTGACACCTTTCACAGCTTCTAGGAGCATATTAATCATTTAACTTGCTCCCCATTGATGTCTTGACACTTTTAGTAACTTCCAGGGGAAGGAATCACACCCAATTTTTTCCTTAGGTGGTCAAAAACTACCTTTGGAAGTGGTTTGGTCAAAATATCTTCTACCTCCTCCTTGGTGGACACATGTTTTAAATTAATATTTTTCTCACTTACCCGATCCCTAAAAAAGTGACATCTGATTGGAATATGCTTGGTTTGAGAATGCAACAAAGGGTTCTTATAAACACTTATAACACTGGTAATGTCACAATAAATAGGAGTAGGTCCATCACATTTTACCTTGTAGTCTTCTAAGGTCTGTCTCAACTATGTACTCTTATTCACATGTGGATATAGATACTAATGATTTCTTCTTCCCCAACCAAGATACAAGACAGTTAACAACAAAGAATTCTCCTCCACTAGTACTTCTCGTATCATAAAGAATTCCTTCCCAATCAACGTCAATAAAAGCTTTCAATTGAAACTTCTCACTTCTTGGGTACCATAATCCATGCTCTGTAGTCCCCTTAAGCTGCCTAAATATTATTTTTAATTATTGCAAGTGTGTCTCCTTTGGATCCTCTTGAAATTTTCCTAAAAAACCTATAGCCTGAAAAATGTTATGTGTATAAGCAGTGGCATATAGTAAACTGTGAATCATGGACCTATAAACAATTTGGTTTACTTTAGGTGACATATCTTCTTTGCTCAATTTTCATCCTATGACCATATGTGTTCTAATAGGCTTGTAGTACTCAATTTGGGAATTTTTTAACATCTCCTTTATATACTTTTCATAAGATATAAATATTACTTCTATTGATTGATTGATTTTTAGTCCTAGAAAGAATGACTATTCATTAAGCATGGACATCTCAAATTCCTTCTTCATAAATTATGAAAATTCATGATTCATATGCTCGTTGTTTCCTCCAAAGATGATATCATCTACATAGACCAACATAATCAGTAGGTTTCCACCATTTTTTATGTACAAATTGTTATCAACTACACCTTTCTTGAAGCCTTTTTAAATTAAATACTTGTCTAGTCTCCCATACCAAACCCTAGGGGCTTGCTTAAGGCCATAAAGATCATTTTTTAGTTTGCACACATAATATTTCTCACATGTCAATGAAAATCCATCAGGATGCTCAATATATACCTCTTCATCTTTGTTTTCATTCAAGAAGGTAGATTTAACATCCATTTGGTCTACCTTAAAACCTTTCTAGCATATATATGTTAGAAACAATCTAATGTCATACAACCTAGTTACTAGTGTAACAGTATCATAAGAAAAAATTCCCTCAACCTATGCATATCCGTTTCAGATAAGTCTATCCTTTTTCTTATTACTTCACCATCCTAATTTAGTTTGTTGTTAAATACCCATTTAGTTCCAATAACATTTTTATTCTTGAGTCTAGGAACTAACTCCCAAGTTTTTTTCTTTTCTATTTGATCCATATCTTCATTCATAGCATTGACCCAACCCCCATCTTTGTTTACCTCTTAAACATTCTTTGGCTCAAATTTATAAAAAAGAGCAATATTTTTTTGATTTTAAAGACGTACAAGTTTCCTCATTGTTATTCCAGCATCCTTCTTGCTTAGGATTTGAGTTTCAGGATGATCTCTTATGATTTTTCTTGAGGATTTTTGGTATCTTTCTTCTCTTCTTCTTCATCAACATCTTCTTCAGTTGTCTTGATAGTCTCTTCATATTCCTTATATTATATCTCTTGTGATGTATTTCTTGTCTTAGATTTAGACCTCACAAGATAAGATTCATAATTCAACCACTATTTCCAGACTTTTATTGTAACACCTATAAGATGTGATTATGGAGGAATACCCTAAGAATATTCCCTCATTAGATCTTGAATCAAATTTTCCTAGGTTTTCTTCAGTCCTCTTGATGAAGCATATGCTCCCAAAAACTCTACAATGTTCTGCACTTGCAGATCTTCTTTTCCACAACTCATGGGGGATCTTATCATTTTTTATTCTTATCTTAAATAAATAGAGGATGTAGATAGCTATAATGATTGCCTCTTTCCAATATTCATCAAGTAATTTGGATTCATTGAGCATTGTCCTAACCATCTCCTGGATAGTCTTGTTCTTCCTTTCTACTACATCATTTTACTAAGGGGTTCTTGTAGCTGAGAATTTCCTCCTAATACTATGAATCTCACAAATTTCATCAAATAGCTAAGAGAAAAATTCACCTCCTTTATATGATCTAAGACATTTGATCCTTCCATTCTAATAATTCTCAACAATTTCCTTGAATGCCTCAAATCTATCAATTAATTTTGATTTATCCCTCACAAAAGTAACCCAAGTGAATCTAGTATAGTCATATATTATAAACATAAAATAATACTCACCATCCATGCTATCAGTCCCCATAGGTCCACAAATATAAGTGTGAATTAATTGCAAAGGAATTGAGGTGGAATAATTCTCTTTTGGCTTGAATGTTCTCCTTGTATTCTTCCCATGTAAACATGCTTCATATATAATGTCTTCTAGTTTACTGATCTTTGGCATACTCCTCACATATTCCTTGGAGCTCATCTTGACTAGATTTTCAAAGTTAATATGACATAGTCTTCTATGCCATATCTAATTGTCATATAAATTTATTATGAGACACTTCTCCTTGTTGATCTCCTCTAATATGTAAATGTTATTTTCAGTTCTTTTAGCTTTGGATACAAGCTTACCTGATTCTTATTTCATGATCTTGAACTCTTTATCATGAAAAGTTAGAGTGTATCCTTGTTTTCACATTTGGCTCACATTGAATAGATTATGTTTCAAACCCTCAATATACAAGAAATTCTTATTTATATTTTTTCCATTTTCTAAACTTAATGTGCCTCTTCCTGTAATGTTTATAGTTGTATAAGCTCCAAATATAACTTATCCTGATGTATTTTCTATTAATAAAATGAAATTACTCTTGTCTCCAATCATGTGAACAGAGTATCCACTGACAATATACCATATTAGATCTTAATCTTGAGTGTGGAAATCCATTTTGGATATTTGGCATTCTTCTTCCTTTTCCTTTTGTTCTATCTCATCATTCACAAGGCCTAATACTATGTCATGCTCCTCTTTATCTTAGTTTTCAACTTCATAACTATTAATAGTAGAAGTAGATGGAGAAAGAAGGGTTAAAGTGTATACATCAAGGATGAAATTACATATGTCAAAACCCAATAGTTTTAAGCATGCTCTCATTCTGACCAGTGGCGAACCTTCATCATGAATTAGATTGCATGCCATATCTATGCTTCAATGATATCCTTCAAGTTGTTAAGATTGCTTCACAAGGACTTTTCTCTAATACCAATTGTTGGAAGCATAATGACTGGGGAGGTG
Organism: Taxus chinensis; assembly: GCA_019776745.2. Lineage (NCBI taxonomy): Eukaryota > Viridiplantae > Streptophyta > Pinopsida > Cupressales > Taxaceae > Taxus > Taxus chinensis. Next base: position 823,555,965 of record CM034149.1, read on the forward strand.
AACCAATATTCTTAAACTTTCATTCAATAAACCATGTATCAATATAAACCTTTAAACATTAAGATGATTAAACCATGCAAATCAAAGCACATACAAGAGAAAATAACACAATGACACAAGATATGTGGGAAACCCTCAAGGGGAAGAAAAAACACAGAACCTCTACATATATTAAACAACAAAAAGGAATTCTTTTAGTGAATCACCCAAATAAAAAAGAGCACCCACCCCTTTACAACTTTAGTGAGACACCAATCCCATGAGCACCAAACCCTATTTAGTATAGAACCTACTCTACAAGGATGATATAACCTAAAAGATGATCAAACACCCACTAAACCACCTGAATATGAAGACCAATCGATGACTATGTTGCTCAAAAAACTGATTGTGATCACTCTTTAAGATCATTCACCTCAAACCCTTCTCAAATCATACCTTATTTTCCTTCACTTATGCATGCATCATATAGTGTTGATTAGGTCATTTAACATTGTAATCATGCCCTTCTACTCTTCTAAACTCTTCATGCATATTTTTAAATCTACCCTTGAGCCCTCATACCTCTCTCACACTCTCCTTTAACTTTTTTACTTATACATTCATTAGCCTAGCTCAAATGAGGTAATATAACACACATTTATATGTGAATATTTCCAAAAGACCATATAGGTCGTCACAAGAGACCACATGACCATATAGGTTGGCCATAAACACCATTAAAGACAATAAATGAACTTACAAAATATATTTCAATACCTATATAAGTCGGCATAGGCCTAAACAATATCATTCTTCTCAAATAGGCCTAAAAGCAAGTTAAGGCTCCAACGGTGATAATTTTGAATTTCAAATACATAAGAAACTCCACCAAGGACCAAAATAATAGGACATGTTACCAACACATCCAAGACATATTGTCCATTGTTGAACAACTCTAAAACCTTCATTTTCATCATTGATCACTTCATTTGGCAAGTAACCTCAATTAGGTCTTAAGAACCTACATATCATCCTCCAAAAGAGAGTAAAATTAACACTCAAAAACATAATGTCAGGCCACAAATGGAACATCAATAGGAATTTATTGACCTCAAGAAACTCATAATACTCTTTTCATCCTTCAATTCAGGGCACAAGACCCCATAACCCATCAATCTCTCAAACTGGTCAAACAAGGTTATAAGAATTAATAACCAATCTTAACCTTAATAACACTAAAAACTCAAATGAAACTTCCAAGCACAAACACCACTTGGAAAACTTCAATGGAACCCTGATACACCTCCTCAAACACTCACAACCATATGTCACATGAATAAACACGATCTTGCATTCATGTTCCATGAGCCTGCTTGATAGGCCTAATAAGGAAGTCTAGGCCATTATGTTTCTAACAAATAAAAACTTCTCGTGATAAAACCAAAGGATCCAGCACATCATAATAGGTCACTAACAGCTATTCATGACCATCTAACACTGCCAAAATATGCAAAACATCAAACACACCTTCATACCTCCATGAAAGGTTTTAACACCTTTAGATCTTAAGTGGTATGCACACTTTGAGGACCTATTACACCCAATTTTTTGATAGAAATTGTCTAAATATTTTCATGGAAACTTAGAACATATCCCAAGGTACCTGAACAATTGGTTTTACTCCATGACTACAAAAACCCATGACTGTGCCTACAAATCTATTCAAAACAAAGGTTTTTCTTAAACTTAGAAAGACATCTGAATCCTATAAAATGCCACCCACATGAGCTCTGAAGAGTCCAATACAACCCTAAGTCATCATACTAGCCTTCTCACGCCATTTGGAGACCATAATAATCAAATCTTCACTATCACTCTGAAAGTAGGGTTTAAACCCACTCAACTTGTTAACAATGGTTCACAAAATTATGATGACCAAATGAACCAATTATTTTTACCAAAACTTCTTATCTTTATGCCCTAACATCAACCAAAGGATTATAATCCATTTAGAGAACACACGTGTGGGTGAGCAACTGAAGGTGACCTATCAAGCTTGGAATATCATTCTGATAGCTCGGTAGAGCTCAAAAACACTTTTGTTGCTTTCCTGATTGACTCTTGACTTGAAATTTAACACACACCACTGGGATAAACTCCTTCATCATCTCAAATTCTTACTCATTCCAACACACCTCTGAATAAATCCAAACATTGTGACTCACCCATGCTTTCCTTGCTTTGTTTTATATAACTTGCTTCGAAATACCTAGAACATGTAATGTATACTTGAGCGGTGACTTGTAACACCTTCCACACATTCCTTGAAACCTAAAAACACTCCTCATATGCTCACACTAACTCACCTTGGCCTAATTTTCTTCATACTTCATGCTGCCATATCATCATGCTTGCACTAGGTCAAGAACAGTACCTAGAATGGCTTGTTTTACCACATGACATACGTAAAATTGATATGTTTTCCACATTATAGACTCATTAACACCTATGCCACATCTATTTTAAGATGTAAGACACCATACCAACCTTTTAAGCTTTATAAACTAAACTTTGCTTGCTAGAACCATCCTCTAGACCATGCAAAGACACCTAGCTATCATGTTTCTTCACCAAAACAACACATCATGACAACAAATCACTTCACTACCAATAAAAATTCATCCTTCACTTTTATTGACACATAATATTGACATTAATGCCACCTGGAAACCCTTTACCATCAATGCAACTTGAAATCAATGACAACACCTAAGCCACAATGTCTAATAAAAACCAAATATTTGCATAAGAAAACTCTACAACTTGTCACCAGCACATTCATTCACTTTCCACATGCACATCATGGCACATCATCTTTGTGCAACCTACCATTTAATTTTTAATAGCTGGAGACAAATTCTAGTGGACTGTATCTTCTGCATATAACATCTATTTCACTCCATTCAAAAGGAGTTAGAAATATATCGATAAGATATTCCATATGCAAATGGTTTTGTACTTTGTGCAACCCATATGGCATGTGGGTATCCTTTGGATGAATAATAATTTATTTTGGATCTTTGATTTATGTCTTGATCTCGAGCTTTCAAATACATTTAAAATGGATGATATTGCAAATATTCATAAATGTGAGACTGTAACATGCATTAATATCTCTTATGTCTTGATGGGAAAGAGTCACAATGGTTTTTAAATAAGTTCAAATAGGTCTTTGGAAGTTGATGTCACTAATGGAATATATCTGGCACAAGCTTGTTTCTTTGAGAACTTATGATCTTAAACAATAATAGAATATTATTCATCAGAATATTTCACAAATATGTCACACATGGCCTCATTTTGTGTAATCGTACCTTGAGGGACTATTACAAATTTTTAAAAATTACATAACCCCTCCATAAGGGATTTTATGGAATGTTGACTTTACAAAGTTTGAAATACACAAAAATATCTAGGCCATGAGATGGAAATACATGAATGGTAGTGTCATGGGTCCCTTAAAGTTAAAGGAGTTATCTATGTGAATAGAAACAACCATAATTTTATTTTTGAAAAGATTATAATCAGAATAATGGAAACGTCATCTCCAAGGCTACTTGGCGCTAACTCTTTTTTTTTATAATAGGTGAAAGCTGGTTATTTGAATGGGATCCTACCCAGGTAAAAAGAAATCCTGAGAGCCTAGATATAAAAATAAACACAAGGAACAAAAGAGGGAAAACTACACCAACAAAAAAAAGAGGAAGCTAGGTAGAATAAATGGATTTCTTGTAGGTTTTTTTCTTGTTATGCACCCTTTTCCAACCATCAGCAATATCCTCAACATGAAGCATAACTTCAAGGGCATCAATTAGTCAATATGAATTGACATTTATAGGGATATTTTACTTAGCCACTTCACTTACTGTTGGTTCAACATTTATGTTAGCATGAGTGTCAACATTTACTTTTTCCTTGGTTCCTATAACTGAGATATCTCCAAGAGGAGTTTCAGGCACTGATTCAACCAAGTCTTCCAAATCTCTTTTTGAGTCTAAATATCCCTTAGCATCAAGAGAAAAATGATACGAGAGATCATTTTTCCACCAAGTGCCTTCCTCATTCTTACACTTTACCATTAAACAATCAACAACTATGTGTCCTAAAGCAAAACATCTTCTACATCTAAAAGTCAAATCTTCGTAATCAAGAGGTTGGGTCCAAGTTTTGTTTTGGAATTTGAATTCAATGTTATCCAGGAGGTTCTTTAAGGTGTGTTATCTCATTTTAATGATTTTGGCTAAAATTGAGATAACCATAGGAAAATTTTGAAAAAATATCTTAAAAATCCCTTTGAAAGAGATTTTCAGATTTTTCAGGTTTTCATTGCATGAAAAGATGTTTCTTGCATGTTACATGTCTCATGTTTCATAAAACCTGAAACCCGATTGCCTAAGTCCATTGTGTCGGGTTTTCAGAACTTCCAAGCATCAAAACATGCTTTGTCTAACGCATGTTTAATGTCGTTTGTTTCCCAAAACCCGAAACCCGAATTGAATCAAATCCTTTGTATAATGTTTTTGGATGCTCTAAGCATGATGACATGTCATTAATGTCCATTTGTTTGGTAGTTGGCACACATGTCAAGTCAGGTGTAATTAATCCTAGGTTATTATAAATAGTCGATTTTCCACGTCATTTGTTACATTATTATTATTTTTGCTGTGTTGGATTTTTGTTGATGCTTCTTCTGCCTCCAAACTTGATCAAGATTCCTAATCAATTTGGCCATCCATTTTTGATCATTTTTTCAAGCTAGTTAAAGGTACTCTTCTATTCTTTCTATTTTGAAGCTTTTTGGGTTATTTATGAGTTGTTTGTTTAGGGTTTCCTTTTCATTTCCTCTTTTATTGTTGGTTTAGGGTTTAGGGTTATTTTCCTTGTTTCTTGTCTTTTTCCCATGTGGGTTCTTGTTTGAAATTCACTCCTAGGTTATTTACTTATTTTTCATAGGTTGTAACTTGTAGATTTCAAAATGATTGTAAAATTCCTAAGTGATCATCAGGTGGGAATTTATAATATTCTGACATGTCAGAAACCCGATATACTTGTTTCCGGTTTTGCAGGGTGTTAAACATTTCACTTTTTCTGCCTTGCTTTAGGTTTTTCAAGGTGTTCAACATCCATCAAGATCCACAGTGTGTTGGGAATTTCTACCTTCTCAACATCCCTCAGGTTCCGCCTTATGTGTTGGATTTTCCCACTTGTCCGACACTTCCTCACTTTAGTAGTGTGTCGGGTTTTCATCGATGCTCAACATGCCCTAACTTCCAACATGCACTCCATTGTGTCAGGTTTCCTAAGGTGTTTTGTAAGTCTCAAAATTTGAACAGTGTGGCGAGTCTGTGTAATTGTCTAACAAACTTTCAAGCCCAATTTCTCTTCCAGAAATCATCAAGGCATTTCTTCTTCGAGACTCCTCATGTCAGACCCCGACCAATCTAAGGATAAGTAATATAGGACATGAAAGATTAAGTATAAGTATCAGAAGATGGAGTCTTCTTCTTACATAAGCTGTAATTATGACATTCGGGACATAGAGCTCGGTAATATAGATATGGAGGACTTCTGGAAGATAATTGAGGATTCTTCTCATAATTCCTCAATGAAGTCAATAGTCAGCAGTGGTCTCCCTCTTGCAGCAGGATTTCCAATATCAGCTCAATGCCCTGAATTCATCCTGGCTTGTGCTTCCAACTATGACTCAACCTCCCACTAAGTAAGAAATCAAGAAGGAGAGCCTATAGTGAAATTGGACGAAGGTTACTTTGATCAACTCCTAAGGTTTCCTGACTTTGAGGAATATGTTGATTTAAAACTTCAATAAACACAAAATGCTTGGGATAGATATCAGGAAGACTGCATTAAACATGTAAACAAGAATTTCTTGATCAAGGCTAATCTAGCCGTTTCTAGGTTTCCTAAGTCGGTCCTTAGAAGTGATTTCATTCTCGAAATCAGTGATATCATCACCTTGCTGAGTCAATTATTTGGACTTCCTAAATTCAAGAGATTTCCAAGGGTGGATGTATCTGTTCATGGTCGTCATAAAGAAGAATGACCAAGGGATTAATTGGGGCAGCCAAATAAGTGACGAGATAGACTCCCAAATGAAAACACTCTTGTCTATTGCGGCAACTTCTATATGATTTTATACGTTACCTATGCGGCAACAAGGCATGAGAAATTACCCAGGGATAGATGTGAAGGGAAACTGGGTAAATGGAAAACATAGATTGGTACTTCCCTCAGCTACTAATAAAAGGGTTTGAAGATCAATATAGAAGAGTGAATGACACCTTCTTCTATGAAAACATTTGCAGGTTGAATCCTAGATATGAGGAAAAGAAGGGTTTCTGATGAAGCATGGGCCGAAGTGTCAAAATGGGGTTGCATCTTCTTGCAATTCAAGAATTTTCACCTATCTTCAGGTGGTAGAGGTTCCATGGTAATCCTTTCCATTTGTCCCAGGTTCCCAGGTGAAAAACTGATCCTTATGGAGTTAGTCAGACAATTGTTGGATTTTCACAAATTCCAACAAAGTAGGCACAAAGCCGCATCTCCTTCCCTATTTCCATTGGAAGGTATACATTATCTACATTGGTTAAGGCCAAGAACATGGTGCATGAGCTTCAGGATAAATTGAAGAAACATATGAAGCTCAGGGAGGGATTCGACTTCTGAGGAGTCCTCAAGTCATATGGAACCTTGTATCTACATGTGCCCAATGTGGAAGACATCTAGGTTGATCTTCGGGATGAAGTTTTCATCTGAAGAAAGGACAAAAATAGACTGATGCTTGAATAAATTCATATGTTAGATCTAGATGATATCCTTGAAGGCACCGTGGAGAATGAAAGTTTCCTAGACACTATGTATGAACAGTCAAAATGGAGACCAACATGGATTCCTAGCCATTGATTGGTCTGTTGCTGAAAAAGCTTCTATCACTGAAAGAGCTTACTCAGACTCTTGTCTGTACCAAGGCATGGATCATTTCTTGGGGAATGAGTTATAAGGAAAAGAGATTTTCGAAAATAGCCACTTTAGAGGTGGGACCCTCCAAGGGAGAGAGGGAAGAGGATAAAAACCCTACCAAGAGGCAGATAAAATTTAAGTTTTTCAGAAAAGGAGAAAAGTCAAGGAGCCGCATCATTTGCCACTCCTTCACAAATGGTTGAGGTACTAGATTCACCTCCTCCACCAGAATAAGGAAAAATTCCTTCAGAAGACGAGGTTAGTCAACCTCTCGTTTCTCCTTTTGTTGATTGCTCATCAAGAGGTAAGTCTCTCTCTTACTTCTCAAGCTTTGACTTCAAAATCTTTACCTCCTCCCTCCCAATCTTCCTCACCTCATATTTCTTTTCCACTTTCGTCAGCCATGGCCAACATCTTCTCCAACCTCTCACCTCTCTCTGCTGGACCTAAGATGGCCATAGATATGCCTCCTCCTTCTGCACCTTCATTCACTGAGTCTATCCCCATAGTCACCACACTTGTAGTCATCACTACTCCACAAGTAAACCTTCCTCCACCTACAAATGTAACCATAACACCTCTGATAGGAGAAACTTCTTCCACTGTACCTCAATGGTTAGTTGATCAAACCCCAAGGAAGAGGAAGGTGGTAGTTCCTCTACCAACCTTTGACTTCAGTTCACTCAAGGTCTCTTACTGCCAAATCTAGCCAAGAAACCCAAAACAATTTCAAGGGTTTCAGTGGATGCCTCAGGGCATAAGTTTACAGAGATTTCCACTCCTGTGGCCAACAAAACTAAGGAGGATATAGTGGTCACTGAATATCAGATCACAAGGGTTGATCTGGGAAAGGTAACAACAGAAGGAGCACAACATGATGCTGCAAGATGCCATGAACGTGTTATGCCAGAAGCTGAAGGAAACAAAGGTGAGCAGAGATGAGCTAAAGGATAAAGTTGAACAATTGACAGAGGTATTACTCAAGCTCTCAAATCCTTCTTAGTCAACACCTTCATCCCCTACCCCTACTCCTATCAGGTTTGATTTCTCATCAGTACCTAGGATTGAAAAGATCAATGAGAAGGGGAGAATAGTTGATGAATGGATTCAGAGGCTACTCCTACAAGGAAGAAAGGTCATTGATGACACAGTGGAGGTTTATAAATCCTTGGAGGAGATAAAGAAGGATGGCGACAAAATGGATGATGAATTTTCATAGGAATTTCGGGAACCTCGAGTTAAATTTTGAGGCTCTCAATGCGCTGAAATAGGTTCCATCCCGTATCTTGATGGAAGAAGGAATTATTCCACATGGGGATAAGCATTTCCAGCTAACCAAAGCCATTAGATTCAGGATAAATATTCTCAGTGAAGCTTGCAGCAAGTTGAGGGAATCTAGAGATCAATTGGTTGATGCCACAAATGACATAGAAGAGGAGCTATCCAGGATCTTCGCCAAGGTGTTGGATGAAAGCTTGAATATTCTACCTGCTGATGATTTCTATAAACAAATCCAAGAATCAATCCAACATGAACTAACTTCCATCTTCAATATGACAATCATTGATAAGTTCATAAGGATTGAGAATGTTTTGGAATCATTAAGGAAACTCAATAAGAGATTGAAGAAACTTCCTGGCAATGCAAGTGACACTCAGGAAACTTGTGAGGTTCTGAGTGACCATTCTCGATGTGGCAGATGAAGCTGAGATGTAGGGCATAATTTCGAAGTTCATAGGAATTTTGAGACAAGCAGGATTTGCTGGAGGAAGACAAGGATGTTGAAACAAAATAAGCATAATGTTTCATGTCATTTCCATCCAGAGATTGACATGTATTTTTCATTTTCATTTTGTCACATAGGAAGTAAATTTTGACTTGTTCTCCTGTGTGAGAGTCAAGCAAAATAGGATTCTTGTTAAATGACTATTTTCTAGGATTTATCCTATTTTCTCTCTTCTCTTTCTATTATAAATAAGGGATGCTTGTGCATTCCAAAAGGGAGAGATATTTTTAGAATATTGAGAGCTATTGTGAAGAAGAAGAAAAACTTTGTATTTTATTTTAATCATTGAGGAATAGAAACATGTGTTATTTTGCAAATTTCGTGTTGTGGGATTCATCTATCTTGAGAGATTGTTCTTACATACAAGATCTTAAGCTATTATTTATTTAGTGTTCTTGATTATTTTAATCATTTCAAATATTACACCCATTATCTAAAACTCGTATAAGTATTTCTTGATCTATGTTTTCTTGAAAGAAAATACGTTCCTCTCATTCCCTTCCACGTTCTATTTCATCTATAATAGTTTCCTTTCTAATCCATTCTATTTCTAAAACTATAACATCTCTATCTCGTGTTGATGTGGATTTTGGGATTGTATCCCAACCCCAATGGTTAGAATAGCGTGAATATTGTACATATTATTTCTTGTTGTGTTTTAGATCAGTAATAAACAAGCTGCCGTCACCTATCTTTGAGGAGGGATTTGATCTCTGTGTACTATGGTTGAACCTCATATTTTGACCTTGAAAAAATATCCAACCAACAGTTTTTGGTGACTCCACTGGGGAATACATAGATTGATAAGACTAAGCTTATCCTATTGGTGTCTGGCAACTCTGTATTTGCCTTATTTTTGGTAGATCCATTTTTTAGTTCAAGCTGGCCAGAAATATCTTCACTCGGTCAAGCTGAGCTAGGGGTGAAATTGATCCATTCTTTGATTTGCTTCAACAACACAATTTCAGACTTTCCCCCAACAGTGTTGTATCTAGCCGAGCAAGAAGTTCTTCACCTATCCGAAGAACTCAGGTTCCTCAAGAACAAGAAGCGTCTGTAACCTGCCATGCATTATTCTTGTCTAATACTCGGATTCTTATATGCACTTCATTCAGAAGGATGGAAACACAACCTATGCCTTGGGGTGCGGCTATTGGTCCTCTTTCCCTAACTCCACTGTTGCATGAGCTACCACATGGATCTCGTAAGAATATTCCCAAATTCAATGGTGATGGGAAGTAGCACCCTGATGAACACATCACCTCATTCTTTGTAGCATGCAGCGTCCTTGGGGTAGCTCATGAAGATGTCTCTGTTTGAATTTTCATTGAAACATTGCATGGTGTGGTAGCAGAATGGTTCTACCATCTTCCAAATGCATGCATTACCAACTGGGCTACCATGAGATCCATATTTGAAGCAAGGTTCAAACCAGTTGAATATTCTCATGACTTGTTAGCACAACTTACACATATGAAGAAGGAGTCTCATGAGCCCATGCGGGACTTCGTGGAAAAATTCAACAAGTTGATTCAGAAGATTCAAGTGCTAGCCATTCCCACTCTTGAAAATCAAAAGTGTTTCTTCATCAACACTCAGCCCCCTGATGTGAGCTTCTTATTAAGAAGGTTCTATTATCCCTGATTTGGCTACTGCTCAAGCTACAACCACTGAAATAGAAGATGATCTCATTCTGGTAGGAAAGATCAGTAAGAGAGTCATCTAAGCCTAAAAATTAGAGTTCTTCTCAAATTACTACTGATCCCTATGATCCAGAAGATGGCCAATGACTTGATCTCTTTGAAGAAGAAAATGTCTCAACAGGTGACCAACGTTCCTTATCAGGATATTCCTAGACGGAATTTCAACAATACCAATGGCGCTCCCACAAGAGATAGGAATCAATTGACTGCTACTCCAATAAGGCTAGCTATTGAAGCTCCTCTTGTCAACACAACAGTGGAAATAGTTGAGGAAGATGAAGAACCAGAAGATCAAGGTTCTCACAAAGCTTTTGAAGCTTCAGGATATGCTGATGAGTCTTTTGACGATTCAACTAATGACTCCAACATTGGGTACTTAGAATATGAGGAAGACCAATGTGAACATGATGGTTAGTCATTTGTAGTCTTCACTCGAGCTCAATCTCAGAATCCCAGAAATCCGGTTGAAGGCTCTAAGGAGAAGGGTAAAGAAGCTCCTGTGGTTATGGCTAAAAGAGGCTCTCCTATCTTAGCACAAACTGAAAAGGAGACAACTAAAAAGGTAACTTCTTCTTCTAACTCTCTTTCTCCTACCCCCAAGACTAGTACCTTGGCTTAGACTAGTGTAACCAGAACTGATCCCACCATCATTCCTTCATATACCACTTTTGAAATTATTGATCATGCAAAGAAAACTAAGATCCAAATGTCAGAAGTCTGAGTACCTTCAGTCAAATCCTGAGCAATTTGAGAAACTTGCCAAATTCATTAGAAGTAAGGTTGCTATCCCTTCATCTTCAAAAGGAATTTTTCCTAGCCCCACTTAGCCTTTACCTCAGAATAATATGACCTCTTTTTGCTTCTTCGGGAAAGATTGAACCATTTTATTTGTCCTTACTTATAAATGGGTTTAAACTCAACAATTGCATAATTGACTCAGGAGCCTCTGATAACGTGATGCCCACAAAAGTATCCCATGCCCTTGGACTTACCTTGACTAAATATTATGGGTGGTGTTACTCCATGGAAACCAAGTAAGTCCCCTTGATTGGCCAAATCAAGGATGCACAATTTGCATTTGTCGCATTCCTAGAAAAGAGAGTAAAAATGACTATCCTAGTTCGCTGATATCCTAGTTGCTTATGGTATTCTCTTAGGAAGAGGTTTTCTGTCAAAGATGTTAGAGGAGAAATCAATATGGACTGGACCAAAGCTAAAATTCTAGTGAATGGAGTTCCTCGTGTCCTCCACCCTGAAGCACAAGTGAAGTACCTGGTCACTAAATAAGATGACCCCAAAGCTCAAATTCTCTTCAAAGATGCAAGCTTGGGAAATTATTTCATGACATCGGAGGTGCCTTCTATAGGTATCAAGGAAGAATATCCTAATGCTATTTGGACCCTCGAGTTTGATGGGAGCTGTTCAACTACTGGGTCGGGAATTGGTGTGGTTCTTATATCTCTAGATTTCGAGATCTTTCCCTTCACCTTCAAGCTGCAGTTTGACAATAATAATAACATGACCGAATATAAAGCTTTGTTATTAGGATTAGAAATGGCAAGGAAAAAGGGAATCCAAAATCTTAAAGTGCAGGGAGATGCTGAGTTGATTGTAAATCAAGTAAGGGGGATCTATCAGGTAAAAAATGATCACCTAAGGCATTACAGGAACAAGGTGTGGGACAACATAGAATGCTTTGATGCTTTTTCCATTAAGGTAATTTTGAGAGATTACAATGATAAAGCTGATTCTTTAGCTGTGTCTACATCTCTTCTCCTTCCTCACCCAAAGTTCAAATAGGACAAGTATACCATTGAGATTGTGTATCGTCCAAGTGTTCCAGATAATTCAGCACATTGGCAAGTGTTCAATGATGATCAACAGGTATTGTCTTTTCTTGAGAAAGATGATAATTTTAGCAAGCTTTATTTTGAAGGATCAAGAATCAGATTTCCATGAGTCCGTCTCGAATTCATATCAAGAGATTGATGGTGAATTCATCCAACTCAAAGGAAATAAGATTCTGAAGGGATTGGTTTCTTTGGAAGGTCTGTTTGACAAGCATGACCATTTTATTCAGGATAAAAGGCAAGCTGAAGGTGCTTCCTCATCAGAGGTAGATCAAGTTAATCTGGGCTCTTCTGACCAACCATGGATGGTAAACATCAGAAAATGCTGTTCTCTAAGGAGAAAGGAAGATTCACTTCACTCCTGAAGAGATATATGGACATCTTGGCATGGTCCTATGTGGATCTGAAGTCTTTCAAGCCCAAGGATGTGCAACATAGCATCCCTTTGAAGTTTGATGTCAAACCCTATAGGTAGAAGCAAAGGCATTACAACCCAAAGATCTCAGGGACTATCCTTGCATAAATTCAAAAGATGTTAGATGCAAGGATTATCTTCCCAATCCATCATTCTACCTGGGTTGCTAACATCATCCCCATCAGAAAGAAGAATGGTGAGATCCAGATTTGTGTTGACTTCTGGAACCTTAATCAGTCTTCATTGAAAGATAATTACCCATTTCCTATCATGGATCAAGTATTGCAGACTGTCACTGGATCAGAAATGTTATCCATGCTTGATGGATTTTTGGGGTATAATCAGATTGAGGTAGCCACTGAGGATCAACATAAAACAACATTCACCACCCCATGGGGGACCTTTTCTTACATGAGGATGCCTTTTGGTTTGATTAACGTTGGAGCCACATTTCAAAGAGCTATGGACTTAGCTTTCAGAGATTTGATGGGAAAATTCATAGTTGTATATTTGGATGACTTGACAGTCTTCTCTAAGAAGTGAAGTGATCATTATGATCACCTGGAGCAGGTACTCTTAAGATGCAGGCATCATGGGATTTCATTAAATCCTAAAAATTCCATGTTTGGAGTAACATAAGGTAAGTTGTTGGGTCATATCGTGACTAAAGAAGGAACCAAGATCGACCCAGAGTGGGTGAAGGCCATCCAAATCCTTACCCTACCTACAAGCAAAACTGGGGTGCATTCCTTTTTTGGAAAGGTCAATTTCCTAAGAAGATTTGTACCTGACTTTGCTGATAAAACCAAGGATATCCTTGGGATGATGAAAGGTAAGACTCCATTTCAATGGAGCACTAAAGGGAAGCTTACTTTTGAAGAATTCAAAAGAGAAATTTCTCATGCTCCTATTCTGGTATGCCCAGACTTCAAGAAGGATTTCATCATGTACAGCTACGCTTCCACACATACAGTATCAACCATCCTGATGCAGGAGAATGAAGAAGGAATCAAATCTCCCATTACTTTCATGAGATTCCCACTAAAGGAACATGAATTTAAGATGTCACAAATTGAAAAAGCATGCTTATGCAGTGGTGAGAGTAGTGAAGCATTTCAGGTATTATGTGTTGAGTTCTCACACTCTCGTTCTTGTTCCTGATACTGCTGTTAAGTCCATTTTGACTCAACAAGAGTTGGGTAGTCAATGGGGTAACTGGATAGCCAAAGTCCAAGAATATGACTTGGACATCAGACCTAATAAGTTGGTATGAGGAAGAGGCATGTGCCAATTGATCGTAGAAAAAAATTCTGAGACAGAATGTGAAGAAACTGAAGGTACTTCTTTAGAATTGCCCATGGTGCTTTTTGTAAGCACAACCAATGAATGGTATGCAGATATCACTTTATTTTTAACTTATGGTGAATGTCCCCCACATTTAATCCAAAAAGAAAAGAGGACAGTTAAATTAAGGTCCACAAGATTCATTCTATGGGATAATGGTATATACAAGAAGGGTATTGATGGTGTATTCCTGTGTTGTGTCGATAAGTCTCAGTAGATAAGGTTGCTAGAATCCTTCCACAATATAGCATGCAGAGGAAATTTCTCTTCCTCCATGATGGCTTACAAGATCTTACGGGCTAGGTACTATTGGCCTACTCTCTTTTGAGATTCAGTTGAATGGGTGGTTAAGTGTGAAGCTTGTCAACATTTCGTTGGTCGTCCTAAGTTGACAACTCTTCCCTTGAAGCCTGTGATAATTGAAGAACCTTTTCACTAATGGGGAATTGATTTCATTGGAGTATTGAATCCTACCTCTAGTTCTGGTCATAATTATGTGCTCACTACCATAGACTATTTCACCAAGTGGGTGGAAGCTGCGCCAATCAAGCAGGCAACCTCCAAAGCTGTGTGTAACTTTCTCAAGGAGAATATAATTGTTAGATTCGGTGTGCCTCACAAGATCGTTGCTGACAATGCTTCCAATTTCTCATCACATGAGTTGATAGAATTTTTCTATGGATTTGGGATCATGTTGGCTCATTCATCTGATTATTACCCCCAAGGTAATGGTCAGGATGAATCAAGTAACAAGAACCTGGTGACCATAATCAGAAAGTTGGTCGATGAGAATCAGAGGACATGGCACAAAGCATTGTATGATGCATTATGGGAAGATCAGATTACTCCTAAGTGAGCTATTGGAATGTCCCCATTCTAGGTGTTGTATGGAATTGATGCTGAGATTCCTATCTCTTGTAGAATTTCCAGCCTTACGGTTGGCTAAAGCAATTGAGGATGAAACTTTTCAAAGTTCCATTGAGAAAAGGATAATGTACCTAGCCAGGCTAGAAGAAGAATGGAGCAAGGTGGTGGATCACATTGTAGATCATCAGAGAAAAGTCAAAAAGATATTTGACAAAAAATCAAAGCAATGTGATTTCCAGATTGGAGATCTAGTACTTCTCTGGGATAAGAGAAGGGAACAGAAAGGGATGCATGGCAAGTTTGATTCTTTATGGAAAGGTCCTTTCAAAATTCATCAGCTGAATGGTGAAAATAGCTTCTGTCTATCATATCTTGATGGAGAGTTACTCCCTCTACCTTTCAGTGGCCAACATCTGAAGTTGTTCCATCAGTAATGCAAGATGCTCTCTTGCACTGTATTATAATTTATTTTCTGTCATGTGTTTGCTTTATTTCTTTCTTTCTTTATTTGTTTTTGGTTTTTCTTCTCCTGACTCCATAGCCCAATGGATAAATATTTTTGATACATGAGTTCTCTTCCTTTGATGTCTCAAAGAAAGTCCCCAACTGGAGCCAGCTGTTATCTCGTTTTAGTGATTTCAGCTAAAATTGAGATAACCATAGGAAAATTTTGGAAAAATCTCTTAAAATTCCCTTTGAAAGAGATTTTTGGGTTTTCAGGTTTTCATTGCATGAAAACATGTTCCTTGCATGTCCCGAAACCCGAAACATGTCTCATGTTCCCCTGAAACCCAAAACCCGATTTCCTAAGTCCATTGTTTTAGGTTTTCAGAACTTCCAAGCATCGGAACATGCTTTGCCAAATGCATGTTTCATGTCACTTGTTTCCTGAAACCTGAAACCTGAATTGAATCAAATCCTTTGTATCAGGTTTTCAGATGCTCCAAGCATGATGACATGTCATTAATGTCTAGTTGTCTGGCAGTTGGCACACGTGTCAAGTGAGGTGTAATTAATGCTAGGTTATTATAAATAGTTGGTTTTCCACGTCATTTGTTACCTTATTCATTTTTGTTGCGTTGGATTTTTGTTGATGCTTCTTCTACCTCCAAACCCGATCGAGCTTCCCGATCAATTTTTCCATCCGTTTTTGATCATTTTTCAAGCTAGTTGAAGGTACTCTTCTCTTCTTTCTATTTTGAAGCTTTTTGGGTTATTTATGAGGTGTTTTTTGGGGTTTCCATTTCATTTCCTCCCCCATTACTGGTTTAGGGTTTTGGGTTATTTTCCTTGTTTCTTGTCTTTTTCCCATGTGGGTTCTTGTTTGAAATTCACCCCTAGGTTATTTACTTATTTTTCATAGGTTGTAACTTGTAGATTTCAAAATGATTCTGAAATTCCTAAGTGATCATGAGGTGGGAATTTCTCATATTCTGACATGTCAGAAACCCGATATACTTGTTTCAGGTTTTGCAGGTGTTTAACATTTCACTTTTTCTACCTTGTTTCAGGTTTTTCTAGGTGCTCGACATCCATCAAGATCCGCAGTGTGTCAGGAATTTCTACCTACTCGACATCCTCCAGGTTCCACTGTGTGTGTCAGGTTTTCCCACTTGTCAACACTTCCTCACTTCCGCAGTGTGTCAGGTTTTCATCGATGCTCAACATGTCCTAACTTCTGACATACACTCCATTGTGTCAGGTTTCCTAAGGTGTTTTGCAAGTCTCAAAAGTTGAACAGTGTGGCGGGTCTGTGCAATTGTCTAATAAACTTTCAAGCCTGATTGCTCTTCCAGAAATCATCAAGGCATTTCTTCTTCGAGACTCCTCATGTCAGACCCCGCCAATCTAAGGATAAGTCAGATAGGACAGGAAAGATGAAGTATAAGTATCAGAAGATGGAGTCTTCTTCTTACATAAGCTATAATTATGACATTAGGGACACAGAGCTTGGCAATATAGATATGGAGGACTTCTGGAAGAGAATTGAGGATTCTTCTCAGAATTCCTAGATGAAGTCGATAGCAGGCAGTGGTCTCCCTCTTGCAATAGGATTTCCAATATCAGCTCAATGCCCTGAATTCATCCTGGCCTGTGCTTCCAACTATGACTCAGCCTCCCACTCAGTAAGAAATCAAGCAGGAGAGTCTATAGTGAAATTGGATGGAGGTTACTTTGATCAACTCCTAAGGTTGCTTGACTTTGTGGAATATGTTGATTTAAACCTTAAATCAGCACAAAAGGCCTAGGACAAAGATCAGGAAGACTACATCAAGCATGTAAACAAGAAGTTCTTGATCAAGGCTAAGCCAGCTGTTTCTAGGTTTCCCAAGTCGGTCCCTAGAAGTGATTTTATTCTCAAAATCAGTGATATCATCACCCTGTTGAGTCGATTATTTGGACTCCCAGAGTCAAAATATTTCCAAGGGTGGATGTACCAGTTCATGGTCATCATAAAGAAGAATGACCAAGGGATTGATTGGGGTAGCCTAATAAGTGACGAGATAGACTCCCAAATGAAAACAGTCTTGTCTACCGGCAAGTTCTATATGATGTCATATGTCACCTATGCAGCAACAGGCATGAGAAACTACCCAGGGCTAGATGCGAAGGGAAACCGAGCAATGGAACACATATATCAGTACTTCCCTCAGCTGACAATAAAAGGGTCTGAAGACCAATATAGAAGAGTGAATGCCATGCCTTCTTCTATGAAAACATTTACAGGTTGGATCCTGATCTGAGGAAAAGAAGGGTTTCTGATGAAGCATGGGCCGAAGTGTCAAAATGGGGTTGCATCTTCTTGCAATTCAAGAATTTTACTTATCTTTGGGTGGTAAGGTTCCATGGTAACCCTTTCCATTTTCCCAGGTTCCCAGGTGACAAACTGATCCTTATGGAGTTAGTCAGACAATTGTTGGATTTTCACAAATTCCAACAAAGTAGGCACAAAGCCTCATCTCCTTCCCTATTTCCATTGGAAGGTATACATGTTCTACAGTGGTTAAGGCCAAGAACATGGTGCATGAGCTTTAGGAAAAATTGAAGAAACATATGAAGCTCAGGGAGGGATTTGACATCCGAGGAGTCCTCAAGTCATATGGAACCTTGTATCTACATGTGCCCAATGTGGAAGACATCTAGGTTGATCTTAGGGATGAAGTTGCCATATGAAGAAAAGACAACAACAGACTGATGCTTGAAGAAATTCAGATGTTAGATCTAGCTGATATCCCTGAAGGCACCGTGGACAATGAAAGTGTCCTGGACACTAGGTACGAATAGTCAAATGGAGACCAACATGGATTCCCAGCCATTGATTGGTTTGTTGCTGAAAAATCTTCTATCACTGAAAGAGCTACTCAGACTCTTGTCCATACCAAGGCATGGCTCATTTCTTGGGGAATGAGTTATAAGGAAAAGAGATTTTCAAAAATAGCCACTTTAGAGGTGGGACCCTCTAAGGGAGAGAGGGAAGAGGATAAAAGCCCTACCAAGAGGTAGATAAAATTTAAGTTTGTCAGAAAAGGAGAAAAGAAAGGAGCCACATCATCTTCCACTCCTTCAAAAAATTGAGGTACTGGATTCACCTCCTCCACCAGAACAAGGAAAAATTCCTTCAGAAGATGAGGTTGGTCAACCTCTCATTTCTCCTTTTGTTGATTGCTCATCAGAGGTAAGTCTCTCTCTTGCTTCTCAAGCTTTGACTTCAGAATCTTTACCTCCTCCTCCCAATCTTCCTCACCTCATATTTCTTCGCCACTTTCATTAGCCATGGCCAGCATCTTCTCTAACCTCTCACCTCTCTCTGCTGGACCTAAGATGGCCATAGATATGCCTCCTCCTTCTGCACCTTCATTCACTGAGTCTATCCCCACAGTCACCACACTTGCAGTCATCACTACTCCACAAGTAAACCTTCCTCCACCTACAGATGTAACCATAACACCTCCGATAGGGGAAAATTCTTCCACTGTACCTCAATGGTTAGTTGATCAGACCCCAAGGAAGAGGAAGGTGGTAGTTCCTCTACCAGCCTTTGACTTCAGTTCACTCAAGGTCTCTCCTGCCAAATCTGCCAAGAAACCCAAAATGGTTTCAAGGGTTTCAGTGGATGCCTCAGGGCATAAGTTTGCAGAGATTACCACTCCCGTGGCCAACAAAACAAAGGAGGATATAATGGTCACTGATTATCAGATTACAAGGGTTGATCTGGGAAAGGTAACAATAGAAGGAGCACAACAGGATGCTCAGGATGCCATGAATGTGTTGTGCTAGAAGCTGAAGGAAACGAAGGTGAGAAGAGATGAGCTAAAGGAGAAAGTTGAACAGTTGACAGAGGTATTGCTCAAGCTCTCAAAGCCTTCTCAGTCAACACCATCATCTTCTACCCCTACTCCTATCAGGTTCGATTTCTCATCGGTACCTATGATTGAAAAGATCAACGAGAAGGGGAGAACAGTTGATGAATGGATTCAGAGGCTACTCCTACAAGGAAGAGAGGTCATTGATGACACAGTGGAGGTTTATAAATCCTTGGAGGAAATAAAGAAATGATGGCGACAAAATGGATGATGAATTTTCACAGGAAGTTGGGAACCTTGAGTTAAATTTTGAGGCTCTCAATGCGCTGAAAAAGGTTCCATCCCATATCTTGATGGAAGAAGGAATCATTCCACATGGGGATAAGCACTTCCAGCTAACCAAAGCCATCAGATTTAGGATAAATATTCTCAGTGAAGCTTGTAGCAAGTTGAGGGAATCTAGAGATCAGTTGGTTGATGCCACCAACGACATAGAAGAGGAGTTGTCCAGGATCTTCACCAAGGTGTTGGATGAAAGCTCAAATATTCTACCTGCTGATGATTTCTATAAACAAATCCAAGAATCAATCCAGCACGAACCAGCTTCCATCTTCGATCTGACAACCATTGATAAGTTCATAAGGATTGAGAATGTTTTGGAATCATTAAGGAAACTCAATAAGAGATTGAAGAAACTTCCTGGCAATGCAAGCGACACTCAGGAAACTTGCGAGGTTCTGAGTGACTATTCCAGTGTGCTAGATGAAGCTGAGATGCAGGACATAATCCGGAAGTTCCAAGAATTTCAAGACAAGCAGGCTTCACTGGAGGAAGACAAGGATGACGAAACAAAATAAGCATAATGTTTCATGTCATTTCCATCCAGAGATTGACATGTCTTTTTCATTTTCATTTCGTCACATAGGAAGCAAATTTTGACTTGTTCTCCTGTGTGAGAGTCAAGAAAAATAGGATTCTTGTTAAATGACTATTTTCTAGGATTTATCCTATTTTCTCTCTGCTCTTTCTATTATAAATAAGGGATGCTTGTGCATTCCAAAAGGAGAGAGATTTTTAGAATATTGAGAGCTATTGTGAAGAAGAAGAAAAACTTTGTATTTTCTTTTTAATCATTGAGGAATAGAAACAGGTGTTATTTTGCAAACTTTGTGTTGTGGGATTCATCTATCTTGAGAGATTGTTCTTATGTCCAAGATCTTAAGCTATTCTTTGTTTAGTGTTCTTGATTATTTTAATCGTTTCAAATATTACACCCATTATCTAAAACTCGTATAAGTATTTCTTGATCTGTGTTTGCTTGAAAGAAAATACGTTCCTCTCATTCCCTTCCCGCTCTGTTTCATCTATAATAGTTTCCTTTCTAATCCATTCTATTTCTAAAGACTGTAACATCTCCATCTCGTGTTGATATGGATTTTGGGATTGTATCCCAACCCCAATGGTTAGAATAGTGTGAATATTGTACATATTATTTCTGTTGTGTTTTAGATCAGTAATAAACAGGCTGCCTCACCTGTCTTTGAGGAGGGATTTAATCCCGTGTACTGTGGTTGAACCTCATATTTTGGTTTGACAAAATATCCAACCAACAAGGTGTCAAGTTCAACCAAAATTTAAGCATAAATTATATGGGTAAAATTAGTGATGTGGGAGTCAATGTTTAGGATAATTCCCAGAGTGTTTCCAATGGAAACAAGACTAAAATGATCCCAAAATTGTAGTGACATGTATGGTAATTTAATCTAGACTGGTTTGTGTGAAAAAGATTTGGTGGTGGGATTAAAAGATGGGAACCGGGGCTTCACGACAAGGTGGTAAGATTGACATGCGCAATGAGTTTTAACTATGGTTTCTTTATTAGTTATTGAAGAAAAGACAACAATGAAAATTCGCTTTGCACAAGGGTAGATGTCTAATCTACCTCCAAGAAGAGGATGCCAATGTTTTGTGATCCATTCATGATTCATGGAGGAATGGAAGGTTGGGGCAGAAACCGTTGAATCTGCAGATGAGGGTGTGACCCTGATAAAAAAAATACAAGCACCTCATCACCAAAAGTTACACTGGGGAAATTATCATTGGGCACCATAGGTTTGTAAGACTTGCCTCTCCCCTGTGGTGCCTCTCTGAAGAATTTATTAGCTAGATCCATCGCATTTTCCTGCTTAACAACATGAACAGGGATTTCTGCCCTGTTTTGCCGCATCTCCATTTTGGCTCAAAGATTCTGCAACAACAGGGGACGTAGAGACAGACCCGTCGCCACCAGTAGGGTTTCTGAAGTCGCTGTTATCACCAGGTGTGCATCACAGTCTGCCTTCATGTAAGAACACACCATTATAGCTCTGGGAATGGGCCTGGTTTCCGCCACCCTCTGAAGTAGCGCCTCCCCCAGAGATCATTCCATCCAACATATTTCCAACAGCGTCGCCAGGGAGGGAAGATGCATGGAGTTTTTTGATAGGGGAGGGAAGATGCATGGAGTTTTTTGATAGGGGAGGTGGAGGTAGGTTGAGCAGGGGACATCCTGTTGTTAAGAGAAAGCAGAAAAGAATGTCGCACAAGGGAGAGAGATCTATCACCACAGGGGAAGGAGATTTGTTGAGCCCCGCCATCATTCTCCTCCCCCAAAGGCTGGAGCTACAGAGGGCCTCGATATAGACTCCAACACCATCAACATCAATGATAGGTTTGGGGGGGAGCGGGCTTCGAAGCTTTTGCTGAAATCCTTGAAACGTCCCCTATTCTCCCATCCTTCCCAGTTTCCACGCAGCGCAGCCTAAGAAGAGTCTATTTAGGGTTAGGGCTTGATCTTTTCAGAGAAGACATCGGGATGTCTAACCTGAGATAACTCTCTTTACCACATATACTGAGTTATATTTTAATATATTTTTAGAAATTCCTTGTCAAGCTTTAAGGCATTCTTTATTGCATGGAATCTGCATGGCACAAAACAACATGAATTGATCATTTGAACTTACTATTTGCTATGGTATTTTAGAAATGTCACACATTTTGAACCTGATAATAGCAATTATACATAACGAACACATATCTCCAAGAATAGAGGGCACTAGCTATCAATATGACTTATACCGATGCATCTTTTGATCTATTTTAAAAAAAAAATCGTGTCATCCTTTCAAGCATGATTTATTGTATGTACTATGTATGGCATATAAAATACATAGACATATGGTTTGTGCTTTAATTTGCTAAGATTTTTTTAAATAAGTTGTATAATCAGAAAGATAATATTGAAAATGGAATCTAATATCTATAATAATGTATTCTAAAAAATGTGTAATTGGAATCCAATATTGGAAATAATGGCAATAATGGAATCTAATACTGGAAATAGTGGAATCTAACATTGGCAATAATGGAATCCAATAATGCTGATAATGGAATCCAATAATGGTGATATTGAAATCCAATTGTATCAATAATAAAATCCAATAGTGGTAAGAATAGAATCCAATATAGTGACAAAAGATCTATAAATTCACCAAAATGTGAGAGAATGATCGTCCAAATTTATGGGAATATGTCCAAATTTATTGAAATGATGGTTATTAGAGAAAATGGGATATACCCCTATCTCTATACTAATAGGATTTACCTTTATTACAATCCTATGATTTACTTACATGAATGGAGAGTTGTGTGCTCTAAATAAATATAGAGCTCATTTCTCTACTAACATCATGAGAAGATTATATTTTTTAGGAAGTACTATTCTAGAAAAATTGTAAATTCATTAGTTTTCAAAACAATAGTTAACTCATAGCCTATGGATATCTGGTAATTACCTAAATCGATTGTATCACAATAAGTGTCTATGATGTTGATTTCCAACTATAAAATTTAATAGTCTTGTAATCAAGTTAGGGTTTAATTATTGCTAAGTTTTTGTTTTTCAGATAAATAATTAACCAATACTAAAACGGAACCAAGTGGATCTATAACATATAAAATTTAGATTTAAAAGACAAAATTTTAATGTGCAAGATCACTAAGATGGAGGAGATGATTAATTCAAAAAATTGCAAGTATTTTATGGATAAAAACACAAAAATGTGTAAAATGATTACTTAGATAGATTTAAGGCCTATGTAAAGTCCATATCTACTTCTATCAATCAAGTTTTAAGTTCAACTCTTATTTATTTATAAAGATTTTTTTATAATACAATAATGTTGTTCTTGTATTGTCCCTAAAGCAACACTTAAATAGTAAAGTAAGAGAGAGACATTTGTTGGTTCCGTATGAACTCATGAGGTAATCAACATTCAATTTGCATAATTTTTTTGATTTATCCAAAATAAAGAGAATCATGCATTTAATTTTATGGTGGTTGGAAAACTCTTGATCTGAAAAAAACATGTGCAAGTTTAAGATCAACAAATAAGGATGCATCCATTTATGTTTATGGAAAAATATATCATGGAATTCTTTCTCTGATTGTACAATATTGAATAGAAATAAGACCTTTCACCCCATATGTATATAGGAGGTCAAGCAATTTTGAAATTAGAAACTTTAGGTTATAAATTGATATTAAATATTTTGTTGAGAAATAAAATTTGTAGTTGAATAGCTCAAAAACAAACTTGAGCATGAAAAGGTAATTGTATCATACAACAATAATGTTACTTGGGAATTCGACCTATTCACGACATATTATGAGAAAGTATGACATAACGATAACAGGTTATCATTAAGGGATGAAATTGTGGAGAGATGGGGGAGTTAAAGCTCGATAGTTGGAGTAGGAAAAAAAGATAAAGATAGGTTACAATATCCATGACCTAGTAAGGTTATAAAGAGCTCAGTTTTCATACTACTATCTTACTCAAACTTGGCTACAAAAATATTTACCAGTCAAAATAATATAATATGGAATTTTCTAATTTGGAAATGCATTCTAGTTTTATCTTTGGGAAAATCTACCATGGTGGTAAATAATATGGGGCTCACAATTAGTTTACATGTAGTGCTCGACCAACATACTACGTTGGAAGAAGTTGAAGTCCAAGACAAGCGACTAAGGGATCAACCTTATTACTAAGAAAGATAATCTCTAAGTTGGTGACTTACTATGGCTAGATTACTCTTAAATTTTTGAAAACCCAACCCAACATTTTATATGAAATGATCCACCTTACTCAATCATATGTTCGACTCAAGTTACAAGATTGACTTAATGAAAGGAAAATTTCATGGATACATAAAGTAATTTTTAAAATGTTAAATGTAAAAATAAATCCAACAGATAAAAACACAAACTAGTACATAGGGACCAATCTAATGGTTGGAAATTTCTCATTTCCATGTTCATCACAACCTATATTTAAACTCTTGATCAGGTACAATGTGACTAAGCTTGTTAGATTATAAAATTTTATTAGCAATAACACAACCACAACCTAGTGTTCACATAAGTAGTCTTACATGGAGAATTTTGAGTTGTTGAATATACTATGTTATTTCAATTAAAATATAATTGTCCTGAAACCATGATATCATCATAATAATATGTATTGAAATATTTTTACTTAAGAGAATGGGAAGTGAAAACATGAATACTAAATCTTACTAAAATCTTGGATTGTGAGAAATCATTGGTCTTGGGGGAATATTTTGTCGAATTAGTTTACATACATTAAAGAATGGTTAAGGACAAAATATTAGTAATAAAATAAAGTCATGTATTTTTGTAGAAAAATATGTTTGGTCCTTCAATGTTTTTCAACCTACATCAGGTTTTCCATAATACTAATTTGTCTTCAATACACAACTTTTAATATATACTTTTAAAATTATCTCAAATTGAATTATAAATTTAAATTTATTTGAAATAACAAATAACAAATAATATAAAGTGTGTCCCACTTAGTGGCCAAAAATATTTTAAATCTGACTAGTAAATTAATCTTTAAAAATACTTTAAAAACAAAAATCTAGGTAAATTATGGATGTCCTGCACCTTGGTATATTTAAGCTCTTAAAAATACATGTTCGGTCATTTTTATGTGTTCGATCAAGTTTTGGTTTTCATATTTATTTTGACAAAGGTACAAAAAGTACAAAAAAATGGGACACAATTATATACTTTGACTAAAAGGCATAAGTAACCTACCTCTTTGTGATACTAGAAATGAAACTTTTGTTTCAACTACACTCTAGCTCCCACAATACATTGTCTTTCACATAAATCAAATATTTCTCTTATGGTAGTAAAGCTCTTCCAAACTCCCTCTCCCTCATATACACACCAAAAAAGGATTGTCCCCTTCTATTTCTAAAATTAATTTTTAAATTTCCAACTTCATTTAATATGAGAGTGGAGAGTGGTTGGATAGTTCTTAATATTCAATAAGGAATCTTATAAATTTAGCCAATACATTTAACCACACTAGGAATTAGTATTTCATTATTTTAATTTTACGCCAGTATATTTACTTGTGCAGAAGACAAGCCCTCAACCACTTATATGACATATTAATTAAATATTCCCTTTGGTTTTAATTAAAAAGACATAGTCAATTAGTGAAAAAGATATTTTATATATAATATTATATATTATTTACTAGATAAAATAATAAATCACTCATATTATACAATAATATAGATGAAAGGTTCTTAGATGACCCAGAGGTTCTCATTGCACATTCTTAGTAATTAGAATGTATGGATTCATAGACCCTAGTTCAACCCTCGAGCTTAACAATTACACTTCAACCAAACACTAAGTCATAATAAGAAACCTTACAAGTCCCTCAACTTATTGAGTTTAAGACTCTCTCCCAAACCACTTTGATTTTCATTATCCATTGCCTCTTCTCGATGATCCCTCCCTCTAGTTAGGAGGGTATGTTTTTTTCTAGACATCATACTCTTCACTATACTAAAATATCACGAATCATATTAAGCATCATTCAATTGCTTTCATTCATTTTTATTTCAATATTTCACATTAAAAGAAATTATTATATCTTATTTAATATGTTTAACTATAATTTAGTTATTATTCATCCACAATTTTGTCAAAACTATGCATTTGGTACGACATAGGCTTAAAACTTGCAAATTTTGAAGAGAAAAGTCTATTTGAATAAGTGAAGTGTAATATAAGGGTTGTAATGGTTTAACCAACACTTGATCAAAATAATTCTATGTTAAGACATTCATTCATTTTTGTAATTTTATTAATTACTAATAAATAAGGGTTTTGTTTTAGGGTTTTCGAGAAATGGGCTTTTGGGTTTTTGAATCTAGTGTTTTTGAGTGTTAAAGTTTTGAAGTTTTTTGAAATTTATGTATTTAAGGATTTGATTTTGTAAAATTTTAAAGTTTTTTATTCAGTATCAGGTTTTACATTTAGTGTTTAGGATCATTAGGTTCAAGATTTTAGGGTTTTAGGTTTCAACGTTTTTGAGTTTTATGTTTTGATCAAGGATAATTGTACTTATACTAAACTATTTTTTGTGTTTTTGAGGTTCTCTAGTTTCAAGAGTAGTGATATTGAAACCAAGTTCTACATTTCACTTTCATTTATTGCTATAATTAAAGTTTTTGGATTTCAAATTTAAGATTTTTCGATTTCAAATTTCAAGATTACCACATTTATGTCTTCAAGTTTCCGTAAAGATAGGAATATTATATACCATTGTAATTTTTTTTATAAGATTTTTAATTTTGAGATTTTAAACAATTTAGATTTTAAGTTTTGGTGTTTAGAATTCAAATTTCATGTTTCAAATTTTAAGTTTCCACGAGCTTTACCTTTTTTTACCTCATAATTTTTATTGCAACAAAATCATATACCTTCAATATATATTCTTACACCTTAAACTAATCACTAATACATATATTATAATACTTACTATAAAACGAAGGTAATCATTACAAATTTTACATACAATTTGTATGGAGTATTCTTACACATTTTAAACAATTGCTACTACACGTATTATGATAATTACACCAGAAGATGTTTCATTGTGAGAAGAGCTTCTCCGGCGAGTGTCCGTGTTTAGCGGGGATTTCCTTCCGACAATAATCTTCTTTGGCATGAATAAATTTACGCGTCAACAATCTCTTACAGTTACACATCCTCCTTACTGCCAAATTCCAATGGTAGTTTATTCAACGAGAGAGTTAATGAAGGTAGTGGGACAGATGGTGTTTCTTCCACCTGTTGTCAAACTACTATATTACGTGCTTCACAATTCAAATGAAATAAACGTGATGGATGCCACAGTGATGTAGATTATCCATGATGGAAATTGCGAAGCAGATGGCGTTGGCATTGTCGAAGGGTTGCTTATTTTCAACAGATGAGGCCCGGTATGAAGGAAGTCGTAGAGGAAATACAGTATAATATAAGTATGTCACCCCTCTAGAAGACCATCCACTTCTCCGTGCCCATAGGCGGAAATATAGTAATTTATGAGAAATTTATTGACACAAAACTTCGTTCTTAATATTCTTTCAGTGTTGTTTTGTGCGAGTTTCGCCTCCCGAGTTATAAGCACCGGTTCATTATTTATAAAAAACTAAAATGTCGTCCTCATGAACTGCATTGCTGGAAAGATGTACACAAAGTGGGTATGTTGAAAAGGCATTTGCAATCTTTCCAACGAATGCAATCGGTGGATATAAACCTAGACTCCACATGGTCAATTATTTGACCAAATGAATGAATGAGACTCATAGAATATCATATTTGTAAAATCTTCACAAAGTATTGATAATGTTTCACCAATGCAACCATTAGATGTTCAACATGATTATTTAAACTTTGCTACCATTCTCTCAACTTCTGCCAAAAGAGGAGCATTGAAACATGGTATGGACACCTTGGAGAATCAAGCATGTGCAACAAGAGAGTTTCAAAAGGAAGAGTAAACAATTTTATATAGTGGAAATGTGAATATCTTTATATTACATCCGTACAATAGTGAAACTCTTACATTGAGTGTTTGTAATAATTTAAATCCTTCATATCATAAATGTGTAGGCATGTGAAATGTTGGACAAAATTCATGAAAGATACATAGTCTAATGGAGTGCAATGATTGTGGGATATGAAAAAAATTGAGCTTGTTGAAATGACAATAAAAACTTTCACAAAATTACAATTGATAAGGATAAAGCTAGAGTCCACAACTTTTTCCAGTATCCTCTCGGCCCATGTCAAATGGGGAGATTTAGAACAAGGCATTTGTCTAGCGCTACCCACTCTATCAAACTACAGAGGAAGAATGAGTAAGATGAGAGTGGAGAGGGAACAACTAACAAAAGACACATGCATCCTCATTGGGAATTGACTTTGTTTTGCTAACTACATCCAATAGGTGTCCTATCTGATCATTTCATCTTTGCTAGCATATTATTGGCATGTGTAAAAAGAGGACCTTTGAAACTGGGTATGGACCTCTATCAAAGAATTATGGAAAATAGATTTTTTTCATATGTTTTAATTATAAATGCCCCGATAGATATAGATGGAAAGTGTGGGAGTATGTGAGTTGTTTTAAAAAATCCCTAAGATAAACGCAATATATATCTAGCATAACTTAGATTATCTAAGATTCATTTTTTAATTTATTAGAATGTAACCATTCCATTTTAGTGGAATAAGTGCCTTTTATAGAATTATGCCTAGAATATTTGATCATTATCTATGTGGTTGAGATTCTTGCTTGTATTGGCTATCTTGAGTAAATATAAACTTTATCATCAATATACCAATTAAAATTGAGGTCACTGTGAGGATGTTTTTGCTTGGTGTTTGTAGATCACATAAGAATATATGGTTACAATTATTTACAACAACTCTTCTTTTTAAGTTGGATCCTCAAATTGTTTCAACTTTTGTTCATTTGTCAAACATATATATGCAATAGTGCGCATGTGGGGTGCGGTTGAAATGGTAAGGATATTGATGAATGATGGAGGAATAAAAAGCTACCTAGATGAAGTTGGATTAAATGTCGTAAAAGAGTGTATGTTTTTTGTGTAGAACACAAATTATAACCACATACACTGGTTAACAAGATATTTTAAATATTCAATGCATTCATTGACTGATGTGGAAAGGAGGGTTTAAAAAGTATTCTTCCACCATAGTGAGAAGATGGAAAATTCTTTTAGATTGTTAAACATGCCTCCCTCACAAAAAAGCTTGGTGTTGTCAAGAACCTTTGTGTATGTGTTGACTACAACATTGCATCTAATGCTTATCCATGTTTGTTTGTGCAAATAAAATTGCAGTGGGAGATGTAAAACGGTTCTATCAATTCAAAAAAGAAAAATGTTCTTGTAGAGATTAAGTGAGAGATGTAAAATGGTTCCATCAATTCAAAAAAGGACAATGTTATTGCAAAGATTATTGGTAATGTTATGTGAAGCAGTCTATAGACATAGGATGACACAATAACAAGGTGCACCATATCAAACCTACAATAATGAATAAGGGATCAAGTTTTATTTCTAGTCTCTTAAAAAATATAAGAATTTGGAGATCTAGATCACCATGTTGTTGAATTCATCAAATCATATGATAGTTTGCAATGTGCATACTCCTTCAATTAAATACTTATTATTATAATCATAATTAGATAAAAAAATTACACCACCAAATAGATGTAGCTTTATAGTTATATTTTTTCTCAAACTTCTCACTTTGTTAATACTAGTAACCCCACCCCATCCAAATAAATTTGCAAAGCAAGTATTAACACTAAAGTAATTTGTTACAAAAATTTAAAACCTTTGATGGGTTTTTTTATTAATGTCTTGTATTATAATATTATGGAGGGTGTCATGATATTGCAGTGTTTTCAATAAACGTGTGCCTAAGATAAGTTGACTGAGATGAAGAAAAGAAAAAATAAAAAGGAGAAGGCCCCTTGAAGGAGATGGATAGATGCTTCACCAAAATGAAATGTGAGAGAAAGGCTTACAACCAATCTAATGCTTGGAGATGATGGAGATAAAATCTATTAATGGAGTGTGATTTAGTTACACATACAATAGTATGTATGTTAAATGGCATGGAACATTCCCCCTTAGAATACTCTTGGTGTTGTTGAAAAACTTTGTGTATGTGTTGATTGCCACACTACATTCAATTTGTTTTGCAAGAACGTGTGCAAAACAAATTGTTGTGAGAGATGTCAAGTAGTTCCATCAATTCACAAAAAGGAAAATGTTCATGTAGAGATTATTGGTAATGTTATATGAATTAACCTGTAGACATAGGCTGACATTATAACAAGGTGCATCATCTAAAACATGTAGTGCCACATAAGCAATCTAGTATAATTTCTTGTATCTAAAAAAATTCTAAGTGTTTTGAAATTTGGACCATGTTGTTCATATTTAAGTGGCACTTTTAGGAAAATTCTTCATATTGAGGGTGTTAATGTGGAGGAGGTGGAAAAAAAGAGAAAATAAAAAGGAGTTGTACCCTTGAAGGAGACGGAAAGATACTTCTCCAAGAGGAAATATGAAGGGCAGGCTTACGCTCAATGTAATGCTTGAAGATAATGGAGAGAGCATATCTTAACGGTTGTCTGTGATTGAATTATAAATACAAAATTATACATGAACATCCCTTTCGGTAGAGTCTAGTCTTTCACTCATGTGCAATTGCATGTTTAAAATAGGCATTTTTTATGAGTGCAATTTGTATTGAATTATTGTAAAACATGCATCTGATTTTTTGTTAAAAAAGAAAAACACGCATCTCATTGCGACGTCACGCCGTGGAACACGTTGATATTGCGTCAGACACTCCCAAATTAGAATATTTAATGAAGTTATTAACGGCGTTTCTTGTTTGATATACTTATTACACAGATCGTTGAATCGTGTTTGTTTTTGTTAAATTAAATGGAGAAAAGCGCTACATATCTGGTAGAGGGTGACGCCGTTGCCCCAATCAAGAGAGATTAAATAGAGAATCCATTATGATAAAAAAATCCCACTAAGCTTTCGTCGTTGGAGAGGGTTTGTCGCTTCTGCGCGTAGACAAGAAAATGTAGCCGTATGTCACATGGCAGTAGCGATGAGATTGCGTCCGCTGTGGAATCTTTTGTTATTTTCCTTTTTCTAGATGATTTAATAGATTGGCATATAAATATAAAATGTAGAAAGTCTATATGCTGTCTTGGTTCTATATGAACGGTGGACCACTGGAGAGAACGAACAAAGGAATCGCGTATGTATCCCGTGTCTTCTCATAATTATTGAGGGAGACCAAAAACAAGGGGTTGAATTTGACACTCGATCCTTGCTGTTAGGAATTGTTCTTGTGAGAGCTATGTATTCAACATTGTATTAAAATATAATTATTTAAAAATCTGCCTGAAGTTTCACCGCGTATCTTTAGCAAAATTAAATTATAATGAATTTTTTTTAATAATTAAAAGGAAATCAAGGTTTGTCTAATGAGTTAGTGTTGTGAAGTTCTAATATAAAATAAGTCTCATTCTAATATTTGAGTGAGTATAATGGATCATTCATTGCACCACAGATAAGTTGGGAGTTGAACTCATGACTTGGACAACCATCAACCAACAAAGATGGGTTTTCAGGATAACTAACCTCAACAAGAATCATTCTCTAATGACAACCAACAATCTATACATATGAATAGTTTTACAGGACAACCAACAACCCATATATCATGATGTTGCATTTCATTGTGTTTTTATCTATCCATTACATTTTTCTTCTAGGGGATAGGAATCTGCTCACACAAAAACAAGAAAAGTATTCACATTACATCCATAAGAATAGAATGTTCTTAATTATATCCAATGTTGTCGATCATGCTCACTTGACCTCGAACAACATAGGAAACTACCACTACTATTGAAAAAATTTGCTTGAATTTAGTTGATTTGGTGCAGAATGGAAATGGAATATTGGTGTTATATTTCCCCCACAATTTGAAATTTCCATTTATTTAACAAGTCAAGAGGAACACTGCAAATGAATCACACCACACAAATGAAAATAAAAGGCACCGTAACTGATATGTGGCCCCATCATTGACGACTAACAAGAGGTCATTGATTGACCTGTAGCATCCTATGCCTCCATCCTCCAATATCATGTTGCTTACTCAGCTTATGAAGACATGAAGCAATGGTTTCTACATTGTGATTCTTATTTTCTTCCCCTCCCCCATTAATATTTTGGTGGTTGAATAGAGTAGAGTAGACCACTCACCGCCTCATGAGTAAACCAAGGATCGAATCCATGACTTGGACTAGCCTCCCTCTAATCTAGAGTACACTGGACCATTCACCACCCCAGAGGTAAGTTGAGAATCGAACCCGCAACCTATGTAAGCCTCCTTTTAATCTATGCATGGTCCAATAGAATAAAGTGGACCACTCACCGCCCCATGAGTAAGTCAAGAATTAAACTCACGAACGTGACAAACATTGAGCTCTAATGTATGAATAACAGGATAAAATACAATAAACAACTCACTACCCCACGGATAAATCATGAATCAAACCCAGACCGTGAACTTTCTAAATAGGCCAAATGAACCAACCGTAATTGCAAAAATTAAAAAAGTGAACACTGTTGAGGTATTTTACGGTTTGAATAAGCCTAAGTGCGAAAATATGGCTGTCAAATTCACTAAGGTGGTAGTTTGGTACATATTAAATGGAATTTAAAACTACTGTATCAGGTTTGTTGCTTGGAATTATTGTACACACACCAGAATTATTATCAGTTGTAAAAAAATCTAAGCACGATTTTCCTTCGAGGCCTTTGCTCCAGAACTTTTGATAGTATTCTCCGTAGTTAAATTTTCTATATCGAGCAGGGTTATCGCCGCTGATTAACGGAGGAGCAGGTTCAATTAGTGCATCAGGTGAAGGGCAGTAAAAAGTCGGTATGGAGATCCTTGCTTCACTAGAATTCACTACAGCACGGTGAATTCCACTTTTGAATAATCCATTGCTCAAAACCTGCAACAGTACACCAACTTTCTCTATGTTAATTTAATAGATGTATAGTAAGGATACAATTTTTGAGTACATGATAATATGGTATATACCTGCAATTGGTCCCCAACATTGACTACGAAGGCGTTTGGAATGGGCTGCACTGCAGACCATTTTCCATTCCTGAGCACTTGCAAGCCTGAGACATGGCCTTGAAGAAGAACTGTGAGAGCATTAGGATCTGAATGAGCCGGTAAGCCAAATGTCAGCTCGGGATTGGGGCAGCGAGGATAATAGTTTATGGCCATGTGTTGAGCATGGTTTCCAAGAGCTTTGTCAAGAAAGTCTGGTTCGAGTCCCAGGCTCTCCGATATCGCAGCTAGCAACCGTAGAACCAGGCCTCTTACCTCTGTGCAATAATTTCCAACCACCTCTCTGTATTCAGATTTATAAAACAAAAGCAATATTAATGTACCAGATCCGGACATAACTTCAACAGACCTATTTAATATATGGTATGGGTATAATTTGTGAACCTGTAAGCAGGAGGTTCAGAAGGCCATGCGTCTATAAATTTCTCTAAAGGATAGCAATGGTGCCTCAGATAATCTCTCCAGTTATATACTTGTTCTTGCTCAACGTTGAAACTAGTTGACAAGCGTACAACACGAGATGGGTCCTTGGAATAATACTGTTCTCTGAATTCCACAGGCATGCTGAAGAACTCTTTTGCCAATTCCAACGTGCCATTAATAGCTGTCTCCGACACTCCGTGGTTTACAATCTAAACACATGTTCAAGAAGATTCTTAGTATTATACAAGGTATAAACTTTAAATTATGTGGGGTTATGTGGGAATAAAAAAAAAAAATGCAGAATGCTTGTGATTATGGGATTCTACATTTTATCTCTAATTTATATTATTCAACCTTTTTTACACAATTCCTTCTATAATCACACATATTATATACCGCCTCACTGGAATAACACGCTGTTTAATCCATATATATACACCTTATTATGGACAGAAACAAATATATGTAAGGCCAGGAATTAGAACCTGCAAAAATCCATGTTGTTGACAAGCATGTCGGATTTTTTGAATCACCGATTGTCGGGAGGGACCATTGAGATCACCGAGATCGACCACAGAAACAGAGTCGGACAAAGGCAGCTCGTCTAAGCTCGGCCGTTCGCTCGGCGGTCTGATATACTTCCTTGGAATCTGGAGATAATGATTTCGATCAGAAATGAGCCTGGCAGCGTTTTCATCGCTGGGATTTTTCTCCCACGTTGTCAAGAGCTTTTCCATGGCACCATCCTAAGGAGCCAAAGCCTCCACAGTTGCATACAGCACCATGATATCGTTGCTGGTTTAAGTTGATTATATCAACCAATCACCGGAAGGAAGACGAGTTAAATTGTGAGGTGACAGTTCGACTTTAGTGGTTTCTCCTTATAATCCAATGGGCGAAACACGCTTTGAGGTGGGCGAAAACATGTGCCATGCATATAGGCTTATAGCAATACAAAAGCCTTGTGTCACGCGTGACGTGGGCAGGATGATTCACCGAATGACTCTTTCAGTTTGTCCTGTTGTGGTCATGACTCATACACAGGTTAAATAATGGTGCGAGTTGTATGGTCTGTGGGGTACCTAAGTATTGTAGTTTCAGCTACCCTCACATGTTACCGTCGTGTCGGTTCCTGAGCGCACTAATGGTGCTACTGAAATGGTCGGCATGGATTGATGGGCTGCATTCAATTCTTGACTTTGTTTAGAAAAATCTCAGACTTTGTGTGGAAATTCCAGATGCTTATTTGTCTATGGTGTACAGATATGGTCGTTGTAGCCGGTGCACTTCTTTGGTGTAAGAGTGACCAGCGGCCACCGTCACGTTATCATATTTTCCACTTGACACCTAAGTAGGGTGGGAAACCAAGTTTGTTTCAAACTTTTCCTCTTAAGGGAATATTCCGATTAGGTACAACTGGTTTGCAATAAAAAGAGTCAAAGACAATGTAGCCTGGGCCACCCAGGGATTAATTTGAAGTTTATTATCCTGCCGAAGATATGGATATTGTCTTCACCTTACCAATTAAACATTTGCATTGTTTTCAATCATATTG
The DNA here is from genome assembly GCA_019776745.2 of Taxus chinensis. Taxonomy (NCBI): domain Eukaryota; kingdom Viridiplantae; phylum Streptophyta; class Pinopsida; order Cupressales; family Taxaceae; genus Taxus; species Taxus chinensis. Next base: position 823,591,387 of record CM034149.1, read on the forward strand.
TGACATTTGTATTTAAATGGGGCTGAACTATAGTTTTAGGTTTTGATTTTTGTATGTTGGCAACCATCCATTGGTCATTGCCTTTATTTGGCACTGTTGAAAGTAAAAGTTGATATGCTATGAAGCATTTAATGCATTAACTGTGTGTCCTACAAATGTGATGGATTTTGAGTGGCTCGAGGCACATATCACTGTGCATGACACGGCTTTATACTTTTGTTTAAGGTGGTGTTTCCGGAGGGAAAAAGATTGAAGGTCTGGATTGTCGAAGAAATTTGGTATGAACACCCTTTGCCACGATTTTACCGAGGTAAACCGAACTATTCTGTCCTATCTTCTGTTTTACAAGAAATTCAGAATGTTGTTTTTGCTTATATGCACGTCAATGGTTATTTAAACAACTCCATAAATGATCTAGGGCAGTCTTCGTTCTCTACCCTCTTCGAGCTCAATAAAAAATCTATGGCGAAAATACTAACTCAGACTTTACGGTTGTTCATTTTTTGCATTAGGTTAATTTTTCTCCTAGGAATTGCAAATCATGGGACGTGTGGGTTCTTAGTTATTCTGATATTTGGGGCGTGATTAGTTGGAAAATAGGAGATTGTGTAGAGATATGTAAATGGCGATCATCACCAACATGATTATGATCGTTTGACGCAAAGGAGGTTTCCTTGTCTATTATTATTATCAGTGTATTCAATTTCATGATGTCTGATAGCAGTGAAGCTAAAGATCAAGCAAAAGAAAACTTGTATGACTTCCTGATATTTTCATCCCAGTGACCAAAAGCATGACTTGTTTATCTACATCATATTTTTGAGACTATCCGGAGTCTGAGTAACAAACGATTTAAAATGCACCAAAATGGATCGAGTCTACGAGACACTACGAAATTTTGTGGTAAGAGCACGAGACTCCATTGCCATAAAAATAGAAAAGAGACACTCATTTGCAGGTCAAAGACTTCAGTTGAAGTATTTAAGTCTGTCGCTGAGTTTTGTACGAGGGGCTTTACAAAGTCTGAGATTGCTTGGCGTATTCATTTTTCTTAGTCCGAGTCTTGTAACTATAATCTACATTATATGCCTACACTCAGTTTTGAATCCGAATTTAAAAGTTATTTTCCATTTAATACAATTTTTCCAAGACATTTAATACAATTTTTCCAAGACCAAATCAAAAGACCAAAATCGGGGGTCTTCAGCAATGTATGTGATGTTCTTGTTAACTAGTTACACACACTTCCACAGACTTGCCACGGTGAAGATTCCGGGAAGTGGTGGGAATGAAGCTCATGGCTTTTATACTTGTGAATATGGGTTCTTAACAAAAGCTGGTTTTCAGCAAGGTACCCAAATGGACATTACAAGAACCAACTCTTTGAAGGTGGTCATTAATGGAGACGGTTCGTCGAGTATTGATATGGTGAATTGGGCAATAATTTGTCTTCCAAGGATGCTCTTAAGATTGAGTCACAAAATAATGCGGCCAAGGAACATTTTGAAAAAACTATGTCACTATGGTGGTATTCATTTTATTTTGGGCAGGTTCTCTGCTTATGAGAATGTACATGCATGGATCATCAAAGAGTCAAGAGTCAAGACTTGTGATTGCTTGGACATGTGGTTGAAAGTTTTGTTTTCTCGTCATAGGTTACATACTGGTTAATTTATGTATGGTAAAGTCATCCAAGACAGTCCTTGTACAGGGTTTGGCATATGATAGTGACTTTGTTTTAACCTCAACCATGGAATTTTGAGTTTGATTTTTAGATATGTTTAAGAAATGCCACCCTTTATAGATCGAGTTTCTTTGTACATGGAATTTTGTTAGAGATATTGTGGAGTTTGTTGGGAAACCGCTAATCAAGTAACCAAAAGTGCTAGCATACTAGGTTGTATTTAGTGGAAATCGTGAAGAAGTTTTTTGTTTTTGGTAGCAGACAAAGTATTCAAACATGTGATTTGCAGAACATACGAGTTAAAGGATTTTTTTCATAAGAGCTATACTGGAAACACACAATACAAAACCCATATGGTGATGGCTTCCACGACAACTCTTGTGGCAGCTCAGTGTGCTGAAGTTGTAGAGTATATGGGTGCTGAGAAAAGGATGATGAACTGGATAGGTGGTGCCATGAGGGGCTAGCAAGAGGTGATGAAATCCTAAAGAGAACTAGAAACAGTTTCATTTAAAACTGCCTCTGCTTCATTTTTTTATCTATAATTTTTTATCATCTCATGTTGTCTTGTTATTTCAATTACTAGCAGTCAGTTGATACCGTGTTTATTTGTGTTAGGCATGCTTCATTGGAAGTTGGTTTTTATGTATATCAAGCATGGACAGGTGAGAATTTTTTATTTTAAACACTCTGTATTTCATGAACCAAGTAGATGATAGGTTTTAATGGAAGCTATTAAAACCAATTTTGTTGTGCCATTGTTGTCTCTTCCATCTATTGTATTTCAATTATTATTTTATGAATTGTATTCAAAAGAGATTGTGAAGTTCATCAGAAATTGGTTAAAATGCAAAGTTGGTTTTAGAGTTGAAGTCGTCATGGAATTGATGCTTCTTATTTCAAGTCTCCACCAAAATTGTTAATTTTTTTCTACTGACAATAATATGCCACTTGTAATTTGAAGTTGTTTTGCAATTACCTACTCCTCTACTTAACTGCTAATTTAAATTGAAATTATGTTTTTGGTACCAGGTTTGACCATTACAAGACACACCTAGAATATGGACAAAGCAATAGGTTGAAGGGTGGAAGCCTACTGTTAAAGGGTCGTTCATGATAAAGGAGGCATTTTCTTTTGCTAACTGCGACATTGCAGAAGATATTCTCAGTATTTTTTTGAGCCCACATAGAGGTTTTTCTATCGTAGGGAAATCATAAACATATTGGGTGATTTGGGGTTTCAGATTACCAGTCCAATGGATAATTTCATCAGAAATTATTTTACCAATCGGTAAGGATGTAGTAGAGCCATCGCCTCCTCGTCCCCTGAAAATAGAAGAAATTCTGGAAGTTATTGCAAAATTCCCAGCGCTACTAGAAACACGATAGAGTATTGGATGGGGTCTGTTTTAATTAGACAATCAATTTTTGTGGTTTATTTAAATGTGCGTGTTAATCATTTTCACAGGTTTTGACGGCATTGAACTCCATGGAGCCCATGGATTCATTATTCACCAGTTCATGAAAGACAATGCAAACGATCGCTATGGCAGAACAATGGAGAATCGCTGTAAATTTGGTTTGGAAATTGTGGAAGCAGTGGTGGATGAAATTGGAACAGAGCATGTGTGAATTAGGATTTCTCCCTTTTCAGATTATTTAGAAGCTTATGACTCAAATCTGGAACCTTTGGGGGTTTAAATGGCAGAGGCTTTGAATAAATACAATATTTTATATGCCTGCTTTGTAGAGCCAAGGCATGAGAAGGGAGTTGGAATGGACAAGAGTCTATTTCCCATGCCAAACAATTATCTCTCCTTCCTCTTCAAAAAATAATCTATTTATTTTTAATTTTCAATTAAAATTATAATTATTTGTCCTATCAATTTTCAAACTAATTATTTTATTGACAATAGTTGATTGTTTATATACATCATAAGAGTTATAGATCATATATTACCCTCCAATGTTCCAAACCTCCAAACAATTATCTCCCCTCCTTTAAAACTAATCTAAACATTATTAATTTTCAATAAGCATTTATATAAAGAAATTTCATATGAGAGTAGAGGGTTGCTACTTTTGCTCTAGAAGTTTTTCATTTAAACGAGTATTTGGTATGAAGACAAATCTATGAGTCTCGAATTGGAACCATATTGTCAGTCTTGCATGAAGTCAAACACCGCAAACAAACATTTCTACATACAATTTTCTTCTTTGTACCCCTCAACAATAAATAGATGCCTCTGGTAACAAACCTGCTCACTTCCCAACTAGTTATGGACCACAATCTATAAGTTTATGCAATCCCAGTTCACCCTCTTAAGATTTCTGCGTACATTTGATCTCTGAAAGGAAGCTGGGTAACTTGAAACGAAGAATAAAAAATTGTTTTACATACTTATCTACCTAACCCATGTGGCCTTAATTACACATTAACCTTTTGCACTTTTAAGTAAAAGATCGACTACTTCCACAAGGTTAGTGTTAAGGGTTTTCTCAGATCTTATTTTGGATCAGTTTTTAAACTATCGAGAGACCTTGCAGTAGGAGAATATTTTGTAATTTAGTTTATGCTTTGCTGCAGTAAGTTTAATTGATAATTCTCAATTCTAGGCTTAGGTTCTGATGGGTTAGGGTTGATCTTTTTTTTCCAAAAATTATATACAGATAAGTATCAGTATGTTTGTTTATAGAAATCCGGCTACAATTCAACTTTAATTTGGTAGGATTTCAAGTTTGAGTCCACGCCATGAAGTTGGGTTTTGGTCATGGATTATATAACTTTTGTTGTGGCTTTTAATTATGATGATGATTACCATCCACATAGGTCATCTACATCCCAACTAGCAGTTCTCCTGAGCATAATTGCCCCCTTGTTGGGATGAGGAGACTTTTTCACTTTATCTTAGTGCTATTCAAATTTTGTTTCAGATGGGTTTCGGCCTTATCATTAAGCTATGAAATAAACTCGACATTGCCATTCAATCTCAACAGGGTTACTTGATTTTCTTAATCATAATATTTCTTTTAGAGGAGAGGCTGCAAAATAGGCTCCCAAGCGTTCTTTGATTCTTACCTCATCATATCACAATGCTTCGTGTTTTTTCTCTCGTTATTACCAGAACAACACACAAACACTCTCAGGCATCGTTATGACACTTAACTTTAGGTCCAAGACATGATTTCCTAGCAAAAAGATCTATGGATTACCTACAACTACTATTGGATACTACAATCAAGGTAATGATAAGACATATTTACATTTTTCATTACATAGTCCTTTACCTTAAAAAATGACATGTACATGTTTTTTGCTCAAATGACCATGCTTAAAGAATAGTCTACAACCTATCATACATGAAAATACACGTCTTCATCAATTTTGCCAAAGAACGTCTTAACTTTTCATATTCGTTACATTTTGCATTCTGACTTGTATCATGTCTTCTAAGATGATTGCAAAACCTTAGCTTCCATATTACTTATTTATGCAAAACAACATTTCACATTATTTATTCTTCTTTCGATCATCTCCCTTCAACATCATCACATATTATTCACTTCATTGATTGTAACATGTAAAGAAAAACCTTGCATGTTTACGACAATTTGTCTTCATAGTATTCATTCAACTATCTTCAATGAATACATACAGTTTGGTCCATGACATATCATCTACCTCATGTTAGAGTTTATGATGACAACAAGTTTCTATTACTTACACTTACCTCTAGGTCCTTCCAATTTCTTGATTACCACCTTCTTTTCTACAGTCACATTGTAATTGGACAACATTGTTCGATTGTTAATATAAAATCATAAATAACACTGCACTTTAATAATTTTCTATTCATTCCTCCCCATACCACAAAACACGCGAATGAATGGAACATATGAAAATTCTATAGAATATGGCAAAAGACTATGATCGCCCTTCACTCACTAGCTTTTGAACTGCATGTTAAAAACATGTTTCAATTAATGTTTCATCATGGGAATGACCGCTGCGACATCAAATTCCAAGCAACAAATATACAAAGAAAAAAACTACTCTTACATTGTCCTTTGTTCATAACAAAGTCCTCCTCAACAAAAAACTATTTCTTCGGCAGGATTTGCCATATCATGGCCTTGTTTAGATATTTTTCAGTTGTAAGAAATAGTCAAAATATATTTTAGAACATGGTGAAGGATGGGAAATTTTTTTTACAACCTGTCTTGATATGACGTAAGTTGTTCTTTTTATAAATACAAGTCAAAATTTAAGTTGTTTCAAATTATCATTAAGTTTTCATTGAAATGTGACCTTTCGAAGTGACTTCAACCCTTGCTTGTCACTACCAGTACCAATTGCCACTTGCCAGTTTCTAGCCATTCAATAACTATGTTATTGAATCTTGTAGTCTTTTATATTCTAGTAATGCTCATTATTCCAATTTCTAGACACCATCACTCTACTCTTCCATAGTAGTTCTGAACTTTTCAATATAAAAGGTAAACAATAAGTAGTTACAGACCTACGATTGAACCAGTCCTTGTCGAGGACGGCAGGTAGTATATTTTATAATACTTTATACACACTTCTAATAAACACCTAGTAAATGTGTTGCAATTTTTTTTTTTTTGAGGTCAGCTTTATTTATCTAGTATTCAATGCATGGTCATGGAGATAGGAATCTAGCATGTTGCCAAGTTCAATGCTCAATGCAGGGAGGTGTCATGATACACTATGAAATATTGTCACTGACAAGTCTTGTAATGTGCAATGGGCATTTGCAATTTTGCAACATTCAAATTTGGTATGCAGATTTCTCTCAGTCCACCACTCACATTGGTCACCCATATAGATCATGAAAGTAAGATTACACTGTGCATGTTTTAAACTACTAAGTAGTGCAGTGAGTAACATTGTGACGCTTAGTGATTATCATTTTGAGTTATGCAGACTTTAGATATGGACATGGCTTATACTTATGTTGATTAGCATGATGTTTTGTGACTAGATGCATTTGGATTATGGTTGGATTTTGTTTTCAGTATGATCTACACTGACTCATGGACAGACTATTGGATATTGATATTATTTTTATATAGATATATTGCATGTGTTCTAACATTGGATTTCTTCGCCCTGATGAGTAGAATGTAGTTGTTGAATTTATATTACTATGATTTTGGAAAATGATGAAATGCATAATTAAGTTGTGAATTAGACCTAGAAATAATGATTGCTTGAATTACGTATAGATGTTAATAAATTTCATGCATATGATTATTTTGGATATTTTGACATGGCCGCAAGGCCGAAGAGGGTATTTTGCATTTTTGCAGGAAACACAGCATGATCACAACCATGAGGGGGATTGGGGACCAAACACAACAGAATGTCGGGTGGTTACAACATTGGTCGTCAAGGCAACTTGTAAATTGTATTGTGTTAACTTTGTTCTTGTATGTGTTGAGAAAATTTCCATGAGGGGGAAATTTTCCTATGTGACCAAGGGGGTAAGAATTTTATTACTTGTTTTACTTGATTTAGTAGGTGAATTATTTTGTGGAGTCCTTTGTTAAATTACTTTTGTTAAGTGTGTTTGGATTAATGTAATATCTTGTTTTAGTTTTTAAGCCTTGGGAAAGTCAAGTGGGTGTAATAAATTTTGATTGTTGGCTCCTTGAGCCTTGTGTGTCCTCTTGTATTAAATGCTTGGTTTTGAGTGTTGACCACTCCATGCTCTTAGAATCTCTAATTTGAGATTGAGAGCAATTTTAGGGGACTTGTGGGACAAGTTAAACTTGTCCCACACTTCCCAAAACCCCTTACCAACCATATCTATGGGTTGGGAATCCAAAAAGGGGGTTATTTATTGTTTTAGGAAGGGAAATATGACTTTGGAGTGCATCTTCCTCATTTTGCATTTAATTGTGCCTTAAGGCACATGGGAAAGGGTTGAATGTGGAAGAGGGTTGTCATTCAACCCAACCACCCATTTATGGTGTTTTGGGATTTGAGTTGACCTTGGGAGATGGTTTGAGGATGTGTGATGTGGCATCCTACATGGAGCCACATCACCCTCACCCTTACCTTTGATCTATTTATTGAAACTTCCTCTCTTGTTGAGGGGGTTGGAGCTTTGTTTTTGTGTTGTTGAAGAGTTCTCCTTTGTTATTTTGAGAGAGAAGAATTGGGAGAAAGAGATAAAGAGAGTTTTTGGACTTGCATGCTTGGATTGATTTGGGAAGGAGCTTGGACAAGTTTCTTGGTTTAGGCTTCTCCAATGGAGAGGTAGGGAACCCTCTCCTTTGTTTTTGCTTTCATATTATTATTTCTTCTATGCTAAAATTGTAAAAAAATGCATGTTTACTTTGGTGTATTGTGAAAAATGGTTTGAATGCTTATTGTGTAGTATAGGAGAGGTCTATGGGAATACTCATGAGGGAGGCAAAAGAGTAGATTAGGATATTGTGGAGGGAGTTTGAGAGGGATGCCCATCTTGGGTAGGAATGTTTACATTCTACCTTGTCTTTGAGGAAGCCATAAGAGGAGGGAGGCATAAGAGTATGGGAGGAAAAAGGGGTACTTGAGGGAGGCATAAGAGTTATAGGGGCTTGTGTTTTATTGTGGAGGGTTTTGGATGGGCATCTCATCTCATTTGGGAGGCATAAGGAAAACATTCCCATAGTTCCTTCTCTTGTTGGCTTGGATGCAAGCCTTGTTGTGTAATGTTGATGTTATTGTGTGTCTCTTTGTTCTTCTATTTTAGCTTGAATGTTGTGAAGAACTTGTATTGTGGAAGCATGTTTTGTTGCCTTGAGTTGGAGACCACCCTTCCATTGTGTTGTGTTTGGGGCTTGGGGGTCAATGGAGGAGATTGCTTCTCTTCTCCATTGAGATTTGGTTGGGAGGAGAGTGTTGCCTCTCCCCCTATCTTGGTTGTGATTGAACTACTTGGAACTTGGAGCATGGATGAAGAACACTATGGAGCTTGTGAAGACTTTTTCTATTTCTTTACATATATTATTTGGTTGTAAAACTTGCAAGTGAAAGAAAGTTGTATCATCTTGTTTTCATTCCAAAATAAGGGACATTGTAATCTATAGTTGCTCCAAGAGACACATGATTGAATGCAAATTTTACTTGAAAAGTGTTTACATGATTGTAAATATGTTCCACACGAAGTAAAAGGTGTTGTAACAAAATAATTGAGGAAATTTGTATTGAAATGTTAGTTCTCTCACTCAAAATTTATTGGAAATGTTGTTGATTTCTTGTGGAATATTTTGAAGAAATTACAAAAGGAAATATATTAAGATTTTGTTTGGATACTTGAAAGTAATGTGTAGTAAAGATAAAAAAAAAATAGTGCATTACTCCTTACATACTTGTTGGAAAGGCTTAAGTTTTTAATGATTTGCAATGCCAATAAAACCTCTTCAAGCTCTAGTTCCTTCATGTTTTATTCATCTATGAATTCATTGTAAAATCCATTGCAAATAAACAAGAAAACGAAATCAAAACCTCTTAGAATACCCCTGCTATATCCATTGAATTGTGAGGAAGGAGATTGTAATACAAATTTCTAAACTTATCAAGTTCAATGTCCAATACCCATTATAGTCTAGCAAAAGTATTAATAGGTTTGAATATCTTTCTTATCTAAGTAATACTAAAACTAATGAATCTAGTGATAATAAATTTTAATAATATTAAGGTACTAATAAGCATTATTTTGTTATATATCCACTCTAACAACTATCTCTAACACATATGTAATAAACCACCATCCAATTTTATTAGGCCAATGAATTACATATTTAACCTACGTAGTCTCTATACTGGTAGTAACAAAGCATATTATGCCCCTGTATATTCTGGTAGGAAACCGATCCACCTCTGTCAGGCTTCCACCCGGGGTGACTTTCTCCTCTGTACCACGACCTATTCTGATAATAATAATATCTGAAGGTGAAACTTGAATTTGAGGATGCATTCGATACTGGACAGATAACAACAAAATCGGACAGTCAGCTCCTTGAAATGCCCTCTCAGCCGTGGATCCCCACCTCGTACTCACCTTATAGCACCCAATGAGAGTGGCTGCTGTCCACGCGGCCAGACTGTATCTCTTTGTCCAGTCACCTCATAATACTGCTTCTGCCCCAATAAAACTTGAAACATTCGTACTACCTCCTCCTCAAATGATTTAATAAACATCTCCTTGAAGGCGAGCCCCGGATTCGAAGGGACATTCAAAACTGAACAGATAAACACCCTGCTCACTGGTTCGCCTCTCCTACCCGACTGTCCACGCGCTCAGGACTCTTTCGTTGCTTCTTTGTGCCATGCGTGGCCAGGGGTGAGGAGAACAGGGAAGAACGCCGGGTTTATTACCTACTTCATGCTTAGAGAACTCTCCATCTTTCTCCACGCGGCTCAGGATGAATTCCACCGCAGGCCGACCTTGTAAGATCCTGGATTTGCAAAATCTAGTCAAATATATGACAGGCGGCCAGTTGTTTTTAACTTGCACGCAAGAGGATACCTTCCAATAAATGACGCGGCCAACGTGCTTATCTCATTCTTCCCGGTCGGCCGACACCCCACTCCAAATCTCACCTACTGTGTAAAATAATAAATACCCTTCTTCCTGTAAACATAACGGAAGGTGGTAAAGAAAACGGTGAGGGGTGTTGTTGCAGTGGTGGGAAGCCGGCCCTAAGCTTGCCCGATCCATGGCCAGGCGATTGGTTCATGAGGGATGTATTTAGTTTCTATTCTTGCGCGGGAGTTAGGCCAGCTAATTTGAATTTCCGTGTGATAAATTATCTGTTCAGAGTATAAATTCCCCCTAAAGAATACACTTTCAATTTCGACTTTGCATTACTTAATGTCTAAGACTAACCATGACCGTGTTGAATTCGCTGCATTATGGACGATCAAGCCAAATAGTTCTATAACGAAATCATTTCCTACTTCCAGTTTGAGAAAATCCAAAATAGGATGAGTTTTATTTTTTTAGCGAGGAATAATGTAAAAACAGTTAGCAAAGAATCTCAGGATTTCCAATCTTGGTTAATCCTCCTTCCCCGTAATCAGATGGCAGGGTGCCCAACCCATGTCATTCAATTTTGTTAAGAATGTTTAATCAGTGACTTATTGTCATCTACCTGACTTTATGATAGTGTGCGGCCTGTAGGAGTGCTCTACTCACCAGGCAAGGGTTATTTAATTATGACAGTGGTAGTTGGACTTCCACTGCCCAAACCTTAGTAAATGGTGATAGTTTGAAATTCCTTACTTTGCAAGTCTTCTTTAAGATGGGGAATAGCCAGTTAGGTAGTTGGGCATTAGATACTGTACTAGGTAGTAGTGGTAGGATACGTATCAGAATTTTCAAATAATTATTACCTTAAATATAATTATGGCACTATATATCCCTAAACATATGAAATTATTCAATGTGATAATATAGATTTGCGTCAAAGGATGTATATCGTAATGCGCAGCTCTTCTCAGTTTGCATGTGGATATATATATATATATATATATATATATATATATATATATATATATATATATATATAGATTTGAGTGGTCAGTGAATCCTTTTCGCAATAAATTAATCATACCCTAAAGATCACTTGAAAACATTTCTTTTACGACAGCACCAGATATCAGACAAATTTAACTCGAAAGACGACCCTCCTTTATTCTTGGTGAAACGTCGAATGAGACTTAACTTCTTTTAGCATCGTTCCCGAAGCATTAACGGGACTAATTTAGTTCGAGCCTGTATGCGGGCACACTCATCATCAAAAAAAAAATTTCTCACATTTTTCGGGACGTTTGGTTGTTGTCGCGTGGCGTCAGCGTTGGTTTTCTGGCGTTATGTATAATACAATGAAGAAATTGTGTGTGTGTGTGTGTGTGTGTGTGTGTGTAAAAACACACATACACACAATCATGGGCCCAAAGAAATTAGGAATTGATTTTCATATATTTTAACGATGAACAGGTTGTAATTAAATACAAAAAAGAAGTATAGCTACCACTAAACAATTGCCACGAAACTCCCACTCTTCTTCCCCTTCTTATGTAAGGTTTCCTTGTGTTCACTTTCATGGTTTCTCTTTTAACCATTAAATAACATTCTCCCATTTCACAATATATTTAAACCTTTTCCCAAAGACAAATACGATCAAGCCAAAACATTACCTTATTTTTGAAACCTTGTACCCAATTCATAGTGTGCATAATGAAATACATTAGTGCACTTAATTTTTTTTTCAGCTTTGGTATTTTTTTTATAGCATATAAAGCAACATATATGCATTTTTTACTATAATATATGGAAAACATTTATTATTATAAAATGTATCACTCTAATGTTTTATTTTGAGGCTTGAAGTAATTATGGGTTATAATATTAATACATCCAAAACACTATGAAAAGTTATTGTTTCTTAGATATATTAAGACATAGTTAGAATAGAATAGGATTTCATATATGTCAACAATATCTCTTTTTTATATCATTTTATTATATAACAATAAATGTTTTAGTTTTTGTATGAAAATTAGGAAAGTCAATAATGAAAAGTAAGCATCATGTTGAAGGTCATATTAGCTAAGAAACTGTCACAAATTTTTTTTGACGTTTAGGGGTGACCGTCAAATTTAACACTTGGTGGCCCACAACTTGCAATTGACATTCATGTTTGAGTCATCAGAGTGCTTTATAATGTGATAAATTTCTATTGTAAATAATAGAGGGATACAAGAAATAAATAAAAGATTATTTATCTTCAACATTTGTTAAAATGAGTATAAACTAGCAATTGCATCATTTTGTGCAATGGTCTCCCCAATAGGAAGGCATATAACTATATTTTTAATTTTCCATAAACTCTTAAAAGGAAACAAGAGGATTCAAAGGAAATATTTTTGACGGAAAAAGAAGCTGAAACAATTGTTACTTTTCTTAATATTTTTGAATATGTGATTCTTGAGGTCTTAATCCACATTCCAATGATATACAATTTTAATTTCAATTTAAGTATAAATATTAGGCTCATCAATATAAGCATATAAATTCATAATTCGTAAGTATTGTTTGATCTAATGAGTTTGCGAACATCAAGACAGAAAAGATCTTGATGAAACCAAGACCAAATTTTCAATAAGTAACGGCGAATGTTTCATGTCAAAGAAGAGTTGTTCTTTCAAAGTTTTGAAGAAAGAAAAATGATGCATGTTTCCAATGATTGCAATAGACGCTAGTAGGAAAATATTTGTGGCTAAGAAGCTGAGATTGTGAGCATGAACCATTTATTATATAAAATAAAAGAAACAATATGTTCCATTAATGCACAAAATCTTAATGATGAAATGCAACAAAACAATATCTTATTTACATTAAAGAAAACAATATCAAGTTCTGCCATAATATAGAGGTGTGAATTAACAACAAGCAACTAGTAACAATGAGTATAACAAAAAATGTTAATAAAATGTGCATAAATATTATATGACAAACATGTGTACAAATTTTAGACCATTAATAATTATATTCACAATATCAAAACAATACTTTTTCATTATATGAAAATTAAAGGAAGGAGTAATACATGATGTAAGATTCAAAGAGATTGGCTTATTTTGGAAAGAACACACATATTGAACACAACGGCCACCTCCTATCATTTGATGCAATAGTATGACGATAAATGCATATTCAGAAATCAGAAGTATGAAATTTTTGTTTTGTCAAATCTAGTCTTGTATCGTAGATTTGGAGAAAAATAAAAGCATTGAAGCAATCTTAGACAAGTAGTTAGCCTTATTAAGAAATTTTCCATGATAAAAAATAGAACTAACCTGGCATTAAACTCATTTTACTCGTGTAATTTCCCATTAAATCTGTGGTGTAGTAGTAAGTTAGACCCCTGCTGTAAAAATGAACTCAAGAATTTTAACTCTCCACTCAGTTGTCTATGAAATAATAAAATACAATTATTCTACCTTCTTCTTTGTGAATTTTGTATAAATTTAAGGAAAATATATATTTTTATATTAGGTAATTATTTGGTTTTGAGGGGACCAACAAACCCAAAAGTATAAAGGAGAGAAGTTATAACGATGAAGGCACCAAGAAACTACCTCTACCAGCAACGACAAGAGGCAACATAAAAAATACAAGTGATTACAAGAGAACCAAGGTTGTCAAGACCAGAAGGAAGCCATGCTCAAGGATAAAACAATGAACCAATAAAAAATGCCCGTCACTAGCCTCATGGGAACGACTACGCATCATCCTACCACAACAAGCCAATTTTTTCAGGTAAACCATTGTCCACCCCTCCCCACCACGCATGGAATCCACAAATCCCAACACCCCTCCACCACCTAACTCAATGATTTTGGATTATACATAGTAGAATGTTTTGATTGCCTTGAGAAATGAAAAAATACGTGTGAAACACTCATTTAATGAAATAAAAGTATGGCAAAAAAAGGTTGCCAATGGCTATTTTATGGACAGCTAATTTCACCACCATAATTGCAATATACACGACACGACGTATACTGGATTGCATGATTGTTACACAAAATTTACATATCAAAATTATGAAAGATCATTAGAGGGATAATTCCACATTAAAGAAAAATAATCCATAATTTTTTTGCATTAAACTCACATTGTCAAATGAAGATATATAAGGAAGATAATACTAGTGGTTACTCGTGAAGGAGAAAGTCTACATTGGCAGTGGTTTGTTTGGGAGTAATCTTGTGGTGTAGAATAAAATTGACACATTAAAGCAACTTGTGAATGAGATGGTTACCAAGGGTGAGCTAAAAAAATGTTAGTCTTTCTAGGGAATGTACTATGTTATCCTAAATCTTTAATGAAACTGAACAAGAATAAGAAACATTGTGTCAAGTGTGTATTCTTTAAATGAGAATTATAGGATAGTAAATGAAGTTCATAAGCAGGTGTACAACATGTTGAGTTGTGGAGCTAAATTGCTTCATAAATAACATGTTTTACAAACTTTCAGGTTTACATAGTAACCGACATTGGTCATGGAACTGACATTGGTGACTTGGGAGGAACCAACATCGGTTAGGGAACCGTCATTAGTCAGGGAACCAACACCGGTTATCTATTTGTTTATGTTTTTATTTTAAACGCGGGATTAGATCCAAACTTTCATTTAAAGGTGATATAAAGGTTGTAAATGCATAGATAAGATGCCCTAAGTTTGTATAAGCTTATATAAGCTAGAAATATAGGGTTGGAAGGTGATAATTGCATGTAATTGGTTATTATTGCACGTGGAATCCTTGGTTGAGAAGAAGAAGAAGAAGAAGAAGAAGAAGAAGAAGAAGAAGAAGAAGGTTACATGAAGAGATAACTTCCGTGGAGAGAAGCTAGAAAGAAGGAAATTGTAGGTACATTTGAATGGTGAGAAGAGGGTAATGTCTTCTACTGTATTTCCTTTGTATTGTTTTTTCTCAATGTAATGACTTGCATAGTATACAAAGCACATAGAGTATCTTCTTGTAAATCCAAATGTTGTTGTCAGATCTTGTATTGTAGATCCATGAGACCATGTTGTATTGTTAGTTCCATAGAGATCTAATATTGTAGCTCACTGGATATCTTGCGGGTACGTGATAGTATCCTGATATTGTAGAGGAGGTTGTCTTCTTGTTTGCACAAGTTGATGCAGTGATGGAGGAGAGACTTACTTCTTGGTGCACAGTTATGGTTGCACATTGGTAGACCCATTTGAGAGGCTTGGTTTGTAGATCCACAGGAGATCTTGGTTATAACTCAGAGATGCAGTAGTTCCTGGTTATGTGAGATCTAATGGCGGTTTTGAGGCATGATTGTAGTGCACTCATGTAGATCCATTTAAATATTTGGAGGAGGAGATAATCTTTGAGAGATGCATTGTACTCTTGTGGGAAGAGTTGATTTGTAGTCTTATTCTTTATTATATATTGAGATATATATCTTTGGTGGACGTAGCCCACATTAGGTGAACCAAGGTACATGATGTGTTATGTACGTGTAATTTGTTTTGATTTGGATTATTCTAGTTTATACTTCCACTGCTGTAGATTTTGGGGAATTGTCTAGTTCCATATTTGTATGTTTTGGTTTGTTATTGAATCATAGCACTATTCTGCAGTCAATTATTCCCAAAAACAACATGCAAAATTATTGATTCCATAATATAAAAATTCAACATATCGTAATGATAAGAGCATGGACAGTTTTTAACATAATGTAAAGAATTTAGCAATTTAGTGTCTACCCTTTATTCTGTAAAAAATTCTGATTTGCAAATATTAAAAAATGGTTAAATACCACATGTTTAGGATGTGGTAGATAAATAGGGTTGAAGTGAATTCATTCATTTGTAAATGTAATATCATGGCATATTGTTATTAAAAAATTTTAACTATAAATTAAATAGCTAATAGTTAATAAAAAATTGACTGTGTGGCCCAAACATGCATTGGAAAAAATGACTGCAACCTTCTATATGCGTATGGTTTTTCAGACTATTGTTTTGCATCCTAAATCTGTTTTAGATTTTAAGAAAACCTCAATCTGGGAAATATTTTGCATTGAATAGTTGAAAGGCCAAAAGAAAATGTATGTACATAATTTCTTAGGCCAATGTTCGGAATATGAAACCACTATATTTCTAAGAGGGAAAAAAACTAAAGTTAGTACTATTTGGTGGTATGCATAAATCAAAGGTAAGAGCCTTACAAGTTGTACCTCTACACTTTCTCTACATTCCTGTATTTCAGAAATATGCATTAGCACCTAACATTTGGAATTAAAAACTACACGGTCTTACAGTCTCTTTCTCATATCACTCATCTTTGTAAACAATACCTCACAATACAATACGTATATCAATTAAAATATAACCAAAAGTGTACTTTATTATATTATTGTAACTATATATAATGTGATAGATAAAACGTGGTAGTGTTTCGGTAAGGTAGGTGTGTTGAGGTATATGTAAGGGTACAGGACTAAATCATGTGGCTACTATAGCCGAAAGTGTGAAAATGGCAGGAAAACCGCTAAGCATGGTGCACTGACATAGCGGAAGTGAAAAATTTATAATCTAACATACAAGTGGAGAAGGTATCGATATGTGTATCACAGTAATACTATTTTGAAAACTTAAAATGATTATATATTATAACCAGAAATTAGAAACGTAAATTACGCCCCATGAAATGGAAAAACAATTCTGGAGCCAAAACTATTACGGAAATATTTAGCCTAACAGATTGTTTGAAAGAAGATTAATTAATTACATTGCTAGAACATGTTTTTGATTCAAATGGAGGTTCTAAAAATGGACACTCAAAAATTGCAGGTAATTGGTATAACCCTATTGATAAACTTTGGCATTTATATTTTTGTAAGCCTTTTATATGTATTAAGACTACATCCTGCGTAGTTGTTAACTAAACAACAAACCTGATTATCTTCTTAACATGCTATGGTTAAATTCCAAGAAACCAATAAGAATATGTATTTGGAAGAACTGAGTTGAGTTCAAGAGATGCAGAGATTGTATGCACAAATCAAGTACATTGTCCCCAAGTAGAAAAAGAATAAGCAAACACTAACAGATAAATAAATATCTTAGAGATTTTGAAGAAGACTGTGATGTTAATGCCAAAATAGAGGATATAGTCTATGGGAAAATCATTTTGGAATCATAAAATGATTCACTCAAAATGGAACTACATGAATACAAATGAAAGGCCAGTCAATTACAAGAGTAACTAAGATGGTAAATCCAGAAGTAACTGGTTCTACAAGTGAAAGAGGTGGAAATCTTAAAATTAAAGTTTGAGGAAACCAAAATACATCAAATGTGTATTCCAAATCTACCTCTTAACCCTAATCAAGTATCTTCAAATGTAAAAATATGCCAATTTGCAGAAGAAAAATTCAAGCAAATTGCCGAGGAAATGGTTTACCTAAACCATCAGAATGAGAAACTTAATGAAAGAGAAATGATTTCCTCAATGACAGAGGTGTCCGCCCATATCAGATAAGCCAATTCAAGAAAAAATAATGTAGAAAAAGAAATGAAAAATAATCTTCTACAACACCATGCTTTAGTCACTTTCCGAACATCTGCATGGTCATAATTGTTATTACAAGATGAAGATGAATGGTGGTCCGAAACTCAAAAAAGTGAATCAGTTAATGAGATAATACCAACGGAAAATCACCTCGCTATAATTATGCCAGAAATTACGAGCATAATTTCTGACTGTCTTTTGGTCAGACATAAATATCATAAAGATATTAAATTTAAAATTGTTGCCTCTTTTGTACGAATTAAAAAAAATGTTTTGTGGATTCGCAAAAACGTTGATTAGGAGAAAAATGTTTTGGTTGGTGGAGGAAATGCATGCGGGAAATTTATGTTGTACACATGGAAACTGGACAAAGAGAATCCCTAAAAGATGTTAGTTCACTATTATTCTCTAAATATTAGAAACTATAAATGAACTTACATCTACGTGATTATTGACAGCAGTGGCAACGGGCTTTCAAAAACCAAATTATGGATTATCCACATTGCTACAACTTTGTACAAGAGAACTTGGAGGTAATGGGAAAGGAAATATTCAACAATATACAATGTGTGGCTTGGATCAGCCACAGGAGTACCTCTAGAATTTCCAGGCTCATATTTGTTATTCAGAAACAACTAAGAAGGAGGAGGTAGAAGAAATGTTAGTGCATAAAAAACTTCTTGGAATCTAGCTATATGAGAGCAACATGTGGCACATGCATGCTGAGTGTAATGCCCAGCTGGGCATCGTATTTTTTTGCTCTACCTGCCCCCTCCCAACCACCTGACCTACGGGTTGAAATGGCTCTGGAACTTCTCATATCCTTCTGATGAAAAATTTGGGCATTTTATCGGGCTTATCGAATGCTCCCGCCACTGGTATGTGGACTACAATGGCGATTGTTGGGCTTTGGTTGATGTTAAATTTTCCATTGATGTGATTCGGGCCGATCTCAGGCTTCTTGTTTCGCGTTAGGGTTTCGTTGACCACATGGGACACTCAATTTTCCCTGCGCCATTGGGTTTGATATGGTGGTTATAGATGAAGCTACAAGCTAGGGAAGTAGGCGTGTTCCTCCACGTTCAGTGGGTGCTGTATGGTGTGTTCTTGTTGGGGGATCCACAGCAACTGCCTGCAGCAGTAAATAGCCAGTGAACGGGCTTGTTACAGTTGGTGGAAGCCTATGTGAGCATTTCCAGCAAGCAGGTTGTCCAACTATGTTGTTTTCTGTGCTATACCAATGTATCCTCTGAGTCGGGACTCTCCTTCAAGACATTCCTGTCAGAATCGACCTTGTGACAGTGAGAGAGTTACCAGGAGACCTGATGAAAATTATTACAGAGATTCTCTATTGAGACCTTACTTGTTGTTCGATGTAACTCATGGAAGAGTATCCCATGGAGGCGGATCTGTTTCAGATTAGAATATTCATGAAACACAATTTGCTTTGCAATCATTTGAGTTGCTTCAACGAGTCACCAAGTTGGCAGGCATAAAGGTCTTTGTTGGTTTTGTCGCACCTTGCAAGCTTTAGCTGAAATGTTTTGCTGCACAAGCAACACCCTTGATATTTTGTGGCAGCTTCTTCATAGGTGAAAATACATTTGGTTTGCTTTCTCGGGGAGGTCATGGGTTTTGACAACGAGAGTATCATAAATATACAATCACTCCCTGGAGAATATTTCTATCCAGTTGGTAGGCAGCATGTTTACCCTAATGAGGCTGTGCAAACCCAATGTACACATCCTTACTGCAAGCCTTGCCTAACTTATGTGCTGAGTACTACTAGGGCTTGCCCTTATGACGGGTATTTGGTTACTGATACAGATTCGAAGGCAGTGCAAGAGGCAAATCCGGTATTGGCTAATGCTATAGGCCGTGTGACAGTTCATTGCCTGCACCACAAGAGCGGCTGCACTTGGCAAGGGCCTCTTTCAGAGAGTATAGCTCATGGTAATGGTTACCAGTATGGTTCATCCCCTGTTGTATGTAATAGATGTGGCACCTAGTTTGTTCACCGACAAGGACAAGAGCATGGCCGTTAACAGAGTCTGGACCTTTAGCAGGCTAAGGAAGAGACGCTGCATTGGTTGGGTTGCTGTTGCAGGCCCCGTCCATCTTGTGATCGACTGCTGGATGTGTTAAAACAGGCAAGATAGACTAACCATATACATAATATGCTAGTATCTAATAAACCTCTTGAAATGAAACTTTTTCTTTCTAGCAATTGGCTTAAATCCGTGATTTGTGGATTTGCATTCAGTATGTGGTTAATAGTTGTTACTTCTGGATTTGCCTCCGTTGGTTGTTCTTGTTGACATGATCAACCCATTTATATATATAAAACAAACAAAGGTTCTCAGTGTATGCTTTGATTGATCATATATATATATATATAATATAATTTCAAAGTTACTTCCTTTTGCAAAAATGTCATTGTTTCTTTTGTAAACCTGGGTATGTAATCGCCCCTAGAACATTGCAGCGTTTACTAGTATTGGTTTCCTGTTATGTTGTTGTCCTAGAGGAAAACATATAGTTAAATTATTATTATTTTATGATAAGTGTGATTATGCACTTCGTGTATTGTGCAAATTATTAGGGCTTTTGGAAATTAGAAGTTCAATTTATATGCTTGTTAAGAAGGAAGTTTTGGGCCGAAAATATGTCCTGGGTTGATAGAAGGGAATAAATTATTGATAGACCCCATTTTGATTCTACTCTTTCTATGAGTAAAATTTGATAAAATTAATGACCTTATGGTGTTAAGATATGGTATGTTGATGATTCCTTGTGTGATCGATTTAATCATGTATAGACATAATGCCTTGATGGAGTAAGGTAATATCTTTCACGGTTCGTGAAAGTTAAGGTTTTCATCAACTGCTTAAGGTAACATGAAGTTCCTTAATTTAGTCAAACTTGTTTTGTACTTCCTCCTTGATGAGTGACCTTTCATTGTAAATTTAGAATGATTGTGATGGAAGGCCGTGAATATATTTTGTTGTCAAAAAGGGAAAAGAAGTTATGGAATAGTTTGTTTTTGTGTTGAACGTAATAATTGTAATTACATCGTTATAGAGGTTTGTTATTGGAGGATATCTATCTTCAATGGTATATTATGTGTTTAATCTCTGCATAGGTTACCATAAACTTAGTGATGAGGTGTAAATTAAGGAGAGTTGAGAGACCTTTTCCTTTGTATACATCGTTTATGATTTTAGGAAGTGAGTTGATGTCGGAAAATTCCAACCAAGTCTAGATTCATGGCTATGTTCCTCTATAACAGGAGGATTATAAATCTAAGGTATTATGAAAATTGCAAGGATGTGTTTAGAATGCTAGATTTCCTACTCAACTTGGGTATTAATGAGGCTTGTTGCTATTCCGGCCCTGGTCATGTTCAGTAGGTAGGCTGTTAGGCAATGCCTATTCCGGACATTCTTACCGTCCTTTCCACTTATCCTTATTAGCTATGAAGTCACTTATTACCTAGGATATAATGGTTGTGGGTTTGAATATAAGATTTTCATCCTTTAAACCTTTTTGATTACATGATGGAACTTTGTTTTTCCCCTCGTTGTTCGTTTCTAGCCTATTAGGCCTATGTCCCTACGGAACGATTCCAAAACTATATTCTTTTTGGCAGCTAAGATCGGGCCTGGTTTTTATCTTTTGACTTCACCTTGAGAATGTGGATTGAAAGATGGTCTCTTCCTCCAAATGTATTTGCTCATAGGTTGTATGTTGAATTCCATTTCCAACATCATTTATGCCAAGTTGGGAAGGAAATCTAGGAAACTCATACTCAAAGAATTTTCCTTAGAAACTCATACTCAAAGAATTTTCTTAAATATCTTTTTAAATGGAAAGCTCAAAACCTCATACTCAACACAAATAAAGCTCCAACAGATATAAAAAATAAATCCTTAATATAACCACAAACAAATATAATATCAAGATGGTCACAACGTATTTGTAATATAAGAAGTTTCTGGAAGCTAATTTGTTCGATCAACAAATTTGTAATTTTAGAAGTTGATTGCTGGAAGCCAATTTGTTCAATCAAAAGATTTATAAATTAAGTAGTTGTTGGAAGTCAATTTTTCCAAAGAAAAAGAATGTGTGAAACAAGGCTTCAATTGAGGTTGAAATGAGCCTGTTGGTGCATTGTATCTCCCATCATTGACATATCACAAGATTGGGTGGGATTGGCTACAACAATAATGTCATTATAATCATGATTAGGTACCTTTAATACGCCTTAGGTTCCTAACCTTGCTAACACTTGCATCATATTTAGCTCTTAGTTTCCCTCACTTAACCTCTCAAATTCACTCACATAGCCTCTCTCTTGTTTCCCTCACTTAACCTCTCAAATTCACTCACATAGCCTCCCTCTTGTTCCTCCTTGCTTCCCTTAGCCTCATTCAAGTCCCTGGGTCACCACTACCATTTATGGCCAATAGCGCAAACTATGGATGATAGTGTTCTTTATTGGTGTTTTTACTTTAATTAAAGCTAATACAACTGCCTATGGGTTGCTAGTGTCGGCCTTAGAGGATATAAGATACCTATTATTTAATCCTAAGTTTATTTCCATGATCAACACGTGAAAATTTGTCCTTTACAATCATTTACAATACACCTACAATAGCTCACTAAACAAATTTCAAAGAAAGGGATTGATTTTATTGCAAACATACTTAAACATAACTCAAAGACTAAGACTTGAGAGTTGAAAATTTACGACAAACTGATTAACCTTAAGTGCATGTACCTACTTGACTTTCTAGGTTCCTTCTTCTCTTCTAAGCTTCACCTTAGCCATTGAGCATCATTAACAAAAACTAAAAATAAAAAAAATTGTTGTTGTTTTTGCGAGTTGCAGGGGAATGGTGGAATGCAGACACTGAGGGTATTATCAACAAAAACTAAAAATAAAAAAAATTGTTGTTGTTTTTGCGAGTTGCAGGGGAATGGTGGAATGCAGACACTGAGGGTATTATCAATCAAGCAATGCAAAGTGACGGAGTGTTGGTTTCCTTCCCATACCACAAACACAACAACACTTGATGAATTCAATAACAACATGCAATCATTATCATACACCTTAGTTTCATTTAGGCTTACAATTCACTATATTGAAAGATCTTATGCATAATAAAATAACTATAATCTCAAACTACACAAGGATATCAAAGTGTAACCATTATATTGGCGCACTTGTATTAAAGGCTAAACCATAATCAATGAGGAATAAGACATGGAGAAGAGAAGATGGAATTACAGAGAGCAAGACAACTCCCTCAACGTTGCAACGTCTCACCCTCCCGCTGCGACATTCAACAACGCACAACACAAGTAGAAGCACGTAAGACTCCTTAATCTACATTCTCTGCAATTTTAGTACAAGATTCATTAAATTTATTCCCATTGTTTCTATTGGGTGTAGGCATTTTCATGCCGGGGAACGTCTAAAAACACAGCAAGAGATATAAATAAATAAAGCAGTGTTAGCATGACATAGCACATCATCGTGTGACTCAACATCCGAAAGTAGACTGCACTTTTTCTAGACTCCTTACTTTGTAACATTGGCCCTGCAATTCAATTAGTAAATAAATATTTCATTAGCTAATTATATTCCCACGTGTTTCTACATTGGGTGTAATCATGAATGTATCATGCCGAGATTCCATATATCTAAAACACAGCAGAGAAATATAAGAAAATAAAGCAGTGAAATTTTTGACATAGCACATTTAGTTGAGATGACAATATTAACACCCGAAATAATAGACTGGGCGCTTATGATAAAAACTTACATTGGGGCAGAATATTTGATTTGGTGAGCTTCAACAGAGGCGTCTCTGAACATCTCCTTCAAGCTAACCTCCTATTTGGGTGACGTGTTTCTACAGCTCCAACATCATGAATGTATATGGAGATGTCCATGAGGTAAAATAGCCATAGTTATTATGCAAGTTGCAGCGGGTGACAAGCTATTAATGATAGTGAATGGTAGCCACGCCTTTTGTGTAATTAGTGTATTTGAGGTATTGTTAAAATATAAACTATTATTATTATAAGAAGGTTATGTCCATAGGAAAAACCCATGGATTCTAATACTATAATAATTATGCAAAGGAATATATTTTATAATTAAAAAAAAGGTTGGCTTGGATAATAAGTGGTTAGTATTTTTTTCATGCTTGACCACTTATCCAGGATAAAAGTGGGAGATGGAGGGCGATATAACATTTTTATTTGTTTTTAAAACAATATTAGTTAGGGATATTTCCGTTTTACTCCTATTTATATCTATAACCATTTTTGAGGAGGTCAATTCCACTGACACCATGATAAAATTATAGACATCAAATTTTTCTATGAGCTAAAAGTACTCATAGTATTATAACTCAAGGTATCATATGGTGCCCTATGGAGCAGTAGAAACACAGGTTACATATATTTAGAAAGCCCAAAATTTGTAATTTTTTACTTTGAAAAACTCATTTGCAAGAATATTTGTAGTCTTCACATCTCTGTGCAATATAGGTGGTTTTTAGTCATGAAGAAATGTCAAGGCCCAATATGTTTCCAAGAAGTTTTTAAAATGAGTATCCCTATTTAGGCCTTTCCATTTCTTTCCTCCATGTATATGATCAACCATTGTAACATTTTGCACATACTCGTACAAAGAAATAGATATTTTTAGTTGTAGAAAAGTGCAGTGATAGAGACGTACTGGATTTGGATGGTGCAAGGAAAACAAGATCTATACCTCTCTAATTGATTTGGTGCAATGTGTGCTGAATAATGTTCGGATTTCATATTTGTTATTGCTCACATTTGTATAGTTTAAATAATATTTGTAATATATTATTATTATATGAGTTTATAAATCAATAATAATAATATACATAACGTGTGTGTAACGCCCACAAAATTACCCCACGAAACCCAAGAAAAAACACATGTTAAGATAGAAAAAATATGGAATAATTTTTTTCTTAAAAGTAAATCCGGTTACATCGTTTAGGTAAGGTCTCGATTAACAAATGATTGTTTCAAAACTAATTAAATAATAATATTTAATCTTCAGTTAGGTTTAAAATTATTATTCCTATAATCCTTAATTAATTTAATAATGTGGTTCCTAAAGTCATTTAATAATTTACTATAAAAAGGTCTAGGTCTAATTTTCCCTTCCATTTAAACAATATTATTAAATTTAATTCTCAATTATCAATGTTGTCTAAATTACTAAGGGAATGAATTTACTTAATTATTATAAGGTCATGGCCTCTTTACTTTTTGGAAAGATACAAAAATAAAACATAATGAAATACAAAATTTGAGTTAACTTCAACACCACTTAAGTGGCCCCATTCAAACTTGACCCATGTGTTCAAATGATGATCTCAACTAACCTAATTCACCTAACTTTTGTAGGGGACATTTGTAGTCATTGGATGCGATCAATCCTAAGCCATTGGATCTAAGGATCCCAAAATAACTCTAAACATCTCTATGGAGTCTTTTATTCCTTCATTTTACTCATTTCTTCATTTTCTGTTTTGTAGGTTAAGGGAAGAAGGAATAGAAGGAAGCCATGGAAGAGAAAGATAGAAGCTTGGGATGGATACATACAACCCCCAATTTTATTTTCCTTTATTTTGTTTACTATTTTATTCCACCCTCTCCTAGGATTTGGTTGTAAATTCCATTATTTGTCGTAAATTTGTTTCAATGTAAATACCCATTTGGATATATGGCATTTTCCCAATAGATCTATATATATTTCAAGTACAACATATACTCTCTTTTTCTTTTGAGTAAAGGTATAATATGTTATATCCTAAAACCATGAATGGCCCCATTCACCACAAACACACACTCATTTGTTCTATATATCACTATATTTACAGAATTTGCAAGCAGGAGAATGAGGAGCCACCATGACAAGAAAGGACAGGCCACAAAATTACTTCTGGCCTTGATATTAATTGAAATATTTTTCATTTATGTTGCTTGTTTGGTAGGGGTCGAGCCCCCACCTATGGGTCATTTTTATTTGAAAAATATTTTTCTTTTTTTGAGTTCAATTGATTCCCAACCTCATTCCTTTTAACATCAATGAGTTTTACACAGTGGGTGGCTTAAAATTTTAAATTTAATTGTGTCGGTGACCCTCCCCCCTTTTAATTTTAAACTTAATTCAAACCCTATATTTTTATAACTTTAATTACACGTTGAAAACATAGATTATATATATTTAAAACTTTTATTTTCACGGATTAAATTTATTATTCCGTAAATAGTATTAAACCAATGCTTTTAATAGGTTATAGTCCTGTGATATCCAACATACCTATGTATCAGTTATTAATATTTTCACTTTCATTGTTATTCTGAAAACTCTACAAGGTGGCGGTTATGTTATCTGAAAATAGCAAATTCAATAATTTAACCTTATAGATATGGCTATTTTTTTCTTAAGTTTTTTTTATAGCAATATTAAGTCAAAGGGTTTCTTAACATTAAAATATAAGGTTGCTAGTTTTTGATAGCTATATCTAGTATTCACTAATTAAATTGGGGAATAACATTAATAAAATCTTTTCCTACAACGTGCAATAAGCTAGTAATTGAGTATAACTTTTTCTTCAACTCATTAAGAATCTTTCATGATATTACTTTTTTCCTTAAAAGCAACAAGAATATAACACACTCCCTTTCAATACATCTTTGTTCCATAAGATATAAGTGCACATATATTGCAATTTTACAACATAAAATATTAGGAGAGCTTTCAATATTTCAAGCAAATAAAGCACTTAATCTTTCATTAGGAACTATGAAACAACTTTAAATATAAATAAACTGCCAATTTCCCATTATCATTCTTATTTCAAAATTTCCACTTCACTAATCCTTTTGTAAAACTAAGAGTAATTTATTTTCCAATAACTAACACATTGCAAGATGCAATCTTTCTGCATTCAACAATTAGAAGGGTTACAAATTTAGGGAATAAATAAATATACAACTTTCTTACAAGCATACAATTTTACACTCTTCCACTCAAAGTGGGAATAATGGAATGAACAAATGACCACATAAAATTTTCAACAAGGCCAAAATACAAGTCTTCTATTTGCATGTCTTCTCCCAAAGGTAGCTCCAAATCTTGCATTCTTCAAACTTTCACAACAAGGATCACAATACAAAGGAAGGGGGAGTAGGCAATGCTCTCCACCCAACCTTTAATCCATTAGAGGAGAAGCCATCCCCTTAGTAGCCCCAAAGCCCCAAAAAAAGAACCATGAAGTGATCTTGAGCAACATTTGACAACTTTTCAACAAAAATGGCTTCCACAAACAACATACATTCAAAAATATTCAACACATCTAAAATGACATACTCAAAACAAGATTTATAACTTCACAAACACACATAGGTTTGATATCAAAATTAAATGGAGGAAGGACTATGGGAAACCACCTCCTTTTTCCTCCCAAGTGAAGTGGGAGTTTCACCCTAAGCCTCCAAGTGCAAAAAATAAACAACACAATATCTTTATCTCTCCCTTGCAAGTATGCAAAAATATAACCATGATTTCCTTTTCACTCCCCATAGGTGAAACTCCAAATCACAATCCCTCCAAAATGCATGCCTCAAAAAAATCCCTTTTCCCTCCCCAATGGTCCCATACAATCCTTTCTCCCACACCCAAACTTAAGGCATACTACCCAACCACACACACAACACACAAACACAAACATTCAAACAATTTAACAAACACAATATTTCACATCAAAAACATAATAAAGAAAATAAAAATGGTGGAGAGACTACCTATCCATCAAGATTCCAAGAAAACTTCACTCCACAATATTTGACACCTTCAAGATCAAGAAACACTCCAAAATAAACTCCAACAAGCTCCCAAATCCAAAAGTGCACAAGAAATAAAAATGAACAAGTAACCCCCATTCCATCAAAATCCAACAATAAATAGAAATGGAATGTGAGGATGATCAGGTGGCTCCATGTAGGATGCCACTTCATCATTCCTCCATTCCCACACTCAAGTTCAAGACACCATGCCTAAGAAAATAAATGAGCATGTAAGAACTTATGACAACTCACATGGCACACAAACTTACACACCATCCTTTCTAAGGACAAAATTGATTGAGACAAGAAGAAGGTGAAATTATTTTCACCCTTTTACACTCCAAAAAAGATAAATAAGTCAAAAATAAACTCCCCAACACATAGGTAGGGTTATTGGGTAATTTTAAGAGGCATGGGACAAGCTTAGCTTGTCCCACAAGCCTCTAAAAAGGCCCCCCAAAGTAAAAATCTAAATTTTTTAAGTTGGGGTGGAGTAAATCACACACAAACCATCACAAATATTACTTACAACAAGGACCATCTAACCTCATAATTACCCATTTGTCACATCTCTATTCTAGTTAACCAAATAAGAAGGGTTAGCTTAATTAATACACTATTACATTCTAATAAAGTGACAAGAATTTCAAAAATTAAAATATATATAAAAAATAAAGCACATACAAAATCAAAAGAAAAGGGAAAACATATAACCCCATGGCCACACATGTGAGGTCACCCCCATGGGAAACCCCAAAACTAGGCATGCAACAACAACACAACATAACATTACATAAGTTGTCAAATTTTGACCATGTTTCTTAACACACACAACATCCTTCCATGGTTGGTCTGCTATCCCCTTCAATGTATTTGATAACATGTCCTGTAACACAAAAAAAATACATCTCTTGCCTTTCGGCCGTATTAACAACATCGAGACAATATACATATAAAATCAATAATAATCATTTGACATTAGTAATTCTATCATCTAACATCATAAAATTAATTTTATTTTGGCATTCATAAAAATCATAATTCTATTCAAAACATCTAACATGTTGGTGCTCAAATTAGTCTCGCCCCGTTTATCATTGAAATTCCTCAGTTTTTGGCCTTTGTCATGTTTTATATCTCCCCAAGTTGGTGCTTGAAGATGCTGTCCTCTATTTGGTTGCCATGATCAGTCCCTTCCTTGGTCGAAGATCACTTAAAGGTCCAAAATTTATTTTTTGTTTCTCTGTCCATCTGAAGGAGTCTATAAATTGGGCGTAAAACTTGGGTTGTTCCTTTCCTTCCATTTTTCGCAGTCATCTATTATTGTCCATGTCATTTTTGTCACAAATACCTAAGGAAATGTGATTGGATGTAGCTTAGAGGATCATGTTTGAAACCTTATAAAATTTCCAAATTCTCTATCCTTGAAGAAAAATTTGTCTCCGGGCTCAAATGGTGGTTTTCCTACATTTTTACGATTTGACGAGTGTGTTTTTCCTGTCAAATTTACATCTTTGCATAAGTGGAAACATGTCCCTTTTTGGTTGGATGTGGCTCGGTGGGGCACTCTACAAAATATAAGGCTCACTTTAACCCAAAACTTTTCTACGTGGAGGAACGGCGCTCATTTGAAAATTCACCTTTTGGTTTGGCCTTGGAGTTGTGCCAGGGAGACACGTGGAGGTTTCTACGGCTCTGTCCATACTTAGACTTTTTGAAGTGACTTTTTAAGGCCTAGGACACATGGAGGGACCGTACATGTTTAGGGACTGGCCCTTAAGTTTTATTTTGAAGAAGCACCAGGAGGACACTTGGAGGCTTCTGCTCACTCTGCCCTTTGCTTAGACTTTTCAACAGCTTAAGGAAACTTTCTTGGACCCTAAACACATGGTGCCTTCTGTTGAACCTTCAAATTTTTTAATAGACTGTACTATACTGAGACATGTGTTGATCCCGCGCTTGTTTGGGGTCTCTACTTTTGGGGATCATCTCAAAATGTGCCATTAAGACACGTGGAGGATTCTGCTGGCTCCTTTTTACACCGAGACTTTTCAAAGGCCAAAATATGTTTTTTTGGGTCCAAGGTACATGGAAGGCTCGCACTTGTTTGGCAATTGCCTCTGTGCTTCTCCTTAGCAGTTTCGCTAAGGAAACATGTGGATGACTATAATATATAGTGGAAAAAGGGAAAAATCAATGGTTGTTGTGCATTTCACCTATTTTTTCCACCATTTTTGCTTCAAGACTCCTGGAGACATGAATACACACTATTTTTCATCATTCTTTAATGAAATTCCTCGTTCTCTCTATCTGTAAGGTTCCATTGAATGGATTTGAAACTTAAATTTTGAGTCCAAGGATTGTTAAGGTTGATATTTTGAAGTGGGAATTGTTGAGGCACTCGCAAAGATAGGAATTACCAGAGGAAATGGATGCAGGGTAGAATTAGAGAGGAAAGAGAGGGAAAAGGGATGAAATGATGAGGTTGCAGGCATAAATCGTGAAAAAGGTGTTGCCTCGAGAATGAAAAAATATTACCTGTCAAGATCCAGCTATGTAGAGCCTCCAAAAAATGATTAAAAGGGGGATTTCTCACATGACAGAATCAAAATGATTAAAAGGAGTGTCAAAATGGTTGTGGCATGACATCCTAGTCATTAGTCGAGGGTTTGAGAAACATGATCAATTCCTTATTTGTCCACCTGGAAGATGCGGGTATGAATTTGTTAAACATCACTTTCTGTAACAAATTGGTAACAAAAAAAGGTCCCTCGAATATTCTTCTCTTTTGGGGGGAAAAATTGGAGTGAGATGAAATGTATAAATGCAATGAGAATACTCTTGCAAATGGTCAGAGTTTGAATTCCTAAGAGAAAATTTGAGAAAGCCTTATTCTGAGAAGCCTGTCTGAGATACCTGGTTAATTTCCTTTGTGTTAGATTTTCTATCATGTCAAGTTGGTTAAAAATGTATAGCCATTGACAAGCACTGAGATTTCTCTAGAAGCTTTCCCCTGTTGATGAATTTAAGCAATTTTGAAATTAATTTGTGTCCAATCTCTAGCAATTTGTGTCTACTTTGTTTCAGAATGTCTGCAAATAGTTTATTTCATTCCAATTGCAATATTACATTGAAGATCTTTGTGAAATCACACAGGATCTCATGCCTGTGACAGTTTTTAAATGGTATTTGTAATTTCATTTCAAGAAGAGCCTTCATCTTGGATGAGATAAACAAATTTAAAATCAATTCACTGTCATTTGTTGATAAAGATTGTTTGTAAGTCTTCGGGTGTACCCTAGGTGTGATTGTTCAGAGAATTTGGTGTTTAATTGAGTCTTTCAATTTGAGCCTTCATGTTAGAGTCTCAAAGATTATGTGAAAATATGCTGATTGGGCCTCCACTAAAGTGCACCTTCTGGTTGAAGGAACGTCTTAACTGTTATGAAGTATTTTGTTGTTGAGTTGTT
Source organism: Taxus chinensis (assembly GCA_019776745.2). Classification (NCBI taxonomy): domain Eukaryota; kingdom Viridiplantae; phylum Streptophyta; class Pinopsida; order Cupressales; family Taxaceae; genus Taxus; species Taxus chinensis. The sequence goes on from CM034149.1 coordinate 823,622,585, forward strand.
CATTATTGTGAAGTCCCTTCAAAAATATCTGGTATAATCAACTTTATCCTACTTCATCTCCCACCAAAATCATTCAAAAACCATGAATCCACCCTAAACCACCCCTGTTTTCCTTGTGTATCAACAAAGGAACAAAATCTACTTGCAAAAATATGCAGAACAATCAGGATTCCATAATGTGTTTAGTACCCTTAGCTTTGTGTTGAAAATATCTCCATCTTCTGGAAGTGACAACTCATGAGAGTCATATTTGGTGTGTTGATCATATTTGCCCAAGGTTTTCTTTATAAAATTTGTGCAAAAGAAAGGTATTTGCGTCTCCTTCAATAATAGAGGTTATAAAATAGGTTCTCTTACCTTGGTTGAAAGGCACAACCTAAAGTAGTTAGGATAAGATCAAATCCTTTTAAGGTGCTACACACTTCTTCAAGGCCTGAGTGCTAAAAAGTTAGATAAATTGCTTCCCCAGCTACAAAATGACATACATAATCATTTATCTGCTATTGGGTGTCCTGTCAAATCCATGATGTTGCTGCTTGGTTTGTGAAGAAGAGTAAATCTGGGTACCAACACGCTTATGGTGGCACCATTATCTGGGGAGCTGATTTGCATTGCCAAGAACTGATTTAGTAGTTGCCAAGGATGATTTGTTGATTTGTTTCCAGTTCATATCCATTTGGCCTATCAACAACATGCTTCTAGCACTGTTGTCGGGGACTCTTTGAAGTATTTTACAAATACAGTACATACAGACCCATGGTAATACTTCTTAGAACATTCTGTGTGCTAATACGTTTGCTAAAATGTCATTATCTATTGAGATCTGTAAGAATCGTTCAAAGTTGCATAAGTTCTTAGTGACATTATTTCCAACTTATACAATTTATTTAACTAAAGTTTGTATCATCATTGATGAACCAATTTCGGTAGAAGAAGATAAGATCTTGTATTACTTTGCATGAGTCTGGTATTGACCAGACATTCGATAGGTCTTTCATAGTGAATTTGAAAAAACTAAGGTGAAAATGCTTAGTGGCGACTTCCATTCTATTTAAATTTTTAATAAATACCAGTGTCTTAACATATATCAAGTAAGATTTTTCATTAATTTGTGCAAACCTAGAAGGAAAAAGATCTTTCTTCTCAATGGAACCTAGTACAAGGTTGTTTCCTACAGTTTGGAAAGTCTAATCCAGAAGGAGGAGTAATTTAGAAGGTTGTTGGATATCAAGTCATCAAGAAAAGAGATCTCCATTGGTGAAACTGATTGGCACATGTTGAAGATTGCAATACTTCTCTCAACTACTTCTGAATCAGGTAGTCTCCTTTGTAAATTTGTAAAATAAAAAACCATCTGGAGAGGGGCCCTTTTTTATTTGAAAGATTTGCATCTCATTCTACCCCTGTATTTTCCAAATCTGATAGTGTCTGCTGTTGAAAAAGAGCCATTAGGGGATATTACATTTTAAAAATCACATTCCTATTCATATAACAGGCCCCTCATGATCCTCATCATCTTAGAAACTTCTTTACAAGATCACCTCCACAAAACAACATGGCTGTAGCCTCCACCCAGACTTCCATTTCTTGTTAATAGATTTTTAAGTCCCATCAATTTTATAGGTATAAAATAGCTACCCAAATGCATGGTTACCCCAAGATGTAAGAAGTAGATTACTAAGTTTCAAGGAAATAATACTATCAGGTTGGTGATCATCACTTGAAGCTCTTTGTCAATATGATGGAGGACTTTCTAAATAGAATTTGAGGATGTATACATTAAATTAGTTTTATTCATACTCTAGAAGAAGATGCAAGGGACTGGTATAAATAATCTATGATAATTGTATTGATTAATTGGATAAGATTAATGAAGAAGCTATTTAGTTTCTAGTATGGTGATAAAACAGACCTTAGGTTTCTTTTCAGTCAGAATTTGAAATTTAAAAAAGAATCCTAATGAATCACTGCATTGATTTCAATACTATATTCAACAAAACATTGAGAAGAGCACCTATTAATTTGAGGCCATGTGATAATTTTCTGATATCCTTCTGATTCCTTATGACAAGTATGTACTATTTGAGTATAAAACCAATAGCTTCCTTATGAGGCTATGCTATTTTTCTTTATTCATTATCCCATAATGTTTTAGACAACATTATATATGTTTTCATCATATGCCCTTCTAAGCAGGGAGGGTCTTCAACTAATAAACCCAGAATAAACCTCAACTAAGCAGTGTGGATCTTGAGGCAGGTTTACAGACTCTTCCTATGTAATAGAACATCATAACCTCGTGGCCTCATCTTGTATGCATATAATTGGAATTAATTGATCTACACTTGACCCTGATAATCAGGTACAAAATCATGACATGATATTGGAAACCCATACTAAAAATTATTATGAATTTGACCATGACAGATGGTAAACACCCATGGAACATGATCAAGTGTAACTTGTTTCTAATTTTCATAAAAAAAATCATTAGAATCCCCACCACATTAAGCCTGATCATCTAAAATTTCTATAGTTACTGTTGTAACTGAAGCTCATGAAATTACAATTCTAGTGAAAGAGCTCCTTATTGGATAACATTAACCCTTTTCCACTTTTCCGTCATCTTTTCTTCCTACTTTTATGGTGCCTACCTCTTTTGAGGAACATCATCTATCGCTACCCAATGTCTCTATTCATAACCCTATAACCATAGTGATCACTACATATCAAACATCCCCTCTTTATTGTTTGCATATATCTACTTCTATAAAATAAGCCCTTGAAACCCTTTGTAATATTTTGCATACACAAATCTTACAACTACAACAAGCTACATATTTGTCTTCTCACACAATGGATTCTAGATATTTTTTTCATAATATAATCACACCCAATGTGGGTTCTCTTTTTTTTCCTATTAGTTTTGTTTCTCTTAAGCTTCATATCCATGACGGAAAATGGAATCATATTGATCACCTTCACTCATTTTGTATTGGTTTCTTTGGTTGTGCTTTGAATGACATATACTTCAAAAATAATTTCCCTTCAAGCCTTAAAATATTTACATTCCATTGGTTCTATGGTTTACAAACTTATTTTATGCACTCATTTACTACTTTTTTAAATCTACTTTTTAGAACAATTTTGTATCAACATTGGGGACAAAGTTTTTTATGAACAATTGGCTAAAATCCAACAAGGTTCTAATGAACCTTTTATTTACTATTGTGTATTGTACTACAAGACTATGTTCACCACAATAAAAAATATTTTAGTTGATAGTGAGTTGTAATACATATTTACATAGAATTATACTTTTCATTTATCACAGTTTATGATAGTTTAACCATCTATGTAAAACTTTGAAAGTGTGTGAAGAAAATTTGTTACATATCACAAAATAAATAATTAATATGATGTTTCCCCTACATCTAATAACAATTTTTTGAGAAAAGCAAGACTAAAAGGAAAAAATATTGACATTAAGATCACTTCTATGGCCACTTTCAATGGTGTTTCCAACCTATTAAGTTTTAAATTCATCCCACATGATCTCAATTTATTTATTTTCCATTCCATCTTGACATTGTATTGATAAAATTACTTGAATGCAATTTCAAATATCTCCCTCCATCATTTGACATGTTAACATGAATAAGCTTCAAAATATTCATTTCGATGCCAATGGCTATTGTGCTTCCCATCTATGTACTAATCACCCCATTAATAAATGTATCAGGGTTTGTCACATTCTCCAACATCCTATCAATTATAAATCTATTAAATGGGATGATATCATTAAATATTTGACGCCAATCAATGATAATGCTAAGTTAAAAATATTCACTGATCCACTTCCTAAGCATGAAACTGAAAAATATAGTTCTAAAGTTCAAAAATATTATAATGCAATCCCTCAACTAACCTCTTATGATCACAATTTAGATCTAATGATCAGTAGTGTCACTAATAAAAAGTATTCTACACTACTTATTACTTTTTATGAGTATGGTATAGATACTAAATTTTCTAGACACATTATCTATCCATGTATATATTAATCATGTACCCATATGTGATGTTTTTTTAAATACACATAACGAGGATAATGTACTCTCTCTCTCTCACTACTCTAATCTCTCTACATCTCCACATATAATATTTTACATGATAATAATCCTCATTACTAGTGCATCAATTTAAGTTTGTAATTGATACTAATTCATGCTCTCGGTGCATCCCTTTTACTATAATTTTTTGTTGTACCTGTATAATAATTTCATCCTTAGTTCATTGTACTTTTATTTTTTATGCCTTGTGGGTAGGTCTCCCTTTGATGAGTTTTTGTTGGTGCTCAAATTAGTCTCGCCCCATTTGTCATTAAAATTCCCTAGTTTGTAGCCTATGTCATGTTTTCTATCTCCCCGTATTGATGCTTGAAGACTCTGTCCTCCATTTGGTCTCCATGATTAGTCCCTTCCTTGGTCAAGGATCACTTAAAGGTCCAATTTTTTTTTTTCGTTCCTCTATCCATCTGAAAGAGTCTCTAACTTGGGCATAAAACTTGGGTTTTTTCCTTTCCTTCCATTTTCCACAGTCACGTTTTGTTGTCCCTATCATTTTTTTCCCAAATACCTATGGAAACATGATTGGATGTAGCTCGGAGGATCATATTTGAGCCTTATAACATTTCCAAATTCTCTATCCTTGAAGAAACATTCATCTCAGGGCTCAAATGGCAATTTTCCTGCATTTTATGGTTTGACGGGTGTATTTGTCCTGGTCAAATTTACTTCTCAGTATCAATGGAAATGTGGCTCTTTCTAGTTGGATGTGGCCCGACGGGGCACTCTAAAAATCTCTAAGGATCACCTCAACCCAAAACTTGTCCACATGGAGAACGACACTCATTTAAAAATCACCTTTTTGGTTTGGCCTTGGAGTTATGCCGGGGGGACATGTGGAGGTTTTTGCTACTTTTCCCAATCTTAGACAAATTTTTCATGCAGTTGGTATAGTTCTGGTGGCCCATGGAAATGTGGAGGGCTGGCACTCATTTGAGGATCTACCTCAGGGTCTCATCTTAACAATTGCGACAGGGAGACATGTGGAGGCTTCTACCGGATCTGCTTTATACTTACACTTTTCAAATAAATTTTCTAAGGCTTGGGACATGTGGTGAGCCCACACTTGTTCAAGGTCTTCACTCTTTGGAACCATCTCGAAGGTGCGCCATGAAGACACATGGAGGCTTCTACCGATTCTTCCCATACTTTGACTTTTCAAGAGACTTTCTAAAGGCCTGGGACATATGGAGGGACTGAGCCTATTTGGAGACCGACCCCTAAGTTTTATTTTGAAGAAGCACCAAGAGGACACTTGGAGGCTTCTGCTCACTCTTCCCCTTTTCTTGGACGTTTCAATGGCCAAATAAAAATGTATCGGACCCTAGACACATGACACCTTACATTGAACCATTCTACTTTTTTAACAAACTCTACTGGATTGAGATACGTGTTGAGCCTACCCTTGTTTGGGGTCTTTACTTTTGGGGAACATCTTGCAAATACACCATTCAGACACGTGGAGGCTTTCGCTGGCTCGTTTTTTCACTAAGACTTTTCAAAGGCCAAAAGGTGTTTTTCTTGGGTCCAAGGTACATGGAAGGCTCGTGCTTGTTTTGGGACTTGCTTTTGTTCTTCTCCTTTGTAGTTGCACCAAGGAAACACATTGATGACTGTGATATAAAGTGGAAAAGGGGAAGAATCAATGGGGATTATGCATTTCACCTATTTTTCACCCATTTTTACTCCAAGACTCTTGGATACGTGAATACGCATAGTTTTTCATCATTTTTTGATGAATTTCCTTGTCATCTCTATCTGTAAAGTGCCATTTGATGAATTCAGAACTTAATTTATGAGTTGAAGGATTTGTAGGGTTGATATTTTGAAGTTGGAGTTTCTCAGGAACTTGAAAAAATGGGAATTACTAGAGGATATGGATGTTTGGTAGAATTGTAGATGAAAGAGAGGGAAAAGGGATAAAATGATGAAAGTGCAGGTGCAAAAGATGGAAAATGTGTTGCCTCGAGAGTGAAAAATATTACCTGTCATGTCCAAATGTATGGAGTCTTTGGAAAATGATTAAAAAGGGGATTTATCACATGATATAATCAGAATGATTAAATGGACTCCAAAAAAGTTGTGGTATGGCATTATGTTCATTAGTCAAGGGCCCAAGAAATGTGATCAGTTCCTAATTGGTCCACCTAGCAGATTTCATATCTGAGTTTGTTAAACGTCGTTGTCTGAAACAAATTTTTAACAAGCAAATGTCCCTCGAATATTATTCTCTTTTGGGGGGGAAATTGAGTGAGAAAATGTATAAATGTCATGAGAATACTCTTGCAAATGGTCGAAGGTTGAATTCCTAAGAGAAAATTTGAGAAAACCATCTTCGTTAGAGACCAAAGCTAAGATAACCCGTTATTTCCTTTTATGTTAGATTTTATATCATGTCAAGTTGGTTACATATGCATAGCCATTAACAAGAACTAATATTACTCTAGAAGCTTTCCCCTGCTAATGAATATAAGGAATTTTGAAATTAATTTGTGTCCAATCTTTAGCAATTTGTGTCTTCTTTGATTCAGAATGTCTGCGAATAGTTTCTTTCATTCCTATTGTAATATTACATTGAAATTTTTGTGAAATCACATAGGATCTTGTCCCTATGACATTTTAATGGTAATTTAAATTTCATTTCAAGAAAATTCTTCATCTTGGATGAGATAAACAAATTTAAAATCAATTCACTATCATTTGTTGATAAATATTGTCTGCAAGTCTTTGTGTGTACCTTAGGCATGACTAATAAGAGACTTTGGTGTTTAATCGAGTCTTCCAATTTGATTCTTCATGTTGGAGTCTCAAATATTATGTGAAAACATGCTGATCTGGGCCTCCATTAAAGCACACCTTCTATTTGAAGGAATGTCTAGACTGTTATGAAGTTTCATGTTGTTGAGTTGTTCATTGTTGTGAATTTCCTTTGAAGATCTGATATAATCAACTTTATCTTGCTTCATATCAAACCAAAATCATTCAAAGACCATGAATCCACCCTAAACCACCCCTGTTTTCCCTGTGTATCAAAAAAGGAACAAAATATACTTGTAAAAATATGTAGAACATTTAGGATTCTATAATGTCTTTAGTAACCTTAGCCTTGTGTTGAAAATATCTCCATCTTTTGGGAGTGACAACTCGTGAGAGTCAGATTTGGTGTGTTGGTCATATTTTCCCTCGGTTTCTTTATAAAATTTGTGCAAAAGAAAGGTATATGCATCTCCTTCAATAATAGAGGTTACAAAATAGGTTCTCTTACCTTGGTTGAAAGGCACAACCTAAAATAGTTAGGATAAGATCAAATCCTTTTAAGGTGCTACCCACTTCTTCAAGGCATGAGTGCTAAACGATCAGATAAATTGCTTCCCCAGCTACAAAATGACATACATAATCATTTATCTACTTTTGAGTGTCCTATCAAATCCACGATGCTACTCGGTTTGTGAAGAAGAGTAAATCTGGGTACCAACACAACATATGTCACACATCCAAATTACGACATGTTAGTATAGAAATTAGAATATCAAAACTCAATAAATACAACTATCTATCATCACAATCTTGTGTATCACAATAAAATGTAAACCACATAATGTCAATCATTTAAATATTAGTATAATCTATCATCTACAGATCAATGCATCATAATCAAAATTTCTAAGTATTAGTCTAACAATATCAACATCAAAATGAAATAGTGTTGAAGAGGAGTGGGCACTACAGTGTGTGAGTGAAATAGTATTGTTAGTATTTGGAGTGTTATTTGTGAGATATAATCTCATGTATATTGTATTTGTAAGATTTGTTGAGTTGTTCAAAACAACTCATTTATTTCTAGCTCCCTTATTTTGTAGGATTCATATTGCCTATAAAATAGGCAATCATTTCCATATGAAATATAGTGTGGGATATTATTATATTATCTTGTGTAAATATGGAATGAGAAAAACATTTTGTATTAGAGCATGTTTTGTTCCTAAAATTTAAATGGGGGCAGTGCCACTCGTATTCAAGCTTTCCCTAATATGAAATACATATGAAGAAGCTTTTTCATATATTATGTTTTGTTTATTGACAACAAATCAGCCATGTTCTATCATTGCGTATTCATATTTTTATTTTGCATGATAATATATCAAGATTTTCATATCCAAATCATAGACTAGTTATTATTAGTTATGGAAACATTGGACAAGATTTATTGTTTCAAATGTAAGAAAGATATTGGCCCATCTGATCACAAATATCTGATTTTTTTTATCTCTTGGAGATAGGCATATAAATTTGGCACAACACTTGCTACAAAGGATTAGTGAAGGCAGTCCATTTTCGTTTTCCATATAGTTTTGAACATTATTGATCGTATTCCTCAAGTGGATACAAAACATGTGGTCAACTATTTGTAGAGAGATGAATAATAGTTCTACAAAGGGCATACCTCATCCAGTTTTTATGTGTTATGCATGTAATTTTTACAATAAGATGAATCTGAGCAATATATAGAGACCGAATGAAAAGAATTGTAAGCATCGTTAGAGCTATAAATATTCATTTTTAATTCTACATAGCATGTGGAAAGGAAATTGGACATCTTAGAATTTTCTTTGGCATAGTGCAAGCGTCTTCATCCATAGTGGTCTATATGGTCACACTCAACCTCGATCCACTATATGGGTTTGATCCTATCATCTCTAAAGTGGTCATGGGACCATAGAAGAAATTTCATTATTCCTTCAATCAACACCTCAATCGATAGACTACCATTAATTGCGCATACACTATGTTCGAGACAACAAAGTATATTGTCTCCCACAATAACATGTCTCAATACATGTTTGACTATTTGGTGGTAATATCATCACTTTATTATTACAGTGATTCACAGAAACTTCATTCGATTCAAACATGATTCTTGTAATGCCCACCTTTTACACACACAAATACAATAGTAAAATACCAGGATAATTTTAATTTTAATTTTTTACTTACCTTTCTCACTACACAACACCACAAGGGCTCCAAGAAGAGTAACTCAACAAGGCACAAGACACTAACATAAGTCAAAGACTCACACATACACATGACAACACCATATATATGTCGATGCCACACTTTCCCCAATGAACAAATTCTAACAATGACCCAACAATAAGAAAAGGGACCCAAGGATTGGCAAGCCCACACACATCATTACCATGATTCCATCTTATTTATGATTAAAATTTCAAGAATATTACTATCTAAGGATGATTTTTTCCCATTTCCACCTATAAGTTCTTAAATTTGTTTCACATTCAACTTACTATTCGACCATTTAAGTTGGCTCTTTATCCCTTATGACAATCTCCATAACTGGCATAGGTATTTTCCATAGTTGAAATTGTATACAAAGTTCATAATTCTCTTGTTCTTATGTTAAAATTATGTTTCTCAAATGTTTATCCAATGTTTAAATTTTACCCTTACTAAGATATTGAATCTAACATGATGTCAAGACAGAAGTCTTAGGATTGGAGGAAGTTTTAGATTCGAGATCCATTTTTCCAAATTTTTTTTTTATCCTGGTATATTTATTTCCCTACCATAGTTAATATAGTTCAATAAATTGTTGAATCCATTCAACATTTCGAAGTCAAGAAATTTTATTTAGATTTATAAATATATTTTGTTATCTCGAAGTTGATCTCACCAACCCAGTTCATATTCTTTTTAACACAATGAAATGTCTAATTGAGTAAGAAGGACTCCAAGCGTGACATTATTCCTAACCTCGAATCTCATTTTACTCTTGTATGCTTTACTGTAACATCACACTATGGTTTCATTATTGGCATCACTTTATAACAAAAAGAGTTAAGAAAGTACTCGTTTAACATCTAGAAGAAGTAAAACATTGAAAGCATTAGATCTACACATGAACCACAAGTGATTGGTTTTCAAAGTAAGATTCCATGTTTCCACATTTAACAATTACACATGTGAAATTTATTTTATTCTTAATGTGATAAATGACATAACAAGGGAGTACAAAATGAAATTTTCAGTTTCTTAAATTCTCTTAAGTCAACATATTTCAAATCAATTTCGGTTGCAAGGAGTTACTTTTTCTACCCAGAAGTTAACCCCTTAATTAGCCAAGGTTTCATTTAATTCCAATTGCACCTAAGGATCTACACCCCAACTATATATGAGTTTAAGGTGAGAGTACATATTTATGTTAAAAAACCTTCATGAAAGTCTAATGTTTAATGTTGTTAGTAACCAAGGTAACACATTTATTTGCAAGGAACTAAGCATATCATTAACAAGATTTTAAGTCATAGCACAACTATTTCACTAGCTTCATTTGTGTCGTCTGAAACCCATAAGGAATTCATTTTATTATGAAGTTAATTTCTAGATATAACTTCGTAAGAATTGGTAGTCCACTAGGGTCCAAAGGAAGTGTTTATTTTGCTTATACCAGAACTATTTTGACCATGTCGTTCCAAACCATCGGGTTTACGATGCTGACGCTAAACACACTGATTAGGACGATAATTCAAACTAGGGATCTCATTTAATTTATCCAGAAGGTGACATCGAGAGTAAATATTGAATTTTATCCTAAGGTTTTATTTTTCTACGCTAAAAGAATTCACACAGGATAGGTATTTATACACGAGTTTTATACTATGGTTGATAGTTTCATTTATATCTCTTTATTACATTTACAAGGTAAGAGTACAACACACTAATTAATTAACCATCTATTTAAAACTAGAAATGCACTACAATATTTTAAATTAATATTCATTTAACATACATATCCAACTTTTACAATACAAAATTTAAGGATCAAAATAACACTCATGTGTGAATGAACATCGCCTTAAACCCTGACATCTAAAATATTACAGAACTTCAATTATAAACCTTTTCATACTTCGCAAAATTTGAACTTTCCTCTATAGTTTCATTTAACATATATATATATATATATATATATATATATATATATATCCAAACCTTTTTGCCCATATGTAAAGATGAATAAAAAGAACACCTTTAGTTACGTGTGCATATCCCAAAGCACCCCTACAACTAGCACCTCATTCATATTGCCAAATTTCAATAAATAACTTTACTGTAACATAATAATACATGAAAATCTCCTTCTCTTAACATACATAAATTCTAACAATAAATAATGAATCACACCCACGTTGTTTCACCATCTTACTTGAATCTTACAAAAACATGTGAGGATGAAATCAATGATAAATTGTTGGCATGAAACGCACCCTAATCTATCATAATTAACATTTTTTAGTTTCCCATTTATATAATAAAATTAATAACTTCCATTCGAGAGAAAAAGGTTAGAGACACATATTTATTTCATTTCAAGTCGCTCTATTTCCTAACCAAGGAGAGAAAGAAATAGGGAAGAGAGAGAAACACTATTTTGCCAAAAGTTCAATTTCACACAATAAGTCACATAGTAAATTTTCAAACAGCTATTTACAAGTGTCAACAAGTTTCCACGATGGTCTGGGCAACCCAACATGGGTCCTACAAATTTCTTCTTACATTTCCCTGCTAGCTGCAAAAACATGTAATTAACACTCGGAGGCTAAGAAACCACTTTAAATTTTTTTCCTCTAATGATAAAACACACCACGTGTAAGTTTCTATATGTCCTCTTATACACCAAGAATTCACGGGAACTAACGGAATTTAGAACTGGTTAACGGTTTATGATTGGTGGCTAGTTTTCCCAGGCCATTGTTCATAATTGGCCTATTTGCAAATAATCAAAAGTTAGCTTGAGGGATCAGAAAACCATGTCCAAAAATGACATTCGATGAATGAACGAGAAATGAGAAACTTCCTACAAATTCCCCTATATATGGATAATTTACTAGAGTCAATGGGACTGAGAACTAGCAAACGGTTTTCAAACAGTGATAAGTTTTCTGGAGCCACCTATTGTAATTGGTCCAGTGTGACCTAGTAAAACTATGACCAGAGGCCTACAAAATGTGTTTTCCAAACTATAATGAAAAGGGTTTTACCTCAAACTAAAGGTTATAGGAAATTGTCTAGTAAAAATAATAGAGGTTTGTGAAGGCGGATAAGCATTTAGTTGTCTAGGATTCAAAAAGCGAGCCGATACGAAACCTAACTTTTCAAATTTAGCAACTTCCTACATCTTCAAAATGGTGTAACAGGGCTCCTAGAAGGGTGCCAAAAAGATTACATATGATTATTTGAGGTCGATTCAAGGATTGAAGTGACTCGTCACATAACAAGGTACACATAGAAAACTTAACATCTTCTTTCCGGAGTTACAAAAGTTATTTTGTAAGTCTCTGAAAGTTGTGATTTATCTGGTTTAACAAGGGAGCAGACAACATATTTACATGGGTCTCAAATTCAACTTGTCAATAAAGAAATGGGTACTGTAGCAATCTAGTTTGGTCATGAAGTTTTTTATATCATCTCAAATTGAGTGTTTGAGTTTACACTTGTCTACCAAGGAATATTTTATTTGCGCAAGCTAAGGTATGACATCTTTTTTTTGCCAAAACAAGTTTCTTTAAAATATCAATCCTATGATAATGCTAAATTTTAAAATTTAATTTCGCTGCAAATGAACAACTAAAGAAAAAAAATTATGAAAGAAAGGGAGAGATGAACCATGCTTAAGAATTGAATTGGGAAGGTGGAAGCTGGGGAGTTTGACATTTCACCTGTCGCTTGCACTTTCTTGCAACCATCTAGAGTATATCCAAATCTCCAACCTAAGTGTGGCTTGCAGCTGTTGTAGCCCTTTAAGCACATCTCTTGGAGGAATCCAAATGAATAGTTCAATTTATTTGTTTACACCTCCTAAGTGACTACTAGAGCCACCAAAAATATTTGGTTATCTTGTCAAACAAATCATGTCACAGAGGAAAGCTTCTACATTTTTGGTATACTAGTATGCCAGATCACGAGCAACAACAACGTCTAAAATTTTTCTCCAACTTTATCCCTATATGGACTACCTACATCGTAAAATCACCTCAGTCCATCGATCACAATCCTTTCAGGAATTTGTTCAAATAGTTGAATTCCAGTTGTGGGTGTCCACAACAACATATTTCTCTTATGCATTTTTTAACAATCAACACGCCTTTCCTTTATTCCTCTTCTCTCTCTCTCTCTTTTTAATTTATTTATTATTACACTACATCATTTATCAATAGTTGAGAAGCCACACCCATTGTACCATACTAACTTGAGACTGAGATTTTCTGAAACTCAACTCTTATATCAGATCCAAAATGTGGAGATTACTTACTGTGGAGATCCTTTCCATTTCACGTGCTCGACATACCTCATATTAGACCCATGTTAGATAACATGACATAAAAACAACACACCTATACTTGCTTCCAACACATCCCATGTCTTTGGCATGGCGTCAACAACACACCCTTATTAAAGGAACACCCATAAACAACACCAACTCAAAGGCATTGTGGATGTGTTTATTTAACACGATATGAATTCAAGACACAAGATGAACCCCATTATTCCCTCCTTTACGCAATAGGTGAAACTGATGAACCATTCTGAATGGATCAACATATTTTGAAGGGTTTTCATATGTCCATGATAAATGCAAAGGATCTGGTAATCTAGAGTGTATAGGTAATCTCATGGACCTCAAGACGATTGGTCCTAAAATGAGAGGATCTGACTAGTGCTATATGTGCAACGAGTGATTTAAGGAGGAGTGCATGAAAATAAAAGTAATCCAAATTAATTTCATGGGATATTCTCCTGCTGCAACTATCTAATTACTACTAAATATTCAATGTTAACTTGGATTTGAGCATGGTTAAAGCCCCTAGCTTCATTATTAAAGTGACTATATTATTATGCATGGAAAATGACAGGTCTATGGGCTGTATGGGAAACATACAAGGCACGCCACCTCCTAAACACTCACATCATCTCACCCCTCAGAGAACAACAGCCCATGTGCCTTCACATGGGTTAATCAATCCACTCACCAAATAAAGCTGACAAAAATCCTACCCATTACTCCAACAATACGTATGTTAGTGCAACAACTAAATAAATTCCCCAAATATAAGAACATGTCAATCAAGAAAATTATTGGTTCTTGCAAGAAAAGAAAACAAATGTTGAATTTACAAATAAAATACGTATATGGAGAAATCACATTACAATAACTATGTGGCCTTATACGGCCATTGAAGGGGTACTCAACGAGTTGCTGGCACTCGGACATTGAGCCTCAGATCGTAAAATAACATATTAAATAATATAACTGTCATCATCTCTATCAGAATCATCACGCCACCACATTGACAAGACTCAACATAGTCATAACTATCACTTAGGTTGAATCTATATGATCACCATATAGGGAGAGAAAAAGGAGTACAATTCACCATCTACTGAGCCTAAGGTGTCTGCGAAACACAATATCCATGACACCCTTTGAGTCAAGTGCCATACATACCAAACGACCAAAAGTGGGTTTTCATGGCTTATGTAAGACTCCACTTCCTATCTCCTACTTTTCTTGAGTGACAAGGTAAAACGGTAAAACATTTCCTCACTCCAAACATACACCTTTTTGCCAATTTCCCTCTAGTGTGGGTTAGTGTAGATTTCACAACCTAACACATAACTACATCACTAACACAATGGTGGTATGCACACACCTTAACCATAGTGTCTTACAAATGGTGTATATACATGGTTACAATAAAATCATCACTTTCACTGGGTTTACGATACATCTCATTACCACATATCTGCACCCGAAGTGCAAGAAATTTACAATAGGGATCATATGCTTCACTCATAATGTCTTCTAAATCATGACATGAAACATCATATATTACAAAAATAATACGTATGATGAACACAACGAGTCTAACATTACAAAATAAAATTAATTGCTATATAACATGTTGATGCAAACACAATTCATTACAACTACGATGGACAACATAAAATGATACAAACCAATTAACTATACAACAATCTATGTCATGACAACACATCAACACACATACATACCACAGAATAACAAAAAACTTCAACACTCCGCAATCCACAATTATAACATTATTTTCTCACACACAACAAGGCAACACATCACAAACACACAAATACAACAGTAAAATAAAAGGATAATTTTTTTTTTTACTTACATCGCTCAATACACAACACCACAAGGGCTCAAAGAAGGGAAACTCAACAATGCACAAGACACTTACATAAGTAAAATAATCACACAGACACATGACAACACCATATACATGTCGATGCCACAATTTCCCCAATGAACAAATTCTAGCAATGACCCAACAACAAGAAAAAGGACCCAAGGATTGACAAGTCCACACACATCATTACCATGATTACATATTATTTACGATTAACATTCTAGGAACATTACTATGCAAGGATAATTTTTTCCTTTTTTCACCTACAGGTTCTTAAATTCGTTTCACATTCAAATTAATGTTCGACCATTTAAGTTAGCTCTTTATCCCTTATGACAATCTCCATAACTGGCATAGCTATTTGCCATAATTCAAATTGTATACAAAGTTCCTAATTCTCTCGTTCTTATGTTAATATTATGTTTCTCAAATGTTTATTCAGTGTTTAAATTTTACCCTTACTACAATATTGAATCTGACGTGATGTCAAGACAAAAGTCTTAGGATTGGAGGAAGATTTAGATTTGAGATATGTTTTTCCAAAACATTTTTTTATCACAGTATCTTTATTTCCCTACCATAGTTAATATAGTTCAATAATTTTTGAATTCATTCAACATTTCCAAGTCAAGAAATTTTATTTAGATTTATAAATATTTTTTTTTTCTCAAAGTTGATCTCACCAAGGCAATTCATATTATTTTTAACATGAGGAAATGTCTAATTGAGTAATAAAGACTCCAAGAGTGACATTATTCCTAACCTCAAATCTCGTTTCACTCTTGTATGCTTTACTCTTACATCGCATTAGGGTCTCATTATTAGCATTGTTTTAGAACAAAAGGAGTTACAAAATTATTTGTGTAACATCTTGAAGAAGTACAAGACTTGAAGCATTATAAACTACACATGAACCACAAGCTATCCTCCTATTCAACTTAGGTCCCAGATTAATTTCAATTTACACATGTGAAATTTATTTTATTCCCTAATGTATAAATACATAACAAGGGATTGAACCATATTTACTTTATAAACCCTCTTAAAACATATTTAAATCAATTTCATTAGCCAAAGTAACTTACAATTTTACCCACAAGTTAACCCCTTAAAGAGATAATTCAACTAAGGATCTACACCCCAACTAGTATGAGTTTAAGGTGAGAGTACATATTTATGCTAAACTGGAACCTTCATGAAAGACCAATGTTATGTTGTTATCACCAAGTAACACATTTCTGATGAGGAACTAGATCATTAACAAGAGTTTAAGTCATAGTACAACTATTTCCTAGCTCCATTTGTGTCATCTGGATCCCACAAGGAATTCATTTGACCATGAAGTAATTTCCTAACTTCCTAAGACTTTAGTCCACTATGTCGCTAAGGAAGTGTTTATGATACTTACACAAACTATTTTGACCATGTCTTATTTACCTAATCTAGGGTTTCCATGATGTCAAAAAAGTTTAAGTTCATTTTACGGTTTCAAATTATTTGGGCTAATTTAGATCATGTGAGAAGGTGACATCGAGAGTAGAGATTGAAGTTTATCCTAAGGTTTTAGTTTTCCATACTAAAAGGATTCACACAGGAAAGGTTAGTTATACATGAGTCTTATACTAGGGTGGAGTGTTTCATTTAGATCTCTTTATTACATTTACAAGGTAAGAAACAACACACTAATTAATTTATCATCTATTGAACACTGGAAATGCACTACAATATTTTAAATTCAAATTTATTTAACATACATATCCAAATTTTACAATACAAAATTTGAGGATCAAAATAACACTCATGTGTGGATGAACATCCCCTTAAACCCTGACATCTAAAATATTACAAAACTTCAATTATAAACATTTTCATACTTCACAAATGTTGAAATTTCCTCTATAGTTTCATTTAACATATACATATCCAACCCTCTTTTCCCATATGTAAATATGAAAAAAAAGAACACCTTTAGTTACATGCACATTTCCCAAAGCACCCCTACAACTAGCACCTCATTCATATTGGAAAATTTCAATAAATAACTTTACTGTAACATAATAATAAATGAAAATTTCCTTCTCTTAACATACATAAATTCTAACAATATACAATGAATCACACCCACGTTGTTTCGCCATCTTACTTGCATCCTGCAAAAACATGTGAGCATGAAATCAGTGATAAATCGCTGGCATGCACACCCACCCTAATCTAGCATAATTAATTTTTTAGTTTCCCATTTATATAATAACATTATAATTTTACATTTGAAAGAAGAAGGTTAGAGACACATATTTATTTCATTTCAGGTCACTTCATTTCCTAACCAAGGAGAGAGAAAGAAATAGGGAAGAGAGAGAAACACTATTTTTCCAAAAGTTCAATTTCACAGAACAAGTCACACAGTAAAGTTTGAAACAATTATTTACAAGTGTCAACAAGTTTCCACAGTGGTTTGGAAACCCAACATGGGTCCTACAACTTTCTTCTTACGTTTCCCTACTAGTTGCAAAAATGTTCAATTAACCCTCAGAGGCTAAGAAACCACTTTCAAATGTTGTCCTCTAATGAGAAAACACACCACGATGGGTAAGTTTCTATGTGTCCTCCTATACACCAAGAATTCACAAGAACTGATGGAATTCAGAACTAGCGAATGGTTTACGATTGGCAGCTAGTTTTTTGAGGCCATTGGTCATAATTGGCCTAGTTGCAAATGATCAAAAGTTAGCTTGAGGGCTCAGAAAACCACGTCCAAAACTGACGTTCAATGGATGAATGAGCAACAAGAAAATTCCTACAAGTTCCCCTATATATGGATAATTCACTAGAGTCGATGGGACTGAGAACTAGCAAACGGTTTTCAAACGGCGACAAGTTTTCTAGAGCCACCGGTCGTAATTGGTCTAGTTTGACCTAGTCAAACTGTGACTAGAGGCCTACAAAATGCCTTTGCCAAACTATCAAGAAAAGTGTTTTTCCTCAAACTGAAGGTTCTAGGAAATTTTCTATTAAAAATACTAGAGGTTTGCGAAGGCAGATAAGCATTTCATTTTCCAGGATTCAAATGGCGAGGTGATACGAAACCCAACTTTTCAAATTTAGCAGCTTCCTACAGCTTCAAAATGGTGTAACAAGGCTCCTAGAAGGGCGTCAAAAATATCACAAATGATCATACGAGGTCAATTCAAGGATTTAAGTGACTCCTCACATAACAAGGTACACGTAGTAAACTTAACATCTTCTTTCTGGAGTTATGAAGGTTATTTTGTAAGTCTCTGAAAATCGTGATTTATCTATTTTAACAAGGGAGATCAAATATTTACAGTAGGACTCAACTTCAACTTGTCAATAAAGAAAGGGGTACTATAAAAATCTAGTTGGTCAAGAATTTTGCTAGATCATCTCAAAATGAGGGTTTGAGTTTATGCTTGTCTACCAAGGAATATTTTAATTGCGCAAGCTACGGTATGACGAATCTTTTCTTTTGAAAACAAGTTTATTTAAAACTATCAATTCTATGATAATGCTACATTTTAAAATTTTATTTCACTGCAAATGAACAACTAAAGAACAAAAATTATGAAAGAAAGGGAGAGATGAACCATGCCTAGAGGAAAGAAGTCAGTCAGGCAAAACCACGGGATGGGTTCAGCATCTCACTTGGGCATTTCGTCAAATAGTTCAAACGTTGCATTCAGAAACATCCTCCATTTGTTATCAAAATACCCATTTATTCCCTTACAAACATTTGCAGCGAACACTAGCTAGGAATCTAAAGAACAACTATTACAATGAGAAACCCACTTTCTGTTATGCAACGTTTCCTTGATGGGTTAATACCCATTTTATTTTCTCTCCTCATTTGGCACAAATATTGAATATGGAAATGCTGTCTACATTTTTAGGATATTTGCTTTGCAATATAGCCAACCAATTTTTTAAAGTTCCCAAATCATTTTTTCTCCAACACTCCTATCTGCATACCATGCACTATTTCTTCACTCAGTCCCATATTTAATGGGTTCTTTATCAATCTACAGAGATACCGATGTGAGCATATCATGGCATTTTGTCTCCCTAAAAGTTGTTTTAGTTGTTTCCATAAGATCACTTTTTTCTTATGCTCTATTGTTTTTAACACATCAACATGACCTTTCCCCTTTTCATATTCCTTTATAGCATGCAAATAAACCATGGCATAGACATTTGTCAATAGATTGAGAAATTCACCCATCGTACATGCCTTATAAGACCTTTGGTTGAAACCCTTTTCCATCTAAACTCTTATATCTTATCCACCAAAATGGAATCTTTTACTTCATCCAGATTGAGTTTTCTTAACTCATACATACCTCATATTAACCATGGTTGTCAATACTTAACCTCCAAAACTTCTCCTCTACTAAGACGATAGAGGAATAATTCCTTTAGCATCCATCGAACCAACACGTATGCATACATGTTTGACAAGGGACATAAGTTGCAGCATTTTGAGAATTTTCTAGCTCAAAAGAAGAGTTGTTGAAAATTATTTAACTTTGTAACATGTGCTCTGACAGGGGATACGAAACAACCACATTGAACAACCACTTAGGTTTAATTGGTGTATCGATGATAATAACATTTGATTTTCCTCAAATAGATCAACAAATTGGAAGAGATATGTCAACCAATGACATAATATTTGATTCTAGGTGGAATGCCATAAGCAGTATACATTGCCATCGTAGTATTTACAACCCTTTTCCACTTAAGCATGGAAACCATGTGTTCCTTCCCAGCATTGCATTCCAAGCACATTCCACATGTGCACATACCAAAGTGCATGCACTTCAAATACGGGACTGCATTGTTTGCATTGTCAAAAAATGTCCTAATTTGTTTGCTTTGATGGATTCACATTCCTTATTCTAAATCTCATGTTTGGCCCCTTGGAGTGCACAGGCATATGTATTGATCCAGTTGGAGACATTTAAATTTGCAATTGGAGGAATATTTATTGTCTCATTCTCCTCATTGGTCAAACATTGTCACATCTTGCCCTCACTAAAGCTATCAATTACTACTAAATTCAATGTTAACTTGGGTGCCTTTAACATCTTTGGTTCCCAAATAAATTTAATAAATTTCTTGTAAAGAAAATCTAAATGCATCTTCGTCTGTCTACCCTGATTAACCATCCTTCCACCGTATCTCTCATGTATCCATTTTGTTAAATTCCACCTATCAATCACGCACTTCACACAATATATTTATTTATTTTTAATGTTATTTTAGTATTAACAACGTGTTGGGCACTACATTTCCCTCCCCTTATAAGAGCATCATCCTCGATGTGACATAATGCCAACCATTAGAGCTTCAAAGGAAGTCATAGGCAAGGAAATCATATAAATGAACATGAATCATGCCACTCAGGGAAAGGAACTTGTCGTTAAAGCACTACCACATGGGAAGAAGGTAAAGTTTGATAAGATCTTTTAATGTTCTCTGAAGGATTGGTAGTTCTATTTTACCATTATTACTTACTTTTTATTTTCCTTTATAGTATTTATTAATCTCAAGCTCTTAATATTCATTGTTTAAAATTTCAATTGTCTTATGTTTCATGGGTGCCCAACAGTAGCTGACATCAAGATGACACAAAAAAACTCAACACAAGGCCCTTAATTTCACATAGACATCAGACATACAAGTAGTCCACATATTGAAGAATTTCCAACTAATTATGTCATAGGCATAAATACAACACACACATGTGACTAATAAACAATGAATCATGATTCTTATACATATAGCACTGGTATCACATGACCCAAATACCATGACTATACCCACACATGAAATTCCAAGACAAGATCATAATAGTATATAACAACCCAGGGGAACAATCAACTATAATATATAAGTGTCAACAAGAATCAACATATAAACATAACATGTCTAAACAAGACTCACAAGAGTACACATAAATCATAACACCAACTCCACACATCATCAAAAACATCATGCAAAACAATCTCCATATATCTCCCAAGCATCACAAAACAAATCCATATACCTCCCAAAAATCACAAAACAACTCCATATACCTCCCAAAGCATCAATCACACCCACACA
The DNA here is from genome assembly GCA_019776745.2 of Taxus chinensis. NCBI lineage: Eukaryota > Viridiplantae > Streptophyta > Pinopsida > Cupressales > Taxaceae > Taxus > Taxus chinensis. The sequence goes on from CM034149.1 coordinate 823,644,078, forward strand.
AATATCTTATGCCTCCCTCCTCCCTCAAGTATCTTATGTCTCCCTCAAGTCTCTTATGCCTCCCTCAAGCAAATAAAATAAAGATAAATTTTCCTTTTCGCTCCCAAAAGAGGTCAGTCACCCTATGGCCCTAGGCACATAGAGTCAAGACACCTCTAACCCAAGTGACATAATAACTCGTGGTTCAACAACCCGCTAGTTATCTGTAACTCCTTGGGGCATACCCCTATACAACGAAGCGGGTCCATAGGTTCCACCACTCCATGGTGAATCCCATGACCCTATTCCAACACATTATGACATTAGAACCAACATAACAATCCATTTCAAATGCCAAGTGGAAAAAATTTCAAAGCCTTGGGCTAGGCTATAAAACTTTTAAACTTGATATGCAAATTTAAGACTAAGAAAAGCAAATGGCTAATTAGCCATAGTTAGTGCAAAAATATGCATGTTAGTGCAACAACCAAATAAATTCCCAAAATATAAGAACATGTCAATCAAGAATTTTTTTGGTTCTTGCTAGAAAAGAAAAGAAAATGTTCAATTTATGAATAAAATATGTATATGGAGATAACACATTACAATAACTATGTGGCCTTATACGGCCACCAAAGGGGTACTCAATGAGTTGTTGGCACTCAGACATCGAGCCTCAGCTCATAAAATAACATATCAAATAATACAACTATCATCATCTCTATCAGAATCATCCTTCCACCACTTCCACAAGGCTCAACATAGTTAACTACACTTAGGTTGAATCCATATGATAACCATATAGGGAGAGAGAAAGGAGTACAAGTCACCATCTACTGAGCCTAAGGTGTCCATGAAACACAATATGCATGACACCCATTGACAAAGTGCCATACATACCAAATGAACAAAAGTGGGTTTTCATCCTATGTAAGACTCCACTTCCTATCTCGTACTTGGCTCGAGTGACTGGTCAATGGTACACATTTCCTCACTCCAAACATACACCTTTTACTGATTTCCCTTAGGGTCGGTTAGTGTAGGGTCCACAACATAACACATAACTACATCACTAACACAATGGTGATTCACACAAATTAACCATAACATCTTACACATGGTATATATACAGGGTATAACACAATCATTACTTTCACAGGTTATGATACATCACATTACCACATACTACACCCAAAGTGCAATCACTGTACAATAGGGATCATATGCTCACCATATGTCCCTAAATCATGACATGAACCATCACATATTACATGAATTATACGTATGAGGAACACAATGTCTAACATTACAACATATAGTCAATTGCAATACAACATGGTGACACACATGATTCATCACAATACAGTGACGACATCACGATACAATCAAATTCACTATACACCAATTTTTTCATGCAACATATCAACACACCTTCATATCACATAATGCCAAAATACTCCAACACTCTATAATCAACAATAACATTCTTTCACACACAACAAGGTGGTACATCACATGTGAACTCTCCTCATAGAATCCAAAAAAGGAGAGTGAATACTCTCATCACAAGCACATCAACATGATAACAATTACGCACTAAGTGACATGCACAACATGTGCATTCATAATATCACAATTACAACATTGTTCACATACAACACTTATATCACATTACTCTTCCAATATCCACCACCACCATGCACAAATCATCACAACTCCAATCTGTCCCAGAGGTTCGAGAATCATGAACCTCTTCTTTGATACCAAATGTAACGCCCACATTTTACACACACAAATACAACAGTAAAATACCAGGATAATTTTTTTTTTGACTTACATTTCTCACTACACAACACCACAAGGGCTCCAAGTAGAGAAACTCAACAATGCACAAAAGACACTTACATAAGTCAAAGACTCACATAGACACATGACAACACCATATACATGTCGATGCCACACTTTCCCCAATGAACGAATTCTAACAATGACCCAACCACAAGAAAAGGGACCCAAGGATTGGCAAACCCACACACATCATTACCATGATTACATCTTAGTTACGATTAACATTCCAAGAACATTACTATGTAAGGATAATTTTTTCCTTTTTCCACCTACAATTCTTAAATTCATTTCACATTCAACTTACTAGTTCAACCATTTAAGTTGGCTCTTTATCCCTTATGACAATCTCCATAACTTACATAATTATTTTCCATATTTCAAATTGCATACAAAGTTCCTAATTCTCTCGTTCTTATGTTAAGATTATGTTTCTCAAATGTTTATTCAATGTTTAAATTTTACCCTTACTACAATAGTGAATCTGACGTGATGTCAAGAAAGAAATCTTAGGATTTAAGGTAGATTTAGATTCAAGATACATTTTTCCCATGAAAACATTTTTTGATCACGGTATCTTTATTTCCCTACCATAGTTAATATAGTTCAATAAATTGTTGAATCCATTCAACATTTCCACATCAAGAAATTTTATTTAGATTTATAAATATCTTTTGTTTTCTCGAAGTTTGATCTCACCAAGGACAATTCATATTATTTTTAACACAAGGAAATGTTCTAATTGAGTTATAAGGACTCCAAGAGTGACATTATTCCTAACCTCAAATCTTGTTTTACTCTTATATGCTTTAATCTTACATCGGTCTATGGTCTCATTATTAGCATTGTTTTATAACAAACAGAGTTACAGAAGTATTTGTGTAACATCTTGAAGAAGTACAAGATTGAAAGCATTATAAACTACACATGAACCACAAGTGATTTGTTTTCAAAGTAAGATCCATGTTTCTGCATTTCATGAATTACACATGTGAAATTTATTTTATTCTTAATGTCATAAAAGACATAACAAGGGATTATGGAACCAAATTTTCAATTTCTACAATTCTCTTAAGTCAACATATTTTAAATCAATTACATTTGCAAGGAGTTACTTACAATTTCTACCCACAAGTTAACCCCTTAATTAGCCAAGGTTTGGTTTAATTCCAATTGCACCTAAGGATCTACACCCTAACTATATATGAGTTTAAGGTGAGAGTACATATTTATGCTAAACAACCTTCATGAAAGACCAAGGTGTTATGTTGTTAGTAACCAAGGTATCACATTTATCTGCAAGGAACTAAAGAGATCATTAACAAGAGTTTATTCATAGTACAACTATTTCACTATCTCCATTTGTGTCTTCTGAGAACCCACAAGAAATTCATTTGATCATGAAGTTAATTTCTAGATCTAACTTCGTAAGACTTGGTAGTCCACTAGGATCCTAAGGAAGTGTTTATTCTACTTACACTAGAAATAGTTTGACCATGTCATTCCTAACCGATGGGTTACGATGATGTTGCTAAACATACCGATTATGATGATAATTCAAACTAGGGATCTCATTTACTTAAGCTAGAAGGTGACATCTGAAGTGTAGATATTGAATTTATCCTAAGGTTTTAGTTTTCTACACTAAAATAATTCACGCAGGAAAGGTAGTTATACATGAGTCTTATACTAGGGTTCATTGTTTCATTTAGATCTCTTTATTACATTTACAAGGTAAGAATTACAACACACTAATTAATTAATCATCTATTGAACACTGGAAATGCACTACAATATTTTAAATTCAAATTCATTTAACATACATATCAACTTTTACAATACAAAATTTGAGGATCAAAATAACACTCATGTGTGGATGAACATCCCCTTAAACCCTAACATCTAAAATATTACATAACTTCAATTATAAACCTTTTCATACTTTGCAAAAGTTGAAATTTCCTCTACAGTTTCATTTAACATATATATATCCAACCCTCTTTCCCCATATGTAAATATGAATCAAAAGAACACCTTTAGTTACATGCACATTTCCCAAAGCACCCCTAAAACTAGCATCTCATTCATATTGCCAAATTTCAATAAATAACTTTACTGTAACATAATAATACATAAAAATTTCCTTCTCTTAACATACATAAATTCTAACAATATACAATGAAATCACACCACATTGTTTCGCCATCTTACTTGCATCCTACAAAAACATGTGAGCATGAAATCATCGATAAATCACTGGCATGACATCCACTCTAATCTAGCATAATTAACATTTTTTAGTTTCCCATTTACATATAATAAAATTAATAATTTTCATTCGAAAGAAGAAGGTTAGAGACACATATTTATTTCATTTCAGTTCACTTCATTTCCTAACCAAGGAGAGAGAAAGAAATAGGGAAGAGAGAGAAACACTATTTTTCCAAAGTTCAATTTCACACAAGTCACACAGTATAGAGTTTCAAATAGTTATTTACAAGTGTCAACAAGTTTCCACATGGTGGTTTGGGGTAACCCGACATGGGTCCTACAACTTTCTTCTTACGTTTTCCTACTAGCTACAAAAACATTCAATTTAACGCTCAGAGGCTAAGAAACCACTTTCAAACGTTGTCCTCTAATGAGAAAAAAACCATGAGTAAGTTTCTATGTGTCCTCCTATACACCAAGAATTCATGGGAACTGATGGAATTTAGAACTAGCGAACGGTTTACGATTGGCGACTAGTTTTTCTGAGGCCATTGGTCGTAATTGGCCTAGTTGCAAATGATCAAAAGTTAGTCTTGAGGGATCAGAAAACCATGTCCAAAACTAACGTTCGATGGATGAACATGCAATGAGAAAATTCCTACAAGTTCCCCTATATATGGATAATTCACTAGAGTCGATGGGACTGAGAACTAGCAAATGGTTTTCAAATGGCGACAAGTTTTCTAGAGCCACCAGTTGTAATTGGTCTAGTTTGACCTAGTCAAAATGCGACCGGAGGCCTATAAAATGAGTTTTCCAAACTATCAAGAAAAGTGTTTTTCCTCAAACTGAAGGTTCTAGGAAATTGTCTAGTAAAAATACTAGAGGTTTGCAAAGATGATAAGCATTTCGTTGTCCAGGATTCAAAAGGTGAGCCGATACGAAACCCAACTTTTCAAATTTAGCAGCTTCCTACAGCTTCAAAACGGTGTAACAGGGCTCCTAGAGTGCGTAAAAAATATCACATAATGATCATTTGAGGTCGATTCAAGGATTGAAGTGACTCCTCACAGAAAATGGTACACGTAGGAACTTAACATCTTCTTTCTGGAGTTACGAAGGTTATTTTGCAAGTCTCTCGAAAATTGTGATTTATCTGTTTTAACAAGGGAGTGATCAACATATTTACATGGGACTCAACTTCAACTTGTCAATAAAGAAAGGGGTACTGTAGCAATCTAGTTTAGTCAAGAATTTTGTTAGATTATCTCAAAATGAGGTGTTTGAGTTTATGCTTGTCTACCAAGGAATATTTTAATTTCGCAAGCTATGTATGATGTATTTTTGTTTTGAAAACAAGTTTATTTAAAACTATCAATTCTATGATAATGCTACATTTTAAAATTTAATTTCTTTGCAAACGAGCATCTAAAGAACAAAAATTATGAAAGAAAGGGAGAGATGAACCATGCCTAAGAATTGAATTGGGGAGGCGGAAGCTGGGGAGTTTGAAATTACACCCATCGCTTGCACTTTCTTGCAACCATATGGAGTATACCCAAAGCTCCAACCTAAGTGTGCCTTGAAACTGTTGCATCCCTCAAAGCAAATCTATTGGAGGCATCCAAATGAATGGTTCAATTTATTTGTTTACACCTCCCGAGTGACTACCGGAGTCACCAAAAATATTTGGTTATCTTGTCAAACAAATCATGTCCCAGAGGAGATCTTCTACATTTTTGGTATACTAGTCTGCCAGATCACGAGCAACAACAACATCAAAATTTTTTCTCCAACCTTATCCCTGTATGGAATTCCTACATCTTGAAATTACCTCATTCCATCGATCACATTCCTTTCAGGCATTTGTTCAAATAGTTGAATTCTAGTTGTGGGTGTCCATAAGAATGCATTTTTCTTATGCATTTTTTAAAATAGTCAACACGCCTTTCCTTTCTTCCCCTTCTCTCTCTCTTTTTTAAATTTATTTATTATTACACTATATCATTTATCAATAGTTGAGAAGCCACACCCATCATTCCATACTTACCTGAGATTGAGATTCGCTGAAACCCAACTTTTATATCACATCCAAAATGTGGAGACTACTTACCGTGGACATCCTTTCCATTTGACGTGCTCGACATACCTCATATTAGACCCATGTTAGATCAGATGACATAGAAAAATAGACCTATGCTTGCTTCCAATGCATCCCCTGTCTTTGGCATGGCATCAACAACACACCCTTATTAAAGGAACACCCATAAACAACACCAACTCAAAGGCTATTTTGGATGTGTTTATTTAACACGATATGAATTCAAGATGCAAGGTAAACCCCATTACGCCCTCCTCTATGTAATAGGTGAAACTGATGAACCATTTTGAATGGATCAACATATCTAGAAGGGTGCTCATATGTCCATGATAAATGCAAAGGATATGGTACTCCAGAGTACAAGTAATCTCATTTTCCTCAATATGATTTGTCCTAAAATGAAAGGATATGACTAGTGCTATATGTGTAAAAAGTTATTTCAAGAGGAGTGCATGAAAAGAAAAGTAATCCAAACGAATTTCATGAGATCTTCTCCTACTGGCACTATATGATTATTGTTAAATATTCAATGTTAACTTGGATTTGAGCATGGTTAAAGCCCCTAGCTTCACCATTAAAGTGATTGTATTATTATGCAAGAAACATGACAGGTCTTTGGGCTGTATGGGAAACATACAAGGCACGCCACCTCCTAACCACTCACATCATCTCACCCCTCCAAGAACACCAGCCCATGTGCCATCACATGTGTCAATTAATCCACTCACCAACCAAAGCTAACACAAATCTTGCCCGTTACTTTTTTATTTTTTCTTCTTCTTTAGTTAAATTTCATTTTATATAGACAAATCTATATATATACTTTAAAAAAATGTTGGGCAGTACACTTCTTGTCTCACTTTCAAAAAGGGTAAAAATTAAAATTTATCTTTTGAGCTTAACATAACTCAAACAGTGATGAAATTTATTAGAGGTAACATATTAAATGGACGACTCGAATCTCTTTAACTAGTTTTTGTGGCCTTAGACTACAACTTTTGTCAATGGTCTCAGGAGCATTAAAATAGGTTATATAATCATTTTTTAATGTGTTGAGGGTCCATCTTAGATGTCAATTTAGTTGTCACGTCAAAAATTTGTAAAGGAGATATAAAGAAAACGCAATCTAATTTGTTAGTGTCTTGTAAAAATTGTAAAATTAAATTTTTTTTTACCTTACAGACACATTTTCAGTGTTACTCGACATCCTGACAACTATTGATCCTTAAAATGATCGAAATTTGCTGAGTTAGCAACATGACATTGGTGGATGGAGGTAAACGGAGGTTGGAGGTCAATCAATGACCTCTTGTCAGTTGCCAATGATGGGGCTGCATATTAGCTTTGGTGACATGTGTGTGTAATTTACTTTTAGTTATTGTAGTTGTGTGTGGTGTGTTCCTGTTTGAATAAGTGGAAATTTCACATTGAGGGGGGAACATGATCCAATGTTCCATATCTAGTTTTCAGTTTGTGTGAATGAGCACCAAAATTCAACAAATTTTTCTATGTTATTCCTTGAAGTGAGATAAGAATGAGAGCTGAGCAATGTACTACAACATCATGATATTGTGGTTGTTGGTAATCCAATGGAAAACCATCTATAGTCGTGGTTGTTAGTAATCCACCATGGAAAACTATTTATAGTTGTGGTTGTTGGTACCCCATTGGGAAAACCATCAAGAGGTTGTTGGTATTGTCCTTAAAACCATCCAGATCATGAGCAAGCTATGTAGCGGCACATTGCAATACACGGGAGTGTTTTCCCCATGTTTGCACTAAGGGGGGGAATGTTAGGAATTCATATTTGTTAGTACTCGCATTTGTATGGTTTGAATAATATTTGTAATATATTATTATATGAGTTTATAACTCTCTCTCTCTCTCTAGATATATATATAAAATAAAGTGTGTGAGTGAAATAGTATTGTTAATATTTGGAGTGTTTGTTGTGAGATATAATCTCATGTATACTGCATTTGTTAGATTTGTTGAGTTGTTTGAAACAACTCATGTATTTTTGGTAGAGCATTTCTAGCTCCCCTGTTTTGTAGGATTTATATTGCCTATAAATTAGGCAATCCTTTCCATATGAAATAAGGTGTGGGTTATTATTATATTGTTGTCTGTGTAAATCTGTTCTAAGAAAGACAAATAACACACTTAGATTTTTTTCCCAACAATGTACAACTCCAAAAAATAGTACAAACCATGCATTTCCCTATCGAAGTTGTTCAACATTTGTCACGTGAACAGTCTAGATGAGAGACACATTCACCCCTGTTGAAATAGATTCCTGACCATCAATGGGGGCAAGCCAAGTGAGGGAGTTTGGGTGTATAATGCATATCGACATAAATATTTGTAGATATGACTAAAAAAAATGGTTGTCCAACATTTTGTTCCTCTTATAATAAGAAAGAATAAGACCAATGCTTCAAAAAAAAAAAAAAAAAAAAAATTATATAAACCAATATTAAATATGCGAAAAAGAGAAGAGGGGGTGATGCAAAAAAAAAATAGATGATAACAAGAAGGTATCCATATAACCATTTCGTGAAAACCTCCCCTACGATTATCAAACGGGCATCAAGTGCAAATTCAAAACAGCCTTATGACAGTGAAATAGATATCAAATTTTTTGCTATCTATTTTTATCACCATGACACTATTACACCACATTGTCACCCGTGTAGTTTATACCTATCCAGTACCTAACTATTTGTCTAATAACATTGAAATTTAAAATGATAGAATTGCCAAACTGCAAGATCAACGAAATTGTCTTTTATTATTACAATTCTTTCAAAGAAAACTGCACACTTGGTAGCTGGAATCATGAACGCCATATTAATTTACTGTATTTGAATGCACCTCTACCTAGTGCATATGATAACCGTGACATCTTTGTGAATACTTGGAGACGGCATAGTCGGCACCTCTATGTAGAGCTTCTTCAACGCATATCTGTGAATACATTAGACATTTTCTATCGAAGGGAATCTCCTCATAGACTCGTAGTGTTAAAATTATTTCCCGTCATCAACAGCTACTCTTCCTAATCTTGTAAAAATAAAACGGGTTATTTTTTTTGTTCTTTCACATTCACGCAATGAATCAAATGAAACTCTATCAACTTTTAAAATGAGCTTAAATTCTTATTTGTATAAATAAATAAATACATATGGAAGCCTTATCAATGTTGGAAGATGATCGCAACAGGAAATGAATAGACTTGAGTGATGTAAGTAGTTGGATCGTCTTGCCATGTTCACTAAATTCGTGGCCGATAATACTAGTTTGACACTGATCTTGCCTATTGAAAAGAATGCCTATATATGTAATTAAATGGTCATATATAGTCAACACAATTTCGACAATATAAAATGCAAAATGCATATGAAAAGCCTTGTTAACAGAGCTAGTAGAGCGAATCCGGATAGATAAGTACTAAAAGATACAGATCAGGACATATAAGCTTATTTATGAAACAAACATATGACTACGTAATAAAGAAAGGAAAATGCCTAGAGTTTGGGAACAAATCACCTAATGAGGCCTATAAACAAAAGACACTATGTATAAAAACTCATTAACATATATTGGAATTTGGATTACACCTGATGAGCAATGAAAGAATCTTGGGTATGAGCCGCTTGTGATATAAATGTGAAAATTAGGTACATGCAGCATGCTAACTTACTGCTTCCACGTTTTAGACGTCTTTATCCAAAGAACAATATTTTCGTTAGGAATGTGTCTTAACATGACAAGTGGGATGTAATATTTTAGAGTCAGAAATAGGTGTAGATTTCACACAGATCTGCAAACATTTCATTCAAACCTCCGTGCAGAATAGGGAAAGGCCGGTTTTGGAACAAGCTTGGAGGAAGAACTTTTGTGTTGGAGACGACAACGAAGATAAATACAATAGCACCACGTTATCAATTCAATTCTCCTCGACCTGCATAGCTATGGAAACACACATATTTCTCTATTTTTTATCAAAAAAATTCTTCTAATCCCTCACACTTCCATTCAAACTATATTTTATTCATGGAATGATTGATCAAAAGATAAGATAGACAGACCATACAAAACAATGGATCCTTGATGATTCAAAATCCACGTATTTCCACATCAAGTATCGAAGATCTGCACACCATGTTTTTAGAATAAATGCTTCCAAAAATAAATGGAATCCCGAACCCTGAGAAGTGTACAAATGCAGAATGGGATAGAGGAAGAACGTGGTCTAATAAATCCACGGATGATCTAACTTTAAGACTTTAACCACAGATTTCTCACAGATTTGCTAGAGGAAATATAGATGAAATTCAAATACTATCCTTGGATGACTCTCATCGCTCATAGAAATATATAAAGAGGCCTTGCCCTTACAAATATCAATTATGCTTCCATTAAAATGACCTCTCTCTCATAACCATGCTCTGTTACAAAATAATAGATTTGGATCAGATTTACAGAAATGTATAGCAACAAATTAAACAAAAAATAATCTTCTTCTATTCAGCTTAACATAAAATCATACGGGATACAATACAAATATATAGTGATAGTGCTTTCCTATAGTATAGGAGTTTAAGTTCAGCCACTAAAAGAATGTCCTAAATATAAGTTGTCGATAACAACTTATACAGTAGTGAATCAGTGAAATATTATAGACAGTATGCAGTATATATATATATGTGTGATTTGTTATTACAAATCACCAAGAAAATGGTTTCCCGCACCTCCTCGCATCTTCCTCGTGGCTGCCCTAACCCTAGCCGAGAAAATACTGAAAAAGGAAGCATAGAAGAAGAGAGACCATTCTCGCTAAGGATTGGGAAATATCATGGATTAAGCTCGCCTTGAGAATGAAAACGGAAATGCAAGAAAAAGTTATGGTTTCTTCTCCCAAATGACACTCCTCTGGCTCTACAAGAAACCTTGGTGACAGTAAATCATTCGGTGGAGGACATGCATCAGATGGGGGAAAGGACATTCGACTAGTTGTTGGCAATTTATCCCTGCATGGCAAAATATAAATTAGGAAAACTTGGATCCTAATCAAAGCCATGATTCTGCAAATTAGGGAGACGCTCAAAGCAGAGGAATGCAGACTTTCACAAAAGACCTTTTCCTTGAGATCTCTGTGGTGGCAATGCTTAGGGATTCCCCTTTTGGGAGAATCAACAAGACACATGCATGCCGGGAAAGAAGGGGAGAGATGCAATTGATCTTGGATCTAATTAAAATTAATACAGCTAAAAACAATATGAACCCTGAAATCCCTGCCACTAGGGTTTCTTCCCCTGCAGTGGCGGAAGTTTTGGCTCAACGTTCATTTAGGGAGGTTCTTCAAAAGAAGACAGAATCCAAACCCATGAGGCCTGTTGAGAGCAACCCCTGCGTAACCTTTGGAGATGAAGTCCTCAAATCAGAGGAATTTTATCAAGATCATGCCTTGATATGCAAATTCACTAGACTCTGGCCTAGCCTACCTATACTACACGAATGGATCTCCAAAAATTGGATCCCGCTTATAGAAAAAAGGTTAGATCTCTACCCATGTGCTAAGGGAATTTTTATTATTGCTTTTGAGTCCATAGCTGATATGGATATCATTTCTAACGAACTCTGAGGGTTTGTCAGCAAAAATACCTCATCTTAAAACCCTGATTTCCATCTTTTAACCCTCTCACAAAATATTTCTCCCACAAACTGATCTAGATCAGATTACCCCACCTACCTCTTCAAATTTGGGATCAAAATTGTCTGATATCCATAAGCAATGCCTTGGGGAGTATCATTAATATTGGCTTTGAAAACTCTGATTTTACACATACAACCTATGAAAAAATTCTTGTTGAGGTTGATACTTCAAAGGATCTCCCATCCCACATTCAGCTTAAAGTGCAAAATCGCACTTGGTCTCATCCTTTGGACTATGAAGGCCTTCCTTTTAGATGTAGAAGATGTTTCTCTTTGGGGCATTCTACCACTAATTGCGAGATGGTAAAATGAAAAAATGAGAATCATTAATTGGTGGAAAAATGCCCTCTCGGAACATCTGGTATTTAAGCCTAAGGGGACCCCTGTAACTGATACTAAGGAGGAAGACATGTTGGAAATGGTCCCTGAAATTCCCCACAAAGAGATCACAGATCATGAAAACAAGGAATCATTTGGGGGTGGTAGCTGAGTGGGATGGATTATGCGTTGAACAAATGGCATCTATAGTGGCTAATCCCATTCCTTTCTCAAACAATCAGCCAATAACACATCTTGAGGTTTTTATTCCTCTACAAAAGGATTTTGAGGAATGGATTACGGTTCGGAAAAAGAAGATAGCTGCTCGAACAAAAAATAGCTGTTAAGTATCTATTTTTTTGATGTATTTTTGCTGTTCTATTGCGGATTGATGGTGGTCTTTTGTATTTTTCATGGCAGAACTTTTTCTGCTTTTGGTTATTTTGTGCTAAATCTATTTGGTTTTGACCACTTTTATTTTGATTCAACTATGAAATATGGCTTCTGAGCCTTTCTGTACAAGGGTATATTCCCTTTCAAAAAAATATTTACCAATAATAAATAAATTAAAAAAAAAACAAATCACTCACTAATTAATAACTTATTATTTACCATGGCAAATACTAAATTCCTAACACCATCTACCAAAATGTCACTATTGATGCAGTATGGCTTCTTTGTCTAGGAAGGTAGGTTAATTTTCATTATGCTAGACAACAAAATCTTAGAAAACATGTTTGTGGAAACACTTATGACAGTTAGTAATAACATTTCAAACAATGATTGGGCACATAGGGGTTTGTGATCATCTCCATGGTTGATCTTGCTTTTAGATGGAATTTGAGCGGTTGATCATGTTGTCCTTCCTAAGATGAGAAAGGTGTGAAAAACTAATAATTCCTATAAACATTTTGCACTCACATTGATAGGAATGGTGGAGACATGGGTAGTTCACTTAGTAAAAGTGTGGTATATCATGTTCATTTAAAGGGTATAAAAGAATACCATTAATGTTAGTTTTTACCTCTAATTATTCAATTGATAATACCTAACATTATATTATTAGAATGAAAATACCCCTTCTTTTCCCCATGTACCTTACTTACCTATTTTTCCATTACAATTATATTTACATGTTTTTATTTTTACCCTTATATATCAAATAGAAAATATATCATGTTTCCCACTAATCCAGATGAGCTCTTAGAGAAATACTAATCCATGTCAGTAATAAGAGAAAGGTTTATAAAAAAATTAATTTTAGAAAGTCCTTAAATCTATTTTTAACAAGTTTTGATACATTTGGCATTTTGCGTTTTTAAGGGTCTTCAAAGAATTCATGGGATTCAGATTGTATGATGATACCATAGTCTAATTTCATTGATTATATTTTTAAATTAGCAACTCTCTTATCTTTCTAATGGATCTAATGGTTTGCCAATCAACTCAACGGTCTAGAAGATATGATCCCAACAAGGAGCACTTAAAAAAAATAATATGATCTATTATGATTTTGTCATCTTTTTCCTATTCAAATTCACTCCAAATGTGGATGGGATGACATCTCTATGAAGGATGACCTTCATATTCCATTTTTATCCCTTCATTTTACAACCTTTTCACTTCCATTTCAAACCCTTCATTTGATCAAACCTTTCGAATTCCATTTGGAACCCTTCATCTTTAACATTGTTTCACTATATTTTGCTGAAGATGGTTTCAAATGAAGAAATAAGTTTGAAAGTGAAAATATTTTATATAAAAAAGTTATAGGTTACAATTTTTCAAGTTTGGAGGCATACATCTCTCATATACAAAGTTTTTCCATTTGTATACATCTTCATTTGTAGAGAATTGCAAGGGATACATCTCTCCTACACAATTTTCCCATTATGCATCTATTCTCAAGTTTGCAAAGAGATTAAGCATACATCTCTCCTATAGAGTATTCCCATTTTGTATACATATTTAATAAATTTATTTTACTTATACATTTATCAATTCTATTTCTGCAATATAGTTCATTGATGTTACAATTCCAACTATTTTACTATGAATGTATTGCCATAACACATTAAATTCCACCATTAATGTCGTCTCCACCAAATTTTTAAAAAGATCGGATCAATGGTATCCTAGTGTGGAAATGAACTTTTCAAAAAAATTGTAGGTTTTTAAATGTTAGCATTAGTTTATTTATAATGCATTGTTGTTGGTGGACAGTTATAACTGTCACCTTCCTCTCCATCCTCCGTAGCCTTTATATTTGGGGCTCTGCTCTTTTGTTTGGAACACATTGAATTGAATACACTAAATAAATAATTCATTGTCTCCTGCTATCATTGGTATCAGAGATCTTCATTTCTCAGCCTAGGCAGGAAACACTTGCAGCATAAGATCCCAACCTGTTTTTGTTTTATTTCTTGGCTACTAAGTGTTTGTGTGCACATAAAACTTTTATCTATTTTTTCTACAGACCACGTGGGAAATGTGATAATTTTCATTTGTTATAAATAATTAATCAAAGTGAAGTGACAGAAGAAGCTTGTGTGGAAACCTGGAGATCTCTAGTTCTGAGTTGCCAGAGCGTGAGGAATGAGAAAATACCTATTTTGAAGCATTTGTTGTTTTGGCGTTTTGGACCAGCACTTGGAAGTTGCAATGATCAACAAAGAAAAATGCACATTTTTTGTCCCTCATGTGACCTGTCTTAGCAACATTGGAGCCATAGTTTGAACCGTGAGTAGCCTAAACCACATGTGTCCTGTGCTGTGCATGGAGGTTTGTGTGAGCCATGTGGGTAGAATCCTAGTGTGGAGTGTTGGTGAGCTGTGAGGAAGTGCCACCAAGGAAGGAGTAGCCAACACCAGGCCTGCATGTAGTTTTTTTGTTGGTAAGCTGCCAATACTAAGCCTGAACACCTTTATGAAGCAAGGGTGACCACACCTACAAAAACATTATGTGGAAGCAATGAGGAGCCTGGAGACCATGTGAAACTGCAGTGTGAAGAGCTTGGCGAGAGAGGCTAATCCAGATAACCTCACCACGTACATGTCACACATTTCCGATTGCCGAGAGTGTTACGAGCAACCCTTCCATGCTGGGTCACCTCTGAGAACCCAAGAGGACACCACTGGCATCTATTTTGCCTTGCTCAATGAATTGTTGAATACCGGCAACGTATTATTTGACGAATTGGTGTGCATCAAGGATTGTTTGACTATTTCTGGTTCGATGTGTGTTGTCAAGCACACCAAATCCTGTGAAGAATTGGAGTGCATGACTATGATGCAGATGATGAACACGAAGTAGAACACCCACAGGAGCATCTGCGTCTCACTGCATGAGCTTATAGAGCCCATCTTTGTGATAGGTTCCTTCAGTAAGCATTTGTAACTATTTTTGAACAATCAATAAATAAAATACAATTTTGAGTTTTTGGAAATGTCTGCACCTCACATTTTGTTGTCGGATGCCCAGTTGCTAAAAGGGCCAAATTTCGCCACATGGAAAACCAAGATGCGAACGATTCTTTAGTTTGAAGATATTTGGGGGATCATTTCTGGCATGAATGCCCCTCCCACAGACGTTGATCTGTTGGCTAAGTATGAAAAGGCCGATGCAAAAGCATTAATGCTTATCACTCTGAGCCTTTTTGATGAGGTTTAACCTCACATTCGGGAAGCAACCACTTCCTCTATGGCATGGGCCACGTTGTGTACCATCTATGAAGCCAAGAATCTGACGACGATGCTACATCTTTAGAAAAATCTTCACACAATGAGTATGCATGATGGCGAATCAGTCGAAGCCTTCTTGCGGCGTGTGGCCTGAGTTACGCACAGAACTTTCTGCTCTCGGTGAACCGGTGGACGACAAGTTGCTAGTCCCGCTCACCTTGCGAGCTCTTCCTTCCCGAGTTTCAGACACTGATCACCACGTTGACCATCACTCAACAGGAGGTGATTTTTGTCAAACTAGTGAATTATCTCCAACAGGAAGAAGCCATTCAGAATGTTCAAGAAGCCTTCGAAGACAAGGCTCTCATCACGAGGCAAAAGCATAGCAACAAGCCTCAGAAAGGGTAGTCAGCCCCCCCAGAATCAAAAGCAACATCCACAGCTAGCAACCTTCTTAGCGGCCACCACAGTGGCCACCCCAGAAGCAACAGAACAACAAGGTAGATCGATGGTGCCACATTTTCTCCACGAATACGCACACGACTGTGAACTATTATTACAACGGTCACAAGCATGGAAACTCTGGCGAAGAGAGCACTTCTGGCCAAGGATATTCCAAGAAATCCCAATGGCATGCTCGTAATTAGAGGTAGAAGGGTCATATTGCTGCTCAGCAGGATGCCTCCTTTAATGAAGAGGTTCTAGATGCAACTCATCCAGACATTGTCCTAGTCTCACAGAATTCACAGCCATCAGAAAGTGTCTGGTTGATTGATTCGGGTGCGAGCAAACACATGACTGGCAATAAGAAGTTGTTCCATACCCTGAGTGACTGGCCCACTAGAGATCAGATCACCATCGCAGATAATCAGGAGTATATTGCAGTGCAGGGATTGGTGATGTCATCATTCCTCTTGGGACACGAAGATGTACACTCACGAAGGTGCTATATGTTCCAGGTTTGACCTCAAATCTCTTGTCTATGAGTCAGCTTCTTAATCATCGAATGCAGGTCGAATTATTTGTTTAGAAAGGGGTCAAGTCCTGCATCATTTCCCATAGGGATACTTAGTTATTGCTCAAGCATTTATGAAGGGCCGTCTATTTACACTGGATGCGGTCACTTCATCTAACATTTCTCTCTCTGCTTCAACAGCGGAGTCCACTGCACTATGGAACTTTCGATATGGTCATCTTTCTGCCGGGGCTCTGCATCAGCTCAGTGCCAAGGAAATGGTAAGAGGGCTTCCTCCACTCTCCCATTCCTTACATATTTTCTCGAGATGTCTTACGAGTAAAAACAACATAGAGGTCCGTTCAAACAAAGCTCTTATCATTCTATGGAGCATCTTCAGGTTGTACACATTGATCTATGCAGACCCCTGCCAGCTAGCTTCCAAGGTTTTGAATACTTCCAGCTCATCATTGATGATTACTCATGAGAAAATGTGGGTATATTTTCTCGAGAAGAAGAGTGAGGCATTTGCCAATTTCCAAACCTTTTACCAGCAAGCCACCAGGTAGTCTGGGAAGCCTCTCCTTCTCCTCCACTCAGATCGAGGGGGGGAATTTGTATCGAAGAAGTTCTTAGCATACCTGAAGTAGCATGGCATTCAGCAACATCTGACTACACCCTACACGCCCCAACAGAATGGGATTTCTAAGTGACACAATAGGACTGTCATGGAGATGGATCGTTGTATGCTCTCCACCGCCAAGTTGGAGGATTAGTTTTGGGTAGAAGCAGTCTAGAAATTAGTGTATCTACTGAACCGGGAACCCACGAAGATATTGTAGAATAGGACACCATAAGAGGTATGGACTGGTCGTAAACCTTCTATCGATCATTTGAGAGTTTTTGGTTGTACTGTATATATGCATGTTCCAGATGAGAAAAGGAAGAAAATCGATCCAAAGACACTACCATGTCTTTTCTTAGGGTATAGTACTACCTCAGAGGCATATCATCTCAAGGATCCTAAGATGAAGAAAATCTACGAGAGTCGAGATGTGGTGTGTGATGAGTCATCCTTTGACTCCCTGCCACACAATGGAGATCCAGTACCAACCTCGTCACATAGATTGCTCACATATCCAGATGATGGGAAAGATGATTCTTCTCAGATAGAAGAAGAGCTGAGTGGAGACTTATATGTTGATCTAGGCACACTAGAAAACACATCTTCACATCAGAAGCAACAACACCAACGTCCAAAATGGGTCCATAATACTATTGGGAATGCACACCTGAACTCACTTCCAGGTACTTCTATGGGAGTCAGAACACGAAGTCAAGACAGACATGAGGTAAATTTTGCACTCATGAGTTTAGTTGTTGATAGCACCGAATCTGACACTGTTCGTGAGGAAGTAGACCAACCAAAGTGGAAACAGGCTATGAATGTTGAATATGATTCCCTACTTTAGAATTAGATGTGGCAACTTGTCGATCTGCCTCCAAGTAAGAAATCCATTGGCTGTAAATGGATTTTCAAAACAAAATATAAGGTAGATGGTTCAATCAAAAAACACAAAGCACGAATTGTTGTAAAGGGTTATGCTCAGCAAGAATGAATTGACTATGATGAGACCTTTGCACCCACTGTGAAGATCAAAACCATCAGAGTTGTCTATCCACTGACAGCACAAAATGGATGAAAACTTCAGTAGACGGATGTCAACAGTGCTTTTCTGAATGGTGATCTGAAAGAAGAAGTATACATGGCCCAACCTGAAGGGTTTGTAGACGAGCATCAACCACACAAGGTATGTCATCTGATAAAGTCACTTTATGGACTCAAACAAGCACCTAGGGCATAATATATAAAAATTGATGATCACCTATTGCAGCATGGATTCACTGGTAGCCCCTCAGATACAAATTTGTATATCAAGAAGGTAGGAACAAATATTTTTATTCTTGTTTTGTATGTAGATTATCTTGTGATCACTGGAAGTTCTGACAATCTTATGGATGATGTAAAGAATGACCTGACAGAAATCCTTCGACATGACCAATTTGGGGATACTTCACTACTGTCTTGGCTTAAAGATATGGCAGAAGAAGAATCATATCTTCATCTCCCAGATGAAATATGCCAAGACTCTCCTGGAGAAGTATGGAATGTCAGATTGTAAACCAATGTCCACACCTATGGAAAAAGGTTTACAATTATCTAGATTCCAGGATTCACCACAGGTGGATGGAACTCACTATACGAAGCTTGTGGGGAGTCTCATTTACTTGACTTATACTAGGCCAAATCTTTGCTTTGCAGTGAGCTATCTCGCCAGATTTATGCAGGAGCCGAAGAAATGTCATTGGATAGCAACAAAGCATGTGTTGAGATATGTTTGAGGTACAGTTGACTTTAGTTTGGAGTATCATAAGAACACTCAGTTCTTCTTACAGGGATATACAGACTCGGACTATGTAGGATCCGTTGATAGGAAATCCACTTAAGGGTATGTTTTTTCATCTCAGATTTGGACCTATCTCATGGATTAGCAAGAAGCAAATTGTTGTTGCTCTCTCATCCACTGAGGCTGAATACTGTGCCGCACAAGGAGTTGGGTGCGAAGCGATTTGGTTACGTTGCATTCTTGCAGATATAGGAGTTTCTGAAGAGAAATCTCCCATCACTCACTATGACAATCAAGGTGTGTTGAAGCTTGTGAATAATCCTGTTTTTCATGAATGAACAAAGCATATTGAGGTCGAATGTCACTACATTCATGAACAGGTCTTGAACCACCAAATTCAACTCTAGTACTGCCCTACTGATTTTCAGGTTGCAGATATTCTCACCAAACCTCTTTGCAAAGTGAAGTTTTATTTGTTTAGGGGGTACATTTGTAAGAGCAATGTATTAAGGGGAGGAATGTTAGCATTAGTTTATTTATAATACATTGTTTGTTGGTGGACAGTTATAATTGTCACCTTCCTTTCCTTCCTCCCACAACCTTTATATTTGACTTTGCTCTTTTGTTTGGAACACATTGAATTGAATACATTGAATAAATAATTCATTGTCTCCTGCTATCATTAAAATGATGGGAAAATCCAATGAGAAAATAAAATAAGAGGGTGTAATTCAAGATGTATGTCCATTTATAGCAAAAAATGAGCACGAGTCAATTCTTGTAGAAAACGAATTATCGATGAAAGAGAACCAATGGTTGAAAAATAATTTGAGCATGGTCATGGAGAAGATGAAAATGTTAAAAAAATTTCCCATTGTGGAAGCCTTGTTATGGAACGATTGCTTCAAGAAAAGGTAAGATTCAATGAAGTTAAACATAATTTGCCAAAGAAACTTAGATGAAAATAAGTATTTTGTGAAGAAATTCAATAAAACCTTTCCATGCTATAAGGTTAATTTAAAGAATTGAAAGAAAAGAGTAAAAGTGTTGCAGATACACATCTAGAGACAAATGAAGGCATGTTATGTTTTCATGTTTACCACATCTTAATAATCCTCCATATGTGATTGTTAGTTTTGAAAAACACACGAAAGGTATTGGTTTAAATTTAAATAAAATATAGGTTATGATGGACATGGCCTTGGAAAATATGGAAAAGGAATTCAGGAACCTCTCAAAGTAGAAAAGAGGCCCAAGAATTTTGGAAATTTTTTGGTCTCAGCTACAACAAGGAATCAACTCAACCCACCATGGGTCCCACATTCATCAAAGAAATTATGCACCCAAAATTTTCTTCTCAAAATGGGTGTGAACCTCATATTCATACATATGGAAGGTATTTGACTCATCACACCATTTGCAGTCATTATGGTAGATTAGGTCATGATTCTACTCGTTGTTGGAATATCCATCCTTATTATATTTGTGGGAAGTGCAACCATGATAGCTCTACATTTTGGTTTACTAATATTCCTACACATAACCTATCTCTCAAAATAATAAATAGAAATTTTGGGTGGGCCACCCCACTCAAGTGGAAGGGGATCACTTCAACACTCAAAACATCTTATGTACATTAGAGGTCAATCCTACACGAAATGGGGCCCATTGCTTCTCAAGGAAGAACGAATGATCCAAATGAGCTCTTAGAGAAATACTAATCCATGTCAATAGTTAGATAAGTGTTTATAAAAAAAATATTTTTAGAAAGTCCTGAAATCTATTTTTTGCAAGTTTTGACAGATTTGACATTTTACATTTGAAGGGTTTTCTAAGAAATCATGGGATTCATATCGTATGATGATACCATAGTAGATTTTCATAGATTATATTTTCAAGTTCACTCTCCTATATTTCTAGCGGATCCAACAATTCACCAATCGAGTCAATGGGCTAAAAGATATGACCCCAACAAGGAGCACTTAAAAATAATAACATGATATTAGGATTTTTTCATATTTTTCTCATTAGAATTCACTCCAAACGTGGATGGATGACATCTCCATATAGAATGAACTTTCATATTTCATTTGGAACCCTTCATTTTATGACCTTTTTTCCTCCATTTCAAACCCTTCATTTGATTACCTTTCGACTTCCATTTGGAACCCTTCATCTTAGACATTATTGCACTATAAATAAGATGGTTTTGAATGGAGACACAAGTTTGAAAGTGGAAATATTTAATATATAAAGTTGCAAGTTACATATTTTCAAGTTTGGAGGCATACATATCTCATATGCATAGTTTGCCTATTTGTGTACATCTTTGTTTGTAGAGAATTCCAAGACATACATCTCTCCTTTAGAGTTTTCCCATTCCACATCCATTCTCATTTGCATTTAGAGATTCAACATACATCTCTCCTATAGAGTTTTCCCACTTTGTATACGTATTTAATAAACTTATTTTACTTTTACAATTATGGTTTTATTTCTGTAATAAGGTTCATTTCTTTTACAAAGTTAGCTATTTTATTATGAATATATTGCCATAGCACATTAAATTCCACCATTAATGTGTTGTCCACCGAATTCCAAAAATAATCCGGATCACCCATTCAAGTATTATTTTCTTAATATGCCTTTTCTCTAGAAAGAGAGTTTGAGCCCATTCAATACATATTATCTTGATTACCATAATTTTAAGCTTTAATCATTTATCAATAGTTCTTCGAATAATTAAGATGGTGAAATAATATCATTTGTGTTTAAAGAAATGCTGAATCCTAGTTTTCTATCATCTTATTTTTTTCTTGGTGAAGACTCTCCTAATTGATATTTCCTTATTCAAAAAGGGATTAAACTTGAACTTTATGACCACACTCCTTTTACAATTTTAAGGTATTTGGTTTTAAAAGCTACGGTTCAAATGTTTTAATGATATACTAAAACTAACCCTACCTCTCTTTTATCCCACTTCTCCAGCCTATCCCCAATATCTAATTCCAAATATTTAACAATTAAACCCTTTTAACCCCTAAGGTATACTGGTATATTGTCTTTGCTTTGCTAATGAACCCTATCTCGAATAGCTAATGAACCCCATGTGGGTGGATATGAGGTAAATGGTCATCCTCATATCCAAAATAATTTTTTGTCATTGATTTGTGTCTCTAAGTGACCTTGGCCTGATTTAGAACACCTATCGACATAATAATAAGTGATCCTTATTAAAGGATTACAATGTAATTTAAAATCTTGTTAAAAGGGAGATAAAATATTAACTACACCAAATGAATGGGAGTGTGATAGACAATATGCTTTCGAACAAATGTGTTGGTTGTCAACTACCATAGGAAAACTTATAAAAGGTGTGTTGGTGAATTGTTTTGTATTTGAAAAAATGAAAATAGTTCAGGGGATTGAAATTCCCTCCTCTATAATGGACAGGTTCTCTTATTGACGGTTAAAAAATGAAAGATATTTACAACACTTACACTAAAACTATCTTGGTGGGGGTTTTAAATTACATATGTTAATATTTCCAAAAGAGAGAAAAAGGGAAATAAACATAATTTGAAAAGTAGGGTTTTATAAAAATAAGGCAAGTGACAATAATTTTGAAAAAGAAAAAGAAAATATTTATCTGCTCATGCACATCAATAATAAAAAAAGAATGCAACATTTTATAACATAAAAGAAATTGTCTACATATAAAAAATTTTCAAAAATGAATATATTTAACCCAAATAAATGGAAACACAAAGTTCAAGATTTTATAGTAGACAAGAATGAACACAACATTTCAAATTAAAATGTGCAGTTGGGAAAAATAGAGAAATGGAGAAGGTGAAGGTGAAAGGAATTTCTCATATGTATTTATGTTCTGGAAACTATCAACCCCTTTACAATAGAAATATTCTCCTTTTATATCTAGATGTGTTATAACTACCTCCAAATATAATTTGTTACTTTTACATATTACTTATCCCCCGTAAGTCACTTAAATGACTTTAATATTTTATAATTTGAGGAAAAATAAAACCAAGAAGTACAATGCAAAAAAATAAAAAAGTTTCTCATTTGGAAGACTAGGAGGAAAGTCAAGAAGTAGGCAATTTAAGCTTAAATACATTCATATTGAATCTGGTTATTGCTATTGTGATATTTGTTTCTTTCGGAATGATGGTGTTAGTGAAATTATTGAGCCAACCTCCCATAGCATTGAGCATTTTTCAATTGGTTCCTCCAAATTGAGCCAAGTTTTTAGAGGTGCTATCATCACATTGTGTAGTTGAGAGATTTCATCCATATTTTTGATTGGAATTTTCAGCTTTGCATAGTTCTTTCTTTACTAGTTTTTAAAATTGTTCCTTGATAGAATTTTCTATATTTTATTGTGAGGGTTTTTCCTAGAAGAGATTGCAATGGAGAGATTTCATGTTAGTAAAGATCTCAATGTAATGCCCACTTCCCTATGACACTTAGTTGATTACCATTTTGAGTTATGCAGACTTTAGATATGGACATGACTTATACTTATGTTGATTAGCATGATGTTTTGTGACTAGATGCATTTGGATTATGATTGGACTTTGTTTTTTAGTATGATCTACATTGACTTATGGACAGACTATTGGATACCGATGTTATTTTTATATGGATATACTGCATGTGTTCTAACCTTGGATTTCTTCGCCATGATGAGTAGAATGTAGTTGTTGAATTTACATTACTATAATTTTGGATAATGATGAAAATGCATAATTAAGTTGTGATTTAGACCTAGAAATAACGATTGATTGAATTACGTATAGATGTTAGTAAATTTCATGCATATGGTTATTTTGGATATTTTGACATGGCCGCAAGGCCGAAGGAGGTATTTTGTATTTTGTATTTTGTAGGAAACATAGCATGATCACAACCATGAGGGGGATTGGGAACCAAACACAACAGGATGTCGGGTGGTTACAACATTGGTCGTCAAGGCAACTAGTAAATTGTATTGTGTTACCTTTATTCTTTTTTGTGTTAAGAAAATTTCCATGAGGGGGAAATTTTCTAATGTGACCAAGGGGGTAAGAATTTTAATTACTTGTGTTAACTTGCTTTAGTAGGTGAATTATTTTGTGTTGTCTTTTTGTTAAATTACTTTTGTTAAGTATGTTTAGGATTAAATTAACATCTTGCTTTAAATTTTAAGTTTTGGAGGGAAGTCTAGTGGATTCAATTAATTTTGATGGTTGGCTCCTTGAGCCTTGTGTTTCCTCATGTATTGAATGCTTGGTTTTGAGTGTTGACCACTCCAAACTCTTTGAATCTCGAATTTGAGATGAAGGGCAATTTTGGGGGACTTGTGGGACAAGTTAAACTTGTCCCACACTTCCCAAAACCCCTTACAAACCATATGTATGGGTTGGGAATCCAAAAAGGGGATTAATTATTGTTTTGGGAAGGGAAATGTGACTTTGGAGTGCACTTGTCTTCTTTTGCATTTAATTGTGCCTTGGGACACATGAGGAAGGGATGGATTTGGATTAAAGATGTCATTCAACCCCAACACCCATTTCTGGTGTTTTGGGATTTGAGTTGACTAAAGGGAGGTGGTATTGAGGATGTGTGATGTGGCATCCTACAAGGAGCCACATCACCCCCACTCTTTCCTTTTGTCTATTTATTGAAACTTCCTCTCTTGTGGAGGGGGTTGGAGTTTTGTTTTTGTTTTGTTGAAGAGTTCTCTTTTATTATTTTGGGAGAGTAAAGAATTGGGAGAAAGAGAAAAAAGAGAGTGCTTGGACTTACATGCTTGGATTGTTTTGGAGGGAGCTTGGAAAAATTTCTTGGCTTAGGCTTCTCCAATGGAGAGGTAGGAAACCTTCTCCTTTGTTTTGCTTTCATATTATTGTTGCTTCTATGCTAAATTTGTGAATAATGCATGTTTACTTTGGTGTATTGTGAAAAATGGATAGAATGCTTATTGTGTAGTATAGGAGAATACTCATGAGGGAGGCATAAGAGTAGATTAGGATATTGTGGAGGGAGTTTGAGAGGGATGCCCATCTTGGGTGAGAATGTTTACATTCTTACCTTGTTCTTGAGGGAGCCATAAGAGGAGGGAGGCATAAGAGTATGGGAGGAAAAAGGGGTACTTGAGGGAGGCATAAGAGTCATAGGGGCTTGAGTTTTATTGTGGAGGGTTTTGGATGGGCATGTCATCTCAATGGGGAGGCATAAGGAAAAATTTCCCATAGTTCCTTCTCTTGTTGGCTTGGATGAAAGCCTTGTGTTGAAAAGCATTGTTTTAATTGTGTTTCATTTTTGTTTCTTCCTTTTACCTTGAATGTTGTGAAGAAAATTGTGTTGTGGGAGCAAGTATTGTTGCCTTGAGTTGGAGACCACCCTTCATTGTGTTGTGTTTGGGGCTTGAGGGTCAATGGAGGAGATTGCTTCTCTTCTCCATTGAGTTTTGGTTGGGAGGAGAGTGTTGCCTCTCCCCCTATCTTTGTTGTGATTTGAAATACTTGGAACTTGGAGCATTGATGAAGAACACCTTGGAGCACAAGAACCTTGTTGTTGACAATGTTAAAACATCGTGTAATTACCCACCTAGAGTGGAGAAAGAAATGTAATATTGCCTTGTTTTCTCTAGCTTCCATTATTGTAAATTTGTTCCACATGAAGTAGGGTTGTAATAAGATTTGAAGGAAGAGTTGCATTGAAATGATAGTATTTCTTGCTCTAAAATTTATTTGGAATGTTGTTGAATTCTTTGGTGGAACATTGGAATGAAATTACAAAAGGAAATATATTAAAATTGTTGTTTGGATACTTGAAAGTAATGTGTTGGAAAGATTGGAAAAATAGTGCATGATCTCTTCTCTTATACTTGATGGAAGAACTTAATTTTTTTTTCAAATGGCTTTTAGTATGACAATGAAGCATTGTATGCTCTAGTTCTTTTATGTTTTCTTCACTTATGAATCTAATACAAAATCTATTACAAACTAATCAAGGGAATGAAATCAAACCTTTTGAATCCCATATAATGTTATTGATTTGTGTAGAAGGTGATCCTTATGCAAAAAAAAAAAATATACTAAGCTTAAAGAGTTAATTACCCATATCTCCCCAATGTGTAATAAGAAAACTAAGATTTTTGACACAACTCATATCTAGGTAATATCACAACCCATGTGTTACTATTTATAACAATATACCTTTAATATTTATTTGTTTCAACAAAGTATGTTATCAAAAAAAAAACTACAACCTAAATATAATACTAATAAGACCTACGTACTCTAAACTGGAAGTCCTCCTAGGACTCGGCACGCCAGACCATAATACCAGCAGATTTTGCGAACTCACTATGCCGAAATGCATATAAGATTTAAATACATTTGTTAGGATTCCTTGTTTTCGTCAAACATGTCCTCCAGGTCCAACAGAGTTGCCTATCCAAATAAAGGGACTCCCCAGCTGCAATGGCAGGTCTTAAGCCTATATCGTGACAAATGTTTTCTTTTAAAAGGTCTTATACTGTCTTAAGTCACCTCTTCTGTCCGCAAAAAGTTGGAAGACGCATTCGACACTAAATGGATAACAACATTGTTGGACAGCCTATCCTCTCTGCCATGAATACACCTTACTGCAACCATTGAAAGTGGAGGTACTTGCCTCCTCACGTGCCAGAGACATCATATAAATAAAAAAAATAAAAAAAAAGGGGAATCCCAAGTTTTGAGGATCCATTCGATACTGAACTGATAACAACATAGTTGACAGCCTGCTGGCTTTAGCGCCTGCTCTGTCCCTTGATCAATTTTTGTTACAAACTTTCTTTCTGTCTTGTATACGCTTTAATAAAAAAAATTAGTCAAAAAAAAGGGGACAGAAAAAAAAGGAATGGAGGCGCCTCCCTGCCGTGGCCATGATTTTGGAAAGAACACCCTTCGCTGCACCGAACTTTCAGAATGGGTTTCTCTCTAATAGAAAATTGTTACGTTCCAACACTGCTTCCCTAAGCCACACTCTGGTTAAGGTTCTAACTGTCCTCTAAAGGCAACACTGGCTCTCATACCAGGACACAGACTGGGTAGAATTGAAGGCAATACCATCCAATATGGTTGAAAAGAAGAATCACATCTGTTGTTGCGCCTGTAGCTTCGCCCTTTCTCTCACCTCTGTAACCCGTTTTTGGTTCTTGCGTCAGTCAGGGGACAAATATGGCGGTGGGTAGATCTTAGGGGCAGCACAGGATATGGAAATCTAGTGAATTTAATTAGGTTGAGCAGCTCAGTAGGTATATATCGACACGCCAGGCAGGGAGTTTATAGTTGAGACAGCCGGTGGTTGAGTCGCCCACCCCCTCCACCGAACATATTGTTTCCAACTTAATCCATTAAATGTTTGACCACCGAATTTTGTACAGGGTCTTTTGAAAGAATTTTGTAAAAAAAAAAAAAGAAGAAATCATACTACTCTCAGCTGCTTGTTGTTTAAATATATGTAGTTTTTAATTAGTTACACCTATTGTACACCCTTGCAAGGCAATGTAGACTCCGTTAAGTGTAAATCTAGATAATATGCGTAGTGAAGATGCCGGTTAAATGGACTCCTATTCCTTTAACTTCAAACTTCGATATACGTATAAGAATATAGGTTTATACGAGTATAAACTTGAAAATAGATCTAAAATATACCACCTAATTAAAAGTATCTAACCCCTTGTAAGGGATATCTAACAACCTATATAAAAAGATTTCTAAAATGATTCGCTTCAGCATTGACCTTAAAAACGTTTCTCTTTGGCGTAGAGCTTGCAAGAAACGATGAGTGTATATATATATATAGTAGCATATAATCATTATGTAACCCAATTATGAATTAGCAAAGTTAGCAGAACAAATAGTTGAAACCGCACTTGAATAAACTGATAGTGGAGGTAAGGACTCTCCCAGTAAATTGCACGTTTCGTTTACCCAACAATTTCAAACATCAGGTAAGAATTTAGAACAATTTTAATTTGTTAGATCTTATGGTATGACACCTCAAAAGACATTTAGCAAGCTTTTATCAAATGAATGCTTGTCGTGTTTCGTGGAGAATGAAGGTATTTCTTTTCGCAAAACAAAAAAAAAATTGTCGCATTTTCGGGACGTTTGTTTGTTGCGGCGTCGTCATCGTCATCGTCGTCGAGCGAGCGTCATATTTGAGCGGCGTTACATTTTTGGTATCAGAGCCAGGGGTTCAAAGCTGGGACCCTTGGGCACACACAGAAAAACGTGAAACAGGAACACTTAACTTAGTGCAGAATAGTATTCTTGAAAAATATAAAACCATAATGTTGATAATTATAGTAAACAGCAAATTTAGAAAACTGATACAAGACCTAGAACGATGAACTAACTCTCGCCTTGATCTATGCAGGAGGCGCGTATTGGGCGAGGGGTCTCTTCACATATACCTAGACACACCACCGCCAGAGCAGGCCATAGCAGCCCTTCTGCCTTAGATTTTGCAGACACTCCAGGATGTCAATGCCGCTATACGCGGGGAGCCCTTGGGAGGACGACTTGCTAGACATAATTTAGAGCCATCAGTAGATGCCCAGGCATCCCCTGGACACATCGAGGAGCACAGTGCAGAGAATGTCTGTGCAGAGTCGGCTAGGGCAGAGTCACCATAGAGAGGGCATGGGGACAGGATCTCAGGACATAGGGACAGGTCTCGGATCCCTAGACAGAGGGAGGAGCATACAGAGAGACCTAGGAGTCGCCATACGTCAGCTGCAGACCATATCAGGGAGATCCTGAAGCTACGACCATCTCACTATTCGGGTGATACAGGCAGTTTTCAGGCAGAGGCCTGGTTGGTGAGCTTGAGTGGATGCTTCAAGCTCTGTCCTTGTAGTAGCAACACGAAAGCTCGTGTTGTGATCCATCTTCTAAAGGATGGAGCAGGAGTCTGGTGGAGGACTGAGGAGCAGAAGCTCCATGTCGACTCAGAGATGATTCCTGGGAACTGTTTGAGGAGCGTTTCAGGAGCAGGTATTTACCCAGGAGATTTATCCAGTAGCGGATAGATGAGTTTCATGACCTCTGTCAGGGATCGATGACAGTAGCTGAGTATGAGAGTCGATTTCTAGACCTACTCCAGTACGTCGACTATAGGCAGGATGAGCAGGTACGGATTCACAGGTTCATCCGGGGCCTGAATTTGGATTTAGGTGGCGCAGTGCGCATTCACTGCCCACATACATTAGCAGAGGCCATGGAAAAGGCCTATATTGCAGAGGAGACACGGGGGAAGACACAACAGGATAGAGATAGAGTTTAGAGCTGTATCCAGCAGATGCAGGATAGTAGGTCAAAGGGGTCAGTTCCTCCTCCACGGGGTGGACAGAGTTCAGGGCAAGCTTCATTCAAGCCACCACAGCAGCAGCAGCAGCAGACCCGCCCACCTTACCGACCTCCACAGAGATTCAATGCACAGAGAGGACGTAGTATGGGGCCTCCTCCTAGGGGTCCCATCAAGACACAGGGTGCACCGAGAGCTTAGTCAGTAGGAGCTCGTCAGCAGAGACCTCAGCAGTCCATAGCCGGATCGTCAGGATCTGTATCTCAGTCATCTAGAGTACCAGCTAGAGCTGCTTCCCACTGGAGAGGACCTGGCAGCTGTTATGGTTGCGGAGTTGTTGGACATATTTGGAGAGATTGCCCACATAACCCTACCAAGGGTAAGACACAGAGCTCAGAGCCTACTATTGGAGATATGGCACGGAGTCATCGAATTTACGCAGCAGTCGAGAACCGCCAGGCTGAGCATCAGAGTACTGTGATTGAGACGACAGGTAGTATTGGTGGTATTTCCATCTCTATATTATTTGATTCTGGTTCTTCTGATTCATTCATTGCACCATCTTTAGTAGAGCGTTGTAGGCTGGTGGTAGTTAGGCAGGGCCGTAGTTGGGACATTGAGATGGCTTCTGGAGCCAAGATTTCTGTAGACTCCTTAGTCAAGGAGTGTGTAGTGGATTTGGGACCCTTCACCACTACTTCTGATCTTAGGATCCTTCCATTAGGATCTTATGGCATCATTTTAGGCATGGATTGGCTGTCCGCTCATAGAGCTAGAGTGGATTGTTACCATAAGACTATCGCTTGCATAGATGATCTTGGAGTAGAGTCAGTGATATCAGGAGTTAGGAGGGCTGTATCCATTCGCACCATCTCCGCTATGCAGCTTAAGCGGTGTGTGCGACGGGGGTTGCCAGTTGTATGCTGTTACAGTTAGTGACAGATCAGAGGATGAGTCAGGGGGGCCTTCCCTCGATGATCATCCCATCTTATCAGAGTTCGCTAATGTGTTTCCAGGGGAGCTACCGGGATTACCTCCCCCACGTGAGATCGACTTCCATATAGATCTAGTTCCAGGCGCAGAGACTATCTCACGAGCACCCTATCGGATGACTACTCCTGAGTTATGTGAGCTCAAGTTGCAGCTTGAGGGCCTTTTGGAGAAATGCCTAATCCATCCTAGCGTATTCCCTTGGGGTGCACCAGTTATCTTCGTAAAGAAGAAGGATGGATCTCTTCGGTTTTGCATTGATTACCGTCAGCTGAATAAAGTAACGATCAACAATCGTTACCCCCTTCCACGCATTGATGATTTATTTGATCAGATGAAGGGGGCAACAGTTTTCTCTAAGATAGATCTTAAGTCAGGATACCATCAGCTCAGGATTGTGGAGACAGGACATTCACAAGACAGCTTTTCGCACGAGATATGGCCACTACGAGTTCACAGTGGTACCCCTTCGGTTTGACGAATGCCCCCGCAGTGTTTATGAGTTTGATGAATGGGGTATTCAGGACCTTCCTTGATCACTTCGTGCTCATCTTCCTCGATGACATTCTGATTTACTCACGCACACATGAGGAGCATGAGGAGCACCTTCGCCAGGTTCTGCAGTGTCCTTTGCGAGCAGCGCCTTTACGGGAACTTGGAGAAGTGTGCATTCTTTCAGCCTGAGGTGCAGTATTTGGGCCATGTTTATTTCTGGGGAAGGTATCGCAGTCGATCCTTCCAAGATTCGAGCCATCATGGATTGGCTAGCACCCACTAGTGTGACCGAGGTGCGTAGTTTCATGGGTCTAGCAGGATACTATAGGAGGTTTGTTCAGGACTTTTCTCGGATTGCGCACCCTATCACTTCTCTTCAGCAGAAAGGGAAGAAGTTTTTATGGTCAGATAAATGTGAGCAGGCCTTCAGTACATTGAAGGAATGCCTTACGAGAGCACCTATCCTTGCAGTGCCAGATCCTCATGGAGAGTTTTTCGTATGCACAGATGCTTCCTTGACAGGAATTGGAGGAGTGCTAATGCAGGAGGGTAGAGTAGTTGCCTTTGAGTCTCACAAACTCAAAGATTATGAGCTAAATTATCTTACCCATGACCTTGAGCTTGCAACAGTGGTACATGCCTCAGTGCGGTGGAGACATTTTCTTCTCGGCCGGAGATTTACACTCAGGACTGATCACTTGAGTCTTCGCCACCTCTTCACGCAGCCCAATCTCAATGCTCGTCAGCGACGTTGGATGGAGTTACTCTGTGAGTATGACATGGAGATAGAGCATGTGAAAGGGAAGGAGAATGTGGTTACAGATGCCTTGAGTAGGCGGAGACATGTGGCTATGGCCACCTCAGTGGGCATAGATTTGTGGAGTAGGATCTTGCAATAGCTTCCTCATGACAGCTTCTACCTCGCAGCCAGAGCAGAGATTGAGTCTCAGAGACCTCTTGAAGGGAGGTTTGATGAATTTTCACTAGAGGCAGATGGTCTTCTTAGACACAGAGGTTGGATATATGTTCCTAGAGAAGGAGGCTTGAGACATGACATTTTGACAGAGGCTCATCGTGCACCTTATTCAGCTCATCCCGGGGTGAAGAAGATGCACGCCACCTTGAGACAGTTGTACTTTTGGAGAGGACTTCGGAGAGACATAGCTTCTTTTGTATCCTGCTGTTTAGAGTGTCAGAGGGTGAAGGCCGAGCATCAGCATCCAATCGGCCTCCTCTATCCTCACGCCATACCAGAGTGGAAGTGGGACACCATCTCTATGGATTTTATTGTTGGGTTACCGACGTCGAGATACCACCACGACGCCATCATGGTCACAGTGGATAAATTGATGAAGGTAGCTCACTTTTCTCCAGTGAAGACTACCTACACGGCTAGTGTAGTAGCACGAGTATATCTTGATGAGATTGTCAGACTACATGGGATTCCACGGAAGATCATTTGCGACCGCGACCCTTTATACACTTCCCATTTCTGGACCACCATGCAATATGCCCTCGGGACGAGGATTAATTTCAGCACAGCTTACCACCCTGAGACTGATGGATAAACAGAGAGGGTGAATCAAATTTTGAAGGACATGCTCAGGATGTACATGATGGACCATCAGTCGAGATGGGAGGAGTATCTGTATTTGGTAGAGTTCGCGTATAATAATAGCTTCCAGAGTTCTATAGGCATGGCTCCTTTTCAGGCATTATATGGCAGAGAGTGCAAGACACCACTTAGTTGGGACAGGATTGAGGATAGGGTTTCCCTTGGGCCAACATTATTACAGGACATGGAGCAGCAGGTTACCTTGATCAGACAGAGATTGCAGGAGGCAAAGGATAGATAGAAGAAGTATGCAGACCAGCATAGGACAGATCACAGTTTTGAGGTAGGCACGAAGGTGTTTCTTCATGTCAGACTGCATAAGAGCCCTATCCATTATGGAAAAGGTTCTAAGCTTGCTCCTAAGTTTGTGGGCCCCTTTGAGATCTTGGAGCGCCTCGGCCCCTTAGCCTATCGTCTAGCACTGCCACCTAGCTTATCGCGCGTCCATGATGTTTTTCACATTTCTGTGCTTAGGAGATATGTTTCTGATCCTTCTCATGTACTAGATTGGATTGCATTGTAGGTGCAGGATCAAGGGCAGGTGATGGTGGAGCCCGTTCGTATTTTAGATCACAGGACCTTGGGCCTTCGCGGCAGAGAGATTGATCAGGTTCGGGTTCAATGGGACAGGTACAATGAGACTGCTGCTACTTGGGAGGATGCTACATCATTGCGAGCTCAGTTTCCACACCTATTTCAGTGACTTCCAGGAGGAAGTCTAGTCTAAGGGGAGCGGGATGTAATGCCCACTTCCCTACGACACTTAGTTGATTACCATTTTGAGTTATGCAGACTTTGGATATGGACATGACTTATACTTATGTTGATTAGCATGATGTTTTGTGACTAGATGCATTTGGATTATGATTGGATTTTGTTTTTCAGTATGATCTACACTGACTCATGGATAGACTATTGGATACCGATGTTATTTTTATATGGATATATTGCATGTGTTCTAACATTGGATTTCTTCGCCATGATGAGTAGAATGTAGTTGTTGAATTTACATTACTATAATTTTGGATAATGATGAAAATGCATAACTAAGTTGTGATTTAGACCTAGAAGTAACGATTGATTGAATTACGTATAGATGTTAATAAATTTCATGCATATGGTTATTTTGGATATTTTGACATGGCCGCAAGGCCGAAGGAGGTATTTTGTATTTTACAGGAAACACACCATGATCACAACCATGAGGGGGATTGGGAACTAAACACAACAGGATGTCGGGTGGTTACAACATTTGGTCGTCAAGGCAACTAGTAAATTGTATTGTGTTACCTTTATTCTTTTATGTGTTAAGAAAATTTCCATGAGGGGGAAATTTTCTAATGTGACCAAGGGGGTAAGAATTTTAATTACTTGTTTTAACTTACTTTAGTAGGTGAATTTTATTTGTGATGTTTCTTTTTGTAAAATTACTTTGCTAAGTGTGTTTAGGATTAAATGTAATATCTTGCTTTAATTTTTAAGTTTTGGAGGGAAGTCAAGTGGGTGTAATTAATTTTGATGGTTGGCTCCTTGAGCCTTGTGTTTCCTCATGTATTGAATGCTTGGTTTTGAGTGTTGACCACTCCAAATCTCTTTGAATCTCGAATTTGAGATTTTGGGCAATTTTAGGGGACTTGTGGGACAAGTTGAACTTGTCCCACACTTCCCAAAACCCCTTACCAACCATATCTATGGGTTGGGAATCCAAAAAGGGTATTATTTATTGTTTTGGGAAGGGAAATGTGACTTTGGAGTGCACTTGTCTTCTTTTGCATTTAATTGTGCCTTAGGACACATGAGGAAGGGATGGATTTGGATTAAAGATGTCATTCAACCCAACCACCCATTTATGGTGTTTTGGGATTTGAGTTGACTAAAGGGAGGTGGTCTTGAGGATGTGTGATGTGGCATCCTACAAGGAGCCACATCACCCTCAATATTTCCTTTTGTCTATTTATGGAAATTTCCTCTCTTGTGGAGGGGGTTGGAGTTTTGTTTTTGTTTTGTTGAAGAGTTCTCTTTTTATTATTTTTGGGAGAGAAAAGAATTGGGAGAAAGAGAAAAAAGAGAGTGCTTGGACTTGCATTCTAGGATTGTTTTGGAGGGAGCTTGGACAAATTTCTTTGTTTAGGCTTCTCCAATGGAGAGGTAGGAAACCTTCTCCTTTGTTTTGCTTTCATATTATTGTTGCTTCTATGCTAAATTTGTGAATAATGCATGTTTACTTTGGTGTATTGTGAAAAATGGATAGAATGCTTATTGTGTAGTATAGGAGAGGTATATGGGAATACTCATGAGGAAGGCATAAGAGTAGATTAGGATATTGTGGAGGGAGTTTGAGAGGGATGCCCATCTTGGGTGAGAATGTTTACATTCTTACCTTGTTCTTGAGGGAGCCATAAGAGGAGGGAGGCATAAGAGTATGGGAGGGAAAAGGGGTACTTGAGGGAGGCATAAGAGTCATAGGGGCTTGAGTTTTATTGTGGAGGGTTTTGGATGGGCATCTCATCTCAATGGGGAGGCATAAGGAAAACTTTCCCATAGTTCCTTCTCTTGTTGGCTTGGATGAAAGCCTTGTGTTGAAAAGCATTGTTGTAATTGTTTTTCCTTTTTGTTTCTTCCTTTTACCTTGAATGTTGTGAAGAAAATTGTGTTGTGGGAGCAAGTATTGTTGCCTTGAGTTGGAGACCACCCTTCATTGTGTTGTGTTTGGGGCTCGGGGGGTCAATGGAGGAGATTGCTTCTCTTCTCCATTGAGTTTTGGTTGGGAGGAGAGTGTTGCCTCTCCCCCTATCTTGGTTGTGATTTGAAATACTTGGAACTTGGAGAATTTATGAAAAACACCTTAGAGCACAAGAACCTTGTTGTTGACAATGTTAAAACATCATGTAATTACCCACCTAGAGTGGAGAAAGAAATGTAATATTGCCTTGTTTTCTCTAGCTTCCATTATTGTAAATTTGTTCCACATGAAGTAGGGTATGTTGTAATAAGATTTGAAGGAAGAGTTGCATTGAAATGATAGTATTTCTTGCTCTAAAATTTATTGGGAATGTTGTTGAATTCTTTGGTGGAACATTGGAAAGAAATTACAAAAGGAAATATATTAAAATTTTTGTTTGGATACTTGAAAGTAATGTGTTGGAAAGATTAGAAAAATAGTGCATCATCTCTTCTCTTATACTTGATGGAAAAACTTAAGTTTTTTTTTCAAATGGCTTTTAGTATGACAATTAAACATTGTATGTTCTAGTTCTTTTATGTTTTCTTCACTTACGAATCTAATACAAAATCTATTACAGACTAATCAAGGGAATGAAATCAAACCTTTTGAATCCCATATAATGTTATTGATTTGTGTAGAAGGTGATCCTTATGCAAAAAAAAAAAATACTAAGCTTAAAGAGTTAATTACCCATATCTCCCCAATGTGTAATAAGAAAACTAATATTTTCGACACAACTCATATCTAGGTAATATCACAACCCATGTGTTACTATTTTTAAGTTCTAATTATAACAAAATACCTTTAATATTTATTTGTTTCAACAAAGTATGTTATAAAAAAAAAACTACAACCTAAATATAATACTAATAAGACCTACGTACTCTAAACTAGAAGTCCTCCTAGGACTCGGCACGCTAGACCATAATACCAGCAGATTTTGTGAACTCACTG
Organism: Taxus chinensis; assembly: GCA_019776745.2. Taxonomy (NCBI): domain Eukaryota; kingdom Viridiplantae; phylum Streptophyta; class Pinopsida; order Cupressales; family Taxaceae; genus Taxus; species Taxus chinensis. The sequence continues at coordinate 823,680,437 of CM034149.1, forward strand.
TGCCGGAATGCATATAAGATTTAAATACATTTGTCAGGATTCCTTGTTTTCGTCAAACATGTCCTCCAGGTCCAACAGAGTTGCCTATCCAAATAAAGGGACTCCCCAGCTGCAATGGCAGGTCTTAAGCCTATATCGTGACAAATGTTTTCTTGCAAAAGGTCTTATACTGTCTTAAGTCGCCTCCTCTGTCCGTAAACATTTGGAAGATGCATTCGACACTAAACGGATAACAACATTGTTGGACAGCCTGTCCTCTCCGCCATGAATACACCTTACTGCACCCATTGAAAGTGGAGGTACTCGCCTCCTCACGCGCCAGAGACAACATATAAATAAAAGAAATAAAAAAAAAGAAGGGGAATCCCGAGTTTTGAGGATGCATTCGATACTAAACTGATAACAACATAGTTGACAGCCTGCTGGCTTTAGCGCCTGCTCTGTCCCTTGATAGATTTTTGTTACAAACTTTCTTCCTGTCTTGTATACACTTTAATAAACAAAATTAGTCAAAAAAAAGGGGACAGAAACAAAAGGAATGGAGGCGCTTCCCTGCCGTGGCCATGATTTTGGCAAGAATACCCTTCGCTGCACCGAACTTTCAGAATGGGTTTCTCTCTAACAGCAAATTGTTACCTTCCATACACTGCTTCCCCAAGCCACACTCTGGTTAAGGTTCTAACTGTCCTCCAAAGCCAACACTGGCTCTCATACCAGGACACGGACTGGGTAGAATTGAAGGCAATACCATCCAATATGGTTGAAAAGAAGAATCACATATGTTGTTGCGCCTGTAGCTTCACCCTTTGCTCTCACCTCTGTAACCTGTTTTAGGTTCTTGCGGTCGGTCAGGGGACAGATATGGCGGTAAGGGTAGATCTTAGGGGCAGCACAGGATTTGGAAATCTAGTGAATTTAATTGGGTTGAGTGGCTCAGTAGGTATATATCGACACGCCAGGCAGGGAGTTTCTAGTTGAGACAGCCGGTGGTTGAGTCGCCCCAGGTCCCCCCCACCGAACATATTGTTTCCAACTTAATCCATTAAATGTTTGACCACCGACTTTTGTAAAGGGTCTTTTGAAAGAATTTTGTATAAAAAAAAAGAAGAAGAAATCATACTACTCTCAGCTGCTTGTTGTCTAAATATATGTAGTTTTTAATTCATTACACCTATTGTACACCCTTGCAAGGCAATGTAGAGTTTGTTAAGTTTAAATCTAGATAATATGCGTAGTGAAGATGCTGTTCGAATGGACTCCTATTCCTTTAACTTCAAACTTCGATATACGTATAAGAATATAGGTTTATACGAGTATAAACATGAAAATAGATCTAAAATATACCACCTAATTAAAAGTATCTAACCCCTTGTAAGGGATATCTAACAACCTATATAGAAAGATTTCTAAAACGATTCGCTTCAGCATTGACCTTAAAAACGTTTCTCTTTGGCGTAGAGCTTGCAAGAAACGATGAGTGTGTGTATATATATATATATATATAGTAGCATATAATCATTATGTAACCCAATTATGAATTAGCAAAGTTAGCAGAACAAATAATTGAAACCGCACTTGAATAAACCGATAGTGGAGGTAAGGACTCTCCTAGTAAATTGCGTGTTTCGTTTACCCGACAATTTAAGACATCAGGTAAGAATTCAGAACAATTGTAATTTGTTAGATCTTATGGTATGACACCTCAAAAGACGTTTAGCAAACTTTTCTCAAATGAATGCTTGTCGTGTTTCGTGGAGAACGAAGGTATTTTTTTTCGCAAAACAAAAAAAAAAATTGTCGCATTTTCGGGACGTTTGTTTGTTGCGGCATCGTCATCGTCGTCGTCGTCGAGCGAGCATCGTATTTGAGCGGCGTTACACTCAAAGTTTAGAGATTCACCCTTTTGTATGTAATTATGAAGGTTTGATGTACACACCTCTAAAATTTTGAGTCTCCACTTGATACTCGAACACCAAGCTTAGGAGGAGATTATTGTTTGAATTGTCAAAGATATTTTTAGAGAGGAGGATATTTTCATCACTCAACACCATGAGTCTCAAATATCGAGTCATGCTAGCCCATACCTTAGCTTCCTTCTCTGCATTCTCATGAATCTCATAAAATTTTAATTTCTTCCTAGCTTCTAGCAACTATCATAAACGTTTTAACTCTCATCGATGAATTTCAAGACATTTACTAACAAGTCTTAACCACAAGATTCCATAACCTTACCCCTATGAGTGTATTTGTTAATATTAGAAATAACTTTAATGCCAATATCACTCATTGAAGTGGAATATGGAAGAGATGCAATCGGAGTGGAATCTGGAGAGAGAAATGCTTTGAAGTAAGGAGATTTTCAATTTGTTGGACTACAGATGTTCTTGTGTTTTCTTGCACTTTTCAACTCTCCCGATGACTCTTGAGACTGTTTCTTTCAAATTATGTGCATATCCTTGAGGAGTGACCTCTCCAAGTGGTATCCTCGTTATATCATAATCAACCAAAATGATTTCATTTTTATTTTTATCATTTATGGGTTTTTGCAATCTCGACACGTTGATGGCCCAAGGTGTCCGATACAAGTGTAGAAGTTGTTTATTCCTTCTTCGGAGTTGGAGTAACATGAAGGAGAACCACTACAATCTTTGATTTTGTTTTCCATTTCTTTTCAACTAATGGTTGAAGCCATGAGAATGAAGTATCCGTGATATCGACTTCAGCTAAACTTGTAGTAGGCAAATTGAGAGTGAGTGGAGATGGTGAAGGGGCTTATGAAGGTATGATTTCTATTGAGGGATATTTTTCAGTTGATAATTGCGGAGAGATGGTAGCTCTCCTTACTACCAATTTCTTCCTTAAGCCACTTCCTGTATCCACATTTGTTGTATGAACTTTAGAAGGATTTTCTTCTTCTTCTGATGTAGGTCCAGATCTTGGAGTGCAGATATAGACCTTTGTGTTATGAGGTTCAGCTTAAGAATAAGGTATTTCTGTAATCACGCATGTTACATATCACTACTAAAATAACATGATATTTAATTGATATATACAATTTATTGATGGACAAACAAATATATACATAAATGCTATGTAAGACCAGGAATTGAACTGAAAATATCAATCTTGATGACAAACATATCGGATTTTTTTGATCACCGTCTCGAGGGACCATTCAGATCACTGAGATCGACCGAAGAAACAGAGTCGGACAAAGGCAGCTCGTTCGCTTGGTGGTCTCATAAACTCCCTTGGAATTTGGAGATAATCATTTCGATGAGAAATCAGATTATCAGCCTGGGCAGTGTCTTCATCGCTGGGATTAAAAGCATATATGTCTTTTATGGGATATTTTATGGGGACATGGTACATTCTATCGTGCAGTTATTTCGTGCAAGAGTGGCCAGGAGCCACTGGCCCGTCACATTACCACTTGGCTTTTGGTGCATGTTTACCACTTGACAACTAGGGTGGGTAGGGTACGTACTAGAAAGGGAGAAAGCACGTTTGTTTCAAACTTCTGGACGTAAAAGGGAATTCCAATTACAAGTGGTTTGGAAGATAACGACAATCTATGGAACGGTCGTTCATGACCCGCAGTTTGCAGCTCCCATTAGGGTTCGAGTTTCCCGGACGTACTTTATAATTATGTTTTATCACAAAATTTTAAATCGGAGTTTTTGGGGCAGCACTAGTTGTATTGTTAAGTAGCGATGTGTTGATTCCGGGTCATCACGGTGATTTTTAATGTGAGAAAATCTCTGTTGTAAAAAATAATCACTGGTTATTATTGATTTTTTTTGTTAAAAGAGAACAAATAAATAATTTATTCTTATTAATTGAGTATAAGAGTCCTTGTTTGAAGCAATGATTATGCCGTGTGACCTTACCATTTATGGAGTAAGTAGAACTATTAATCCCTTAGTATCCTAGTGCACTAATAATTCTTACAAATTTAGATGTAGAATTTTTTTGCTTGTCATCAAATTAATTCATTGAGGGACCCTGTTGGTATCCAAATTGATTTCTCCCGCGAGGGGCTAAGCAACATCATGAAAATGGCAGGATGCTTAGAGACAAACAAACCATGTTATGAGTCATTTTGTAGCCGGGGATGGGATTCAGTTGACTCTTTATCACTCGGTTTGTTGGAGAAGTGGATAACACCTCGCTAAGGTTTTGATCTACCCTCAGTAGTTTAGGTTGTGCCTTCAACCAGGGTGAGAAGATCTATTCTGTAACCTGTGTCGGTGAAAGGACATCAAGAGATCCTTCTCTACACAATGTTAATGAGAACCTTGAGGAAATATGATCAATACAACACAATCTAACTCTCACGAGTTGTCAAACTAGAGAGTGGAGATGTTTCTTGGGCAAGGTTTAGGTTACTAAAGACAATAAATGGACCCTGATTGTCCCTGCATACTTTGGCAATGGAATTTTTTCATTTGTGGATACACAGTACAAAAAGGGGGTAGTTCATATAGGATTCATCGTTTGAGAAGTTTTTTTGGTGGGAAGTTAAGCAAGATAAAGTTGATTATACCATATCTTTGAGAGCCTTTACAAATATAGGAAAAATCACAGACACAATGTTTCATAATAGCAAAAATATTCTTTCAACTAGAAGGTGTGTATCAATGGTGGCCTAGAGATTCACGGTTTCACACATTCTTCAAGAATTCAACACAAAGGATCATGCTAAAGACTCAATTAAACGTTGAAATTTCATGTTTCGTCACACCTAAGATACACTCATAGGCTTATAAACAATCTTTATCAACATAATGAAAGTAAAGTGATTTTAAATTGTTTATTTCATTACCAGATGAAATCTCTTCTCATAATGAAATTGCAAATGCCACAATACTAACACATGGATGAGATCTTGTGTGATTCAGAGGGATTTCAACATAAGATTGCAAAAGGAACAAGAAAAACTATTTGAAAATGTTCTGAAATAACAACAAACACAATTATGCTCATGATCAACATAGAGTCATTCAAGGTTCATTAGATTCATCAGCAGGGGAAAGTTTCCTTAACAATCTTAGAGCTTGTCAATGGTTGTACACTTTCAACCACCTTGACGCGATTAAATCTAAAACAAAGGAAAATGAACTGGTCTCTCAGATGGTCTCTTGGGAAAAATGGTTTTTCTCTCAAAATTTCTCAGAAAAGTTAACTCCCCGACCCTATGAAAGATTATTATCATTGCATTTATACATTTCACTTGCTCACTCATCCCAAATTCCCCCCCCAAAAGAAGAATATTTGACGAATCCTTTTTATGCTACAAGTTTGTTTCAAAAAGTGATGTTTAAAAAATTTACACCCAAAGTTGCTAGGTGGATAAATCATGAACTGATCATGTTTCTTAGACCCTAAACTATGACTGGGATGCCATATCATAACATGTTATAGTCTTATTAATCAATCATTTATTTTTTCGTGTAAGAAATCCCCTTTTTTATCATTCTCATGTGGCTCCATATGGCTGGATTTGACAAGCAATTCTTTTCACCCTTGAGAATACACCTTGAGAAACTAGTGCCCTCGCATGGATACCTACATTCGTTCCCCATAGAAATGAGTTTCCTCGCATGTATTATATCACACACCTATGATGTAAGTTTGAGTCAGCCAAGTGCAAAGAGGAGCAAGTGAAAACCTCCACATGTCTGCTTAGCGTAAGTACAAAGGTGAAGTCTAGATGCAGGTTCCCAAATGAGTGTGGGCCCTCCACGTGTTAAGAACCCTAGAGAGTTGCACTGATTTTTGAAAAGTTAGAGTATGGGAAGGTCCAGCGTGAGCTTCCACGTGTCTTTTCGGCCCAACTTCAAAGATGAAGTCTAGAGGCTAGACCTCAAATGAGTGTAGGCTATCCACATGCCTTGGGCCCAAGAAAGTTTCCTCAGCCATTGAAAAAGTCTCAATATAAAAAGGAGCTAGCAAAATCCTCCATATGTCTCTTCGTCACACTTTTTATACTGTTCCCAGAAGTGAAGACCTCAAACAAGCATGGGCTCTCCATGTGTCTCATCCCGGCAAAGTTGTTGAAAGAGTTTAAGGAGCAGTGGAAGGTGCCAAGTGCCTAGGGTCCGAGAAAGTTTCCTCGGCCATTGAAAAGTATAAGTATGGGCAGGGCCAGCGGTATTTTCCACGGGTGTCTTCGGCAATTTTTTGGTATGAAGCTCAAAATAAGGACTCCCACACAAGCATGGGCCTTCCACTTGTCTAGGGTCTGAAAAAGTTACACCAGACACTTGAAAAAGTCTTAAGTATGGGAAGATCTAGCGGAAGCCTCCATATGTCTCCTTGGCACTCTTTCAAAAGTAAGATTTGGGGGCAGGTCCCCAATAAGGTGCGGGCTTAAAAAATCTAAGTATAAAGAGGAGCCAGGGGAATCCTTCACGTGTCTCCTTGTCGCAACTGCAAAGGTCAAACTGAGAGACGAATCCTCAAATGAGCACAAGCCTTCCATGTGGAAAAGATTTGAGTTGAAGCGGGCCTGAGAGTCTCAAAATGACCCAGCGACCCACCTCTCCACTTCGAACTTTTGATGTGGGCCCCAATGGAGTTGCGGATCATTTCATAACTTTACTCCTTTTCACAAAAAAGGCAAAAATCTGCAAAATGCTCTGGCGACCCACCTCCTTGCTTTTAACTTGAAAAATGGTCATGTGTCCATCTTTGGGGTCAAAGTAAAAATTTTTCCCTACCACTTCATATTTGTTGAATAGCCAATTAGAAACTATCGGGGCCACGGGACCAATTTGGCATTTTTCACAAATGTAACAAAAGTGACAAGTTTCACTAAAAAGACCCATTGGGCTGCGTCTAATAAGAAAGGACCACGTATCCATGGATGTTGGGACAAAATTTTAACAGGGAAAAAATGACTGTGAAAAATAGAAGGAAGGGGAAACCTTGAATTCATGGCCAAATTACAAATTCTTTCTCAGGGACAAAGAAATTGTAAACAATACCTAGCTCAACGTGATCCACGACTAAAGGAAAGGACTAACAACGACATCTTGGTGAAGGAAAAGAGTTTCAAACATCCATATAGGGAGACATAAAATACTTTAAACCATGCAGACTGAGAAATATTGACCAAATAGGGTGAGATTAAATTGAGCACCAACATTGACTCTGACTCGGGAATGGGCACTCCCTGCGAGTGCCGCCAGAACAAAAGACCATGTGGAAAAAATCCATTCGGAAAAAGAGTCAAGAACAAGCTTGCAAAGAAGAAAAACAACAACCAATCCTCTAAAGATCGAACCAAGAAACCAATAAAAACCAACAAAAACCGAAATAGAAAAAACATGAAAACAAAACAAAAATAAAAGACTTTAGATTGTACAATGATGCGTGCCTTGATTATGAGAAATTAGTCAAGGAGATGTTTCAAGTGTCTTCCATTCTATGTACGACCAAGCTAAGAATTCTCGATACTTCTTTAATAACTGGACATATGCCTGTTTTTCTTCTCTGTTCAAGTTGATGCCTAGCCATATTTTTTTAGGTTTATCTTTTGTGCTTTTACTAGATCTAGAACAAACCCCATCAAACATCAGAGTCCAAGGAGAAAAATTTTCCTCATGATAATTGCAATCATCAATTTTACGCGCTTTAAAATCAACATAACCCACAAATTTGTCAATATCAACGTATGTGTACAATACTTCATAAGAAGCATTGGTAGGGTCCTTAATGAGATATAACATTTTCTTCTCACCGTACAACTTCACAAGGTTTTCCTCAATTGGTATGGTTTTATAAGACGTCCATTTGCGTAATTCCACTAACACTAGCTTCCCACTTTTTGGATAATAACATCCTCCATTTGGCAGGACAGTCCACAATAACCACATTCATGGTTAAGCACTCTCCTAGAAAAGTTGCCAACTACACTACTAATCCCTTGACATACCTAACTACTAGCACTTTTCTTGAATCCATAGCAGTACATCTCCCAAAATCTATTTTTACCTTGATATTTAACTCATTCATGACCTCAAGAGGCATTACATTACATGAGGCTCCTGAATCAAACATGCAGTTATGTACCAGCCTATCTTTAATAATCAAAGTGGTAAAAAATGGATCCACAATAAGCTAAGATTCAAACAGAGAACTTCACAAATACACCTCAGATGATTCACCTAGTTCCTCCAATGCTTGTGGTATTTCTGATTCTACAACAATAGGAAGAACCTCTACATTTTTCACACTCTTGTCCTGGGTAATTTCTTCTTCTTTACATCCCAAATATTCAAAAGCCCTTTTCTTATGCTCAAGGATCTAGAGTAATTCAACAATGGGAACAACAAATTTGATCTGGCTTAAGATTTGGGCTATGTCACAAGGAATATATTTAGGTAGAACAGTATTAGGAGGAAGATTCACAGTTTCATCTGATAGTATAGGATTTTTTAGAGTCTAGGCATGGGCAAGAGCACATGTTTTATTTGGGGTATTTAGGCCTTTCCCAGATGTATCTTTCTTAGGGGTCTCCTTAGGGATATTGGTAAGGATTAGAATCTTTGGCTTGGCTTGTAGCCATGCCCCTTTGACAACCTTACTTCTGGTGTTATATTCTTTCTCTTGAGCAACTACTGCATTCATCAATAGTTTCTTCTGCTCTTCGGAAGGGATCCCTACATTATACTTTTTAATCATCAACGCCCTTAAGTATTCAAAATCATGATTGGGCAGATCAAATGCTTGTACCATACCAATTTCAAAATTATTAACAAGAGGAAGAGGTAATACCCGGTGGACAAAATCTCTGAAATATTTAATATTTATGGCACTTATAAATTCAGTTGCGGTTGCCCCCTTCTGTGAGTTTACATGGCTCTCCATCATGCACAGCTATTTATATGTCTCATCATCATCAGTTTCCTCAACTTTTTGATCTACATCACATGGGGAATGTGGTAAAAACATCTATCACACCACTCGATAACACTGGCCTCCTCCACAGTAGAAACCATGATAGTCAAAGGATCAGGAACCAATCTATTCTCCCTAGGTTGAGGTTGTTTATTACCTGATCCCATGAGCCCTTTCCCTTTGTCATCTGGTATGTGATTATTTCAAAACCTCTGCTGACCTTGTGGCTTGTGTTGACCCTTGGAAATTTTTCCTATCCCTTTTTATGCTCTGGCCAATTTATAGGATATCTCTTTAACTACTCCAGCCAAATTTTTTACAACCTCTTCTAGATCCATAGCCTTGCTTGACTCAGGATTTTTAGGATTCATCAACTTAACACCTTCTCTCTTAGGAGGCTTTCCAACTGCTTTGTTGTTATTCTCTATTTGTAAGGCCATGGTGAAATCCTGCCTCAATGTTCCCGGGTACTTATCTCTCAAGTAATAAGCAACCTTTTTATCAAAAGTGTTAGAATATTTTATCAAACATGACACATCACTTGGCCTTAGGAATACAAGTAGCCTATTCAAGGTCTTATGGAACTGAGTATTTAAATCATGGTCAAATTCATTTGGATTTTTCTTTATATTTTCAAATTTAGATAAAAGGAACATGGGATCTGTCTTATCCCCATATTGCAATCTAAAGGTATTTTTAATCTCGGTCCATGAATCTATTGAATTATTAGGAAAAGACTTGTACTAGTCAAGTGCATCCTCCTCAAGAGTATGAATACACAACTTTACATACACGTCTTCAAACAAAATTTCAAAATATTTCATCACATTGACAAAAAGTTTTAAATGGTGGTCACCAGTGATGGCATTATTTCCTTGAAATTTTGGCAACCTACTTCTGTCATCTTATGGCACCATATTAGGAGATATATCGATACCTTTGAAATCTATAGGTCCAAAAGTGTTAACAACAAAAGGAGCTCTAGGTGGAGGTTGGGCCATACTACCTTGAGGCGGTGATCTTACAGGAGAAACAAAATGACATGGAACGAGGGGTTGTTGGAGCATAGGAATATAGCTTTCAAAATAAATATTCTCTATTGACTCAGCTTCTTCGAAAACCCTATTAACCTTGGAAGTAACAAGGGAAAACTTAGAGGCAGGATTTTCAGAAACAAACAATGGCCTCTCTCCAGTTGGAGAACTCAAATTTATATAAAGATTACTTGGTTCAAAATCATTTGAAGATGTATGGTAATCTTCAACCAAAGATTGATCACCTTTCAGAACTAATATCTCTTTTTCTGATTCTTGATTTCCAACAACTTTTGAGACTTGTTTTCCTTCTGAGTTTGCTTTTCCTAGTTCTACAAATAACTTTCTAGTAGGATCCCTAATGAAGAGAGATATTCTTCCCTCCATCTTTGCACATATTGATGAAAAATTTCACTTGACACAGGTTAAGGTACTGGTAATCATCAAAATTTCAATTCAACATGAAGTCGCCACTAAGGATTCTCACCTTAGTTGTGCAGATGCACTGTAAGTAACTTGCCAAGTGTCTATCAATGCTAAATTTTTGCAAATCTTAACAGATATGACCTTCCTTTACTCACATTTATCACTATTGATGCAAATTTAGTGCAATAACCCCTAGAAAATGGAAATACTGCATAATGAACTTGTAATCTTGCACAAATCTTATGAATATCAACAAAGGAGGAGTTTAAACAACTTATTTATACTTAGACCATGTAAGAAGCATTACCAGGGTCAGTACATCTATGCATTTGTAAAAAAATATTCCCCGGCAACGGTGCCATTTTAGTGTTGTTGCCCTACAAATAGGTCCCGGTGTTCAAATAATCCCTAGCAACTCAAATCATCCCCAGAAATAGTGCCAATTCTGTGTTGGTATCCAAATTGATTCTCCCAAGAGGGACGATTAGCATCATGAAACTGGCAGGATGCTTAGAGACAAATGAACCATGATATGAGTCGTTTTGTATCTGAGGATGGGATTCAGTTGATTCTTTGTCACTCGGGCATTGGAGAAGTGGATAGCACCTCACCGAAGGTTTGATCTACCCTCACTAATTTAGGTTGTGCCTTCAACTAGGGTAAGAGGACCCGTTCTGAACCCCTTCTCTTTTAGCCCACTTCTCTAGCCTATCCCCAATATCTAATTCAAAATATTTAACAATTAAACCCTTTTACCCCTTAAGGTATACTGGTATATTGACTTTGCTTTGCTAATGAACCATATCTCGAATAGCTAATGAACCCCATGTGGGTGGATATGAGGTAAATGGTTATCCTCATATCCAAAATAAGTTTTCATCATTGATTTGTGTCTCTAAGTGACCTTGGCCTAGTTTATAACACCTATCGACATAATAATAAGTGATCCTTATTAAAGGAGTACAATTTAATTTAAAATCTTGTTAAAAGGGAGAAATTATTAATTACACTGAATGAATGGGATTGTGATAGACAATATGCTTTCGAACAAATGTGTTGGTTGTCAACTACCATAGGAAAAATTATAAAAGGTGTGTTGGTGAATTGTTTTGTATTTGAAAAAATGAAAATAGTTCAGGGTACTGAAAGTTCCTCCTCTATAATGGACAGGTTCTCTTATTGACGGTTAAAAAATGAATGATATTTACAATGTTTACACTAAAACTATCTTGGTGGGGGTTTTAAATTACATATGTTAATATTTCCAAAAGAGAGAAAAAGGGAAATAAACATAAATTGAAAATTAGGCTTTTATAAAAATAAGGCAAGTGACAATAATTTTAAAAAAGAAAAAGAAAATATTTATCTGCTCATGCATGTCAATAATAAAAAAAGAATGCAACATTTTATAATATAAAAGAAATTGTCTACATATAAAACATTTTCACAAATGAATATATTTAACGCAAATAAATGGAAACACAAAGTTCAAGATTTTATAGCAGACAAGAATGAACACAACATTTCAAATTAAAATGTGCAGTTGGGAAAAATAGAGAAATGGAGAAGGTGAAGGTGAAAGGAATTTCTCATATGTATTTATGTTCTGGAAACTATCAACCCCTTTACAATAGAAATATTCTCCTTTTATATAGAGGTGTTGTAACTACCTCCAAATATAATTTGTTACTTTTACATTGTACTTATCCCCCGTAAGTCACTTAAATGAATTTAATATTTTATAATTCGAGGAAAAATAAAACCAAGAAGTACAATGCAAAAAAATAAAAAAGTTTCTCATTTGGAAGACTAGGAGGAAAGTCAAGAAGTAGGCAATTTAAGCTTAAATACATGCATATTGAATCTAGTTATTGCTATTGTGATATTTGTTTCTTTCGGAATGATGGTGTTAATGAAATTATTGAGCCAACCTCCCATAACATTGAGCATTTCTCAATTGGTTCCTCCAAATTGAGCCAAGTTTTTAGAGGTGCTATCATCACATTGTGTAGTTGAGAGATTTCATCCATATTTTTGATTGGAATTTTCAGCTTTGCATAGTACTTTATTTACTAGGTTTTTAAATTGTTCCTTGATAGAATTTTCTATATTTTATTGTGACAGTTTTTCCTAGAAGAGATTGCAATGGAGAGCTTTCATGTTAGCAAACATCTCAAAGTTTAAAGATTCACCCTTTTGTATGTATTTCCGAAGGTTTGATGTACACACCTCTAAAACTTTGAGTCTCCACTTGATACTGGAACGCCAAGTTTAGGAGAGATTATTGTTTGAATTGTCAAAGATATTTTTAGAGAGGAGGATATTTTCATCACTCAACACCTTGAGTCTCAAATGTCGAATCATGCTAGCCCATACCTTAGCTTCCTTCTCTGCATTCTCATGAATGTCATAAAATTATAATTTCTTCCTAACTTATAGCAACTATCATAAACGTTTTAACTCTCATCGATGAATTTCAAGACATTTACCAACAAGTCTTAACCACAAGATTCCATAACCTTACCCCTATGAGTGTATTTGTTAATATTAGAAATAACTTTAATGTCAATATCACTCATTGAAGTGGAATATGGAAGAGATGTAATCGGAGTGGAATCTGGAGAGAGAAATGCTTTGAAGTAAGGAGATTTTCAATTTGTTGGACTATAGATGTTCTTGTGTTTTCTTGCACTTTTCAACTCTCCCGATGACTCTTGAGACTGTTTCTTTCAAATTATGCACATATCCTTGAGGAGTGACCTCTCCAAGTGGTATCCTCGTTATATCATAATCAACCAAAATGATTTCATTTTTATTTTTATCATTTATGGGTTTTTGCAATCTCGACACTTTGATGGCCCAAGGTGTCCGATACAAGTGTAGAAGTTGTTTATTCCTTCTTCGGAGTTGGAGTAACATGAAGGAAAACTACTACAATCTTTGATTTTGTTTTCCATTTCTTTTCAACTAATGGTTGAACCCATGAGAATGAAGTATCCGCTATATCGACTTCAGCTAAACTTGTAGTAGGCAAATTGAGAGTGAGTGGAGATGGTGAAGGGGCTTATGAAGGTATGATTTCTATTGAGGGATATTTTTCAGTTGATAATTGCGGAGAGATGGTAGCTCTCCTTACTACCAATTTCTTCCTTAAGCCACTTCCTGTATCCACATTTGTTGTATGAACTTTAGAAGGATTTTCTTCTTCTGATGTAGGTCCAGATCTTGGAGTGCAGATATAGACCTTTGTGTTATGAGGCTCAGCTTAAGAATAAGGTATTTCTGTAATCACGCAAGTTACACATCACTACTAAAATAAGATGATATTTAATTGATATATACAATTTATTGATGGACAAACAAATATATACATAAATGCTATGTAAGACCAGGAATTGAACTGAAAATATCAATCTTGCTGACGAAACATATCGGATTTTTTTGATCACCGTCTCGAGGGGACCATTCAGATCACTGAGATCGACCGAAGAAACAGAGTCGGACAAAGGCAGCTCGTTCGCTTGGTGGTCTCATAAACTCCCTTGGAATTTCGAGATAATCATTTCGATGAGAAATCAGATTATCAGCCTGGGCAGTGTCTTCATCGCTGGGATTTAAAAGCATATATGTCTTTTATGGGATATTTTTATGGGGACATGGTACATTCTATCTTGCACTTATTTCGTGCAAGAGTGGCCAGGAGCCACTGGCCCGTCACATTACAACTTGGCTTTTGGTGCAATGTTTACCACTTGACAACTGGGGTGGGTAGGGTACGTACTAGAAAGGGAGAAGCACGTTTGTTTCAAACTTCTGGACGTAAAAAGGGAATTCCAATTACAAGTGGTTTGGAAGATAACGACAATCTATGGAACGGTCGTTCATGACCCGCAGTTTGCAGCTCCCATTAGGGTTCGAGTTTCCCGGACATACTTCTATAATTATGTTTTATCACAATTTTTTAAATCGTGAGTTTTCGGGCAGGCACTAGTTGTATTGTTAAGTAGCCATGTGTTGATTCCGGGTCATCACGGTGATTTTTAATGTGAGAAAATCTCTGTTCTAAAAAATAATCACTGTTTATTATTGATTTTTTTGTTAAAAGAGTACAAATAAATAAGTGATTCTTATTAATTGAGTATAATGTAATTTAGATTTAGAAGTGAACATATTAATTAGACTTGATTAATGGAAGTGTGATAAATAATATAGTTGTGAACGAGTGTGGTTGTGCTCGACTATCAAGGGAAAGACTATAAAAAGTGATCAATGATTTTTGAAAAGGAGTATCATAGCTTTCTAGAACTCTCTAGTAATACAATTACATATATCTTATGTGTGAAAAGGTGAAGGTGGATGGTGGGTTTTGGTGAGGGGCATCTTGTGTGTCATAAATCAAAGATACATAGTAAAACATTAGATGGTTCCTGCCTAAGGAAATGTATGATTTATGTAATCAGGGCTGAATTAAGGTTTCAATGCGCCCTAGGTAGTACTCGGAGCATAGGCCCTCCCTCCGGGACCAGCCACTCACATGCATGTGCATGTTTTTAAAACAATTATAGTATAACTTTTAACACATTCAATTAAAGCTATAAATATTTTTTCCTTGTCTTTGCCATAGTAAAACTATCAATGATGTCATCATAATTTATTGTTGTAGCGATGCCGCGTTCAATTGTCAAAATAAAAAGGCTATTTAATCTAGTTCCACCCATTATTTGACCTTAAATTACTTTTTAATCTTGTTAGAGTGGAAAATGCTCTCTCAAAACTGCAGTTTCCAATAAGAATGTAAATAAACATTTGTATTGCAACATCTAGGTTTGGGAACGTGGTATGTAATCCACTTTTTCTTAAATATTTTGACATTGATGATATGCTTGTCAAGTTTTCACGTCTTGCTAATCCCTGGAAATGGATACATTCAATGTTAAGGGAGGTCTCCATGTCTGTGTTATATATTTTTACTAAAGAATTAGAGCATTTCAATATTGTCTCATTATCGAGATCTTTTTAAATTGTTAAAAAATCCAAACCTATTTTTAATTTTTTTTCTTCAATTTTTTGTTTAGCTTTTTTTCGAAATTGAGCACCACTTAATTTATTACTTTTATCCATTCGAAATAATTATATTATTAAACTTAATATTGAAAATTATATGTTTTGTGAAGAAAATAAGAACATTACAAACTGAGTACATTTTTTATTGGTTGTATGGTGTTACTTGTAGGAAGAGGTTTTTTCACATGTGAATGAAATGCCTGTTACAAACATTCATTTGAAAATTAGTAGTGAAACATTATTACATGTTAATATATATATTATTTAAATAAATTGTAATCTCTAATTTTCTAAATATAAAATCAATTCAAACAACTAAGATTTGCCAATTTTGTTTAGATTTACCAATTTTGTTTGGTTACCTCTAAATTTGTTTGGTTATCAATACCATAACCACTACTAGATTTAGAATTTTAGTAGTATTATCTAAATAGTAAACCTAAAAGTTAAAACCAGTAACTAAATCATATATTTTTTCATTTTTGTCCTATCACGACTCACACTCAGGGTCTCACCTATCACTTGTGACTGACGGTCCAACTTGTGCCTATGTCATCATGCAACTCATCATGTCCTGCAGGCAGTAGAGTCATGGAGTAATTTGTAAACCAATATTTTTCTTCTCCAAATTCCTTTAATGAAATTGAATTTACTTCAACTTATAGTTACCAATGTTTTATATATTTTGACTTTTTTTACAATAGTATGGGAGAGCCGACTTCCTGGAAGTAGTGGAATGCCCGACTTGAGAAAAAAAGATTATGCCACCCCTACTGTAGTGTCCACTTCTCTTCAACACTGTTCTGTATTGATATTGAGACTATTGTAGTGATGTTTAGACATTTGATTATGATACATTGATTAGTAGATGATAGATTATATTGATATGTGGATTATTGACACTATGATGTTATGTTTTATTATGATGCCCTAGATAGTGATGTTAGACATTTGATATATGTTGATTTTCATGATATGAATGTCCTACTAACACATCATGTTTTGGGATGTCTTGAATAGAATTGTAATCTTATGGATGTTATGTTTAGAGTTTGACATATTGATGGAAAATATAATTGTTACATGTTAAATGATGAATGGGTAAGTGCATGAAGTTGGGGGGGCCAAAAAGTGGACAAGAATCTGGAAAAAAGCAAAATGCCGTATGCATTCTATTATAACGCAACCACCATTTTCAATTTTTAGGTTTGGGATTTACCGAAGCATAATGCATACGTGTTACATAATGTGTACGCGTTATGTCTACGATATAAAAAAAAAAGAGGCCCAAGCCTCTATCATTTTATCTCCCTCAAACATGAGTTTCAGAGCTTAACCATGCCCTCAGCATTTTTTCATTCAGCTAGATCTCTAGCTCAAAGGATCGTTTCTGAATCGACGATGGCACCATGAAGAAGAGGTAAGAAAAATTCTTTTCTCAAAATTGTATTGAAATATGATAATTATAGATTAAAATTTGAATTGAATACATATTTTTTATTGTTACAATTAGAGGTCAAGGGAATACACCACAACCAAACCCTATTATTCATGTCATCCCTCCCGACACTCCCATAATTGCTCAACATCCCCTCAGGTATTCAAGAATATTTAGCATCCCACATAGTTGAAAACAAAATTTAAATTGAGGATTTAATCAAAACAATGATGGATTCACAATCTACAAATCCCCACCGCACCTCTCTTGCAAACACATTAGAGGCATTACTTGTTCAAATTAACACGACAACGGGTAAAATTGATTGTTGGAAAACTTACAGAGAGGGTTGTAGGGTTTATTATTCCAACAAATTATCATATGTTGATGTAAAGAAAAATAAATTTCAAAAGACCTCATATGCACCTTTTTCATGGACCCCCACACTAATTTTTCTGTTTTGTTGTCATGTAAACAATTTCCCATCCATTTGGCAATAATAATTTGATTAAAAATAATTTTTGGGACTGATGGTGGACGGTATTTGATTTTCCACCTTGTAATAACAATGAGGTGCCACTATACTTTCTGAGGAAACTCTATTGCAAGTTTATCCTCAACGAGATCCCAAATTGTTTTGATTTCTGAGATTTCCAAGGCCGAGGAAAAGGATCTGCATAGGATCAATAGGTGCACAACATGCACCTATTTAGTAGGGTAGATTCCCTACACAAAAGCCCCTCACCCCTGAGATTTTCCCTCAAGCAATGAAGGAGCCAATAGAGATTGATACACTCCACACGCTTCAGGGGCTATCTGCGACCCTTGTTCGACATACGAGGGATATTTATGAGCCAGATGCTCGTGGAGGTACAAGGAGTACTAACATGAGGCCGCATCTTTGCTTGTCATGTTGTAACATATGTTTGGGGCCTGAGGAGGATGATACTTTCATGCGTACTGATCTTGGTGCACCTGGTGTTAGGGGTGAAAATGATAATGTCACTATGTCAGATATCCTTTTGAGTGAGACATTTGGATTACATTCATCAGCGTCACCTTCACAGGAATTTTTTTTATGTTTTTTTATGTGTGTTACAAAAAGTTTGGAGTACTTGATTTACTTATATATGTTAAATTTTTGAAATAATTATATTTTTACATGTATATGCGTTGATATTACAGCACGCGGGAGGCACATATTCATCCTGACCATATGTGGTGAGCACCATGCATACACATACATTCACAGAGGTAATTTAGAATGTTAATTATGTAAAATTTTCACATACGTGTGTGTGTGTGCGTGCGTGCGTGCGTGCGTGCGTGCGTGCGTGCGTGCGTGTGTGTGTGTGTGTGTGTGTGTGTGTGTGTGTGTGTGTGTGTGTGTGTGTGTGTGTGTGTGTGTATTAGTTTTGAAGTCAAATATATTTATGTTCTTGTATGTCCATCTAACTCACATGATATACATGTTTGATAAAGATGTTGACTTCACTATATACCCCACCATCTCTATGACAAGTAGATAAAGGTGTTTCCACTACAATTTCACCTACACAACTCACTGAGGTATTCAAACAACATGTAAAATTTGATAAATTTCTCGTGTAATTCATATTATGTTAAATTGCATCTTAGTAATGTCTTTCATTGTAGAATTATTAAATTATGTTAATAATGTCCTTCATTGTGTATATGTAGGAGTTACCTGCGACAGGTAGCAACCCTATTCATTTGATTCACAGGCGTAGCGGGGTAAAAACAATAGTTCTATATTGATAAAATTAGTGTTAAATTAGTTCTATATTGATTCACAGGCGTAGCGGGGTAAAAACAATAGGTCTAGATTGCATCTTAAGAATGGGGAGCATAAGGAACCAAACTAAAGCCTCTACTAGTGTTCAACAGGCCACCCCAATGTGTTGGCATAGTTGGTTTGGTCCTGTGGGATTTTTTTTGCAAACTATAGTGTCTGGAAGCTGTACACTGACTTAGAATGCACTATTTCGCGTGTTTTCCAAAAATAGCATAGCGAGAGAACTGGATGGAGATGGAGAAAACCACAAGAGGATTTTGTATAGTGCCCCAACATGGATGTCTTGGATCTGACAAGACATCTCTAGGTGACACAGAGTATGAGAAATCAACCATCGAAGATATGGCGTGTTTGGGCCTTAGGGCTCTTAAGTGACTACGCCCAGACGAGGTAGCCCAAATGCATGGGGAGTGTAGGTAACCAAAAATCAGCCTCCACTAGTGTTCATCTAGCCAACCCAACTTGTTGGCTTAGTTGGTTGGTCCCACGAGCTTTTGTTTGTAAACTACAACGTCTGACAGCCCTACATTGACTCAGACTGCACTATTTCATGTGTTTGCAAAATATAGAACAATGAGAGAACCGAATGGAGATGGAGAAAACTACGAGAGGCTTTCATAGAGGGCTTAAACATGGAGGTCTTGGATCTAAAAATATGTCTCTAGGTTCTACGGAGTTTGATAAATCACCCGTCAAAGATATGGTGTGTTTGGTCCTCAGGGCTCTTAAGGGACTATTCCCAGACGCAGTAACCCGAAAGCACAGGGAGCGTAGGGAACCAAAAAAAAACTCCACTAGAATTCATAAGGCCACCTTGACATATTAGAATAATTGGTTTGGTCCCATGATATTTTGTTTGCATACTACAGCATCTGGCAATCGTACACTGACTCAGATTGCACTATTTCACACATTTACAACCAATAGCACAACGAGAGAACAAGAAGGAGATGGAGAAAACAACTAGATTACTTTGTAGAGGGCACCAATGTGGAGATCTTGGATCTGATGAGACATTTTTACGTTCCACGGAGTCTGAGAAATCACCCATCGAGGATATGGCATGTTTGGGCCCGAGGGCTCTTAAGCCAATACGCTTGGATGAGGTATCCCGAAAGCATGGGGAGCGTAGGGAACAAAAATGAAGCCTCCAATAGCATTCAACTGACCACCCCAATGTCTTGGTGTAGTTGGTTCAGTCCCATGAGCTTCTATTTGAAAAATACAACGTCTGATAGCCCTACACTGACTTAGACTGCACTATTTTACGCGTTTGCAAACAATAGCACAACAAGAGAACCGGATGGAAATGGAGAAAACAATGAGAGGATTTCATAGAGGGACCCAGCATGGAGGTCTCATATCTAAAAATATGTCTCTAGGTGCCACGAAGTTTGAGAAATCACCCGTCGAAGATATGGCGTGTTTGGGCCTCAGGGCTCTTAAGAGACTACACCCGGACGAGTTAGCCCATAAGCACGGGGAGTGTAGGGAACCAAAATGAAGCCTCCAATAGCCTTCACCTAGCAAACCTGATGTGTTGGCGTACTTGGTTTGGTTCCACAAGCTTCTATTTACAAACTACAACGTCTGGTATCCGTATACTGATTCAGACCACACTATTTCGCTTGTTTACAAACAATAGCAAAGTGAGTGTACTAGATGTAGATGGAGAAAACCACGAGAGGCTTTAATAGAGGGACCTAACATGGAGGTCTCAGATCTGATGAGACGTCTCTAGGTGCCACGAAGTTTGAGATATCACCCATTAAAGATATGACGTGTTTGGGCCTCAGGGCTCTTAAGCGACTAAGCCCGGACGAGGTAGCCCGAAAGCATAGGGAGTGTAGGGAACAAAAAAAATCCTACAATAGCATTCACCTAGCCTCCTCGAGTTTCTGTTTGTAAAATACAGCGTCTGACAACCCTACATTGACTTAGACTGCACTATTTTGCATGTTTGCAAATAATAGAACAACGAGAGAACCAGATGGAGATGGAGAAAACCATGAGAAAATTTTGTAGAGGGATTCAACAAGGAGGTCTTAGATATTAGGATACTTCTCTAGGTGCCACAGAGTACGAGAAATCACTTGTCAAAGATATGGCGTGTTTGGGCCACAGGGCTCTTAAGGGACTACGCCCAGACGAGGTAGCCTGAAAGCATGGGGAGTGTAGGGAACCAAAAAAGAAGCCTCCACTAGCATTGAATAGGCCACCCTGATGTGTTGGCATAGTTGGTTTGGTCCCATGAGCTTTCGTTTGCAAACTATAGCATCTGGCAGCCCTACACTGACTAAGGCTATACTATTTCGCGCGTTTGTAAACAATAGCTCAGCAAGAGAACAAGATGGAGATTGAGAAACGTGTGAGAGGATTTAGTATAGGGCCCCAACATGGAGGTCTTGGATCTGATGAGATGTATCTAGGTGCCACAGAGTCCAAGAAATCACTCGTCAAAGATATGGTGTGTTTGGGCCTCAGTGCTCTTAAGCGACTGCGCCCGGACGA
This sequence comes from Taxus chinensis, assembly GCA_019776745.2. NCBI lineage: Eukaryota > Viridiplantae > Streptophyta > Pinopsida > Cupressales > Taxaceae > Taxus > Taxus chinensis. The sequence continues at coordinate 823,701,630 of CM034149.1, forward strand.
GGTACCCTGAAAGCACGGGGAACTTAGGGAACCAAAAAGAAGCCTCCACTAGCATTTAGCAGACTACCTCTACGTGTTTACGTAGTTTTTTTGGTCCCACGAGCTTATGTTTTCAAACTATAGCCTTTGGCAGCCTTACACTAACTCAAACTGCACTATTTTGTGCTTTTGCAAACAATCGCATAGTGAGAGATCCAGATGTAGATGGAGAAAACCATGAATTTTTTTTGTATAGGGTGCCAACATGGAGGTATCGGATCTGATGAGACGTATCTAGGTGCCACGGAGTTCAAGAAATCATCCGTCAAAGATATTGCATGTTTTGGCCTTAGGGCTCTTAAAGGACTACACCTAGATGAGGTAGCCCAAAAGAACAGGGAGCATAGGGAACAAAATAGTAGCCACAAATATCATTTTCCAGGCCACCCTGGAATGTTTCCATATTTGGTTCGGTTCCATGAGCTTCTATATGTAAACTATAGTGTCTGGAAGTTGTACACTGACTTAGAGTGCACTATTTCACGTGTTTGCAAACAATAGGAAAACAAGAGAACTGGATGGAGATGAATAAAGACACGAGATAATTTCATAAAGAGATTTAACATGGAGGTATCAGATTTGACGAGATGTCTCTAGGTGCCACAAAGTCTGAGAAATCACCCGTCGAAGATATGGCGTGTTTGGGCCTCAGGGCTCTTAAGGGACTACGCCCAGATGAGTTATCCCATAAGCATGAGGAGCATAGGGAATAAAATTGAAGCCTCAAATAGCATTCACCTATCCACCCTGATGTGTTGGCGTAGTTGGTTTGGTCCCACGAGCTTCTGTTTGCAAACTACAACGCCTGGTAGCCGTACACTGATTAAGACTACACTATTTTACACGTTTGCAAATAATAGCACAACGAGAGTACCGAATGTAGATGGAGAAAACCATGAGAGGATTTCATAAAGGGCCCCAACATGGAGGTCTTAGATCTAACGATATGTCTCTAGGTGCCATGGAGTCCAATAAATCACCCGTTAAAGATATGGCATGTTTGGGCCTTAGGATTCTTAAGTGACTACGCTTGGATGAGGTAGCCTGAAAGTATGGGGAGCATAGGGAACCAAAACGAAGCCTCCAATAGAATTCTCCTAGCTACCCCAACATATTGGTGTAGTTGTTTCGGTCCCATGAGCTTCTGTTTGCAAACTACAGTGTTTGGAAACCCTACATTGACTTAGACTGCGCTATTTTACGTGTTTGCAAACAATAACACATTGAGAGAACCAGATGGAGATGGAGAAATCCATGAGAGGATTTCATAGAGGATTTAAACATGGAGGTCTTGAATCTTACGAGATGTCTCTAGGTGCCACAAATTCTGAGAAATCATCTGTCAAAGATATGGCGTGTTTGGGCCTCAAGGCTCTTTAGGAACTACGCCTAGACGAGTTAGCCCATAAGCACGGGGAGCGTAAGCAACCAAAATGAAGCCTCCAATAGAGTTCACCTAGCCAGCCCAATGTGTTAGCATAGTTGGTTCGGTCCCATAAGCTTCTATTTGCAAACTGTTATCCAAAATTCACCCCTCAAGGTAATTTTGATAACATGCATCAAATTCTTTAATCCCAAGCAATTATGTTGATTCAGAGTGAAAGGTCATGTTTCTAAGGTCCCATCGTATTTTTCTAAGTCCCCTGTCTAAGTAGAAGAGAGCAAGTTCTGAGGAAAGGTAAGAAAATTACAAAAAACAGACTCAGGCCAGGAAAAATCACAAAAAATGGCTAAGTCCTAGACCAGGCAGCTTGGGACAGTTGGGACGAAAATGCGCGAACCGGCCGAAATGAGCACAAACAGTCCAAATGCAAGTGGGAAAGATGGGACATCTGGGCACGAACTGGCCGAACCGGCCGAAATTAGTCAAGGCGACCCAGAAGCAAAAGGGACGCGCGGGCCAAAAGTACGCGAACCGGGCGAATCGGCTGAAATGAGTCAAGGCGGCCCGAAACAGTTGGGCCGAAGGTACGCGAAGTACGCAAACCAGCCGGATCGGCCGAAATGAGAACTTTTGTCCCGGGACAGTTGGGACAAAAAGGCGCGAACCGGCCGAACCGACCGAAATTAGTCAAGGCGGCCCAAAAGCAAATGGGACGCGCGGGCCAAAAGTACGCGAACCGGCCGGATCGGCCGAAATGGGAAATTTCAGCACTGTGCCAAATGGGACAAAGGGACATCCGGGACGCGAAAAGCCGAAATGGCTGAAGGCAGGGAAGAAAAGTCAACGTTTGGTCCGGAAACTTCAAACGGCCATAACTTTTGACTCCGAGCTCCGATTTTGATAAAATTGGACTTTCTAGAACAGGCACGATGTCCTCTACGCCACAGAAACTGGATTTCTTAATTTTAATGAGGATAGATATATTTAAATAAAGGAAACGTGTTCGGCTCTAGTCAGTAAATGCTCTTTCCCGTCAAATGACAGAAAACGCCTGCCAGGCCCAAAAGAGCTGCCCGCACTCAGAAGGCCATAACTTTTGCATTTCTCAACGAAATCGCATAAAATTGGTACCGTTGGAATCGTGGTTCTGATCCCGACGCACAGAAATCAAGAAATTCCAGATTTGATCAGAAATTGATTGAGATTTTTTGAGAAAACGTGGCCGGATTCAGAACAGTGTTTTATTTGGTAGCTGGGAGTACAATTAAGAGGCATGGTCATCATTCCTTCTCTGCTGCAGCACATGGGACAGTATGGGGAGCCTTTTTCAAGTAATGCATGCCCATTCCACTCAATTTAATGCCTCTTACAGGTGGTTGAAGGACAGATTTCGGGATTTCCATTTTCCCTTCTCTTTTCCTTCTCTTTTTTCTATAAATTGGAGTGATTGGGCTCATTGTAAAGGGGAGAGTTATTGGGTAACAAAGCTCTGTCAAAATTGCTTTGTGAAGCCAGTGTGTTGCAGGCCCTTGTAGTGGACTCCTTGCATGGTGATCCAGGCCCTTATCTTGTAATAGATTGAACTGTGCATAACATGAAGCAATAAAATATCAGTTTGTGGATATATCTTCCCCTGCTGTGTTTCCTTGCATTCTTCTTGCCCCTTTAATCTTTCTACAAGTATATTTTGTCTATTTATTATGTTCTTGTAGGAATTCATTATCATTGTGTGTGCTTGGAATATTGCTGTAAATGCATTTTGCTGGATTATGGTGAACTGTCATCACCTCTTCTAGTGTGCACTTTGCCTCTGTATTTCACACATTTGGAGATTACTCTCACACCCTCTTTTCTGGTGTATCACCGCTTTAGTGTAGGCTTTCATTTTATGCATTCTCTCTCTCTGGTCCCTTGGAATTTTAGGTTAGAATAGCTAGTTTCTCCTGCATTAGAGTAGATTGTGGCAGGTAGTTTAGAGGCAAGAACCAGCTTTCTCTGGAGGTCTATCTCAAGTAGCAAGTCCCACAACTTGGAGATAGTACCCATGTTATCCAATCACACTGGATGCTTAGAGTGATCAAACTAGAAATCTGATCAACATCCAGGGGTGCTGTGATTCGGTGATAACACAAACTAAGTCTTGTAGCCATATACTGACTCAGACTACACTATTTCACGCGATTGCAAACAATAGCATAACAAGAGTACATGATGTAGATGGAGAAAACTATGAGAGGATTTCATAGAGGGCTCCAACATGGAGGTCTGAGATCTGACGATACGTCTCCAGGTGCCACAGATTCTAAGAAATCACTCGTCGAAGATATAGCGTGTTTGGGCCTCAGGGTTCTTAAGCGACTACGCCAGGACGAGGTAGCCCAAAAGAACGAGGAGCGTAGGGAACCAAAAAAAATCCTGTAATATCATTCACCTAGCCTCCCTGATGTGTTAGGGTAGTTTTTTTGGTCCTACAAGATTTTATTTTCAAACAACAACGTCTGACAACCTTACACTGACTCAGATTGCACTATTTCACATGTTTGCAAACAATCCAACAATGAGAGATCCGGATGGAAATGGAGAAAACCAAAAGAATATTTCATAGAGGGATTCAATATGGAGGTATTAGATCTGACAATACTTCTCTAGGTATCACGAAGATCGAGAAATCACCCTTCAAAGATATGGCGTGTTTGGGCCTCAGGGCTCTTAAGTGACTACACCCGGACAAGGTATCCTGAAAGCATGAGGAGCATAGGGAACCAAAACAAAGCCTCTAATAGTGTTCACCTAGCCCCTCCAATGTGTTGGCATAGTTGGTTTGGTCCCATAAACTTCTGTTTGGAAACTATAGCGTTTGACGACCCTACATTGACTCAGACTGCACTATTTTGTGCGTTTACAAATAATAGCACAGCAAGAAAAAAAGATGGTGATGGAGAAATCTGTGAGAGGCTTTTATAGAAGGCCCCAACATGGAGGTTTCAAATCTTACAAGAGGTCTCTAGGTGTAACAAGTTCTAAGAAATAACCCGTCAAAGATATGGCGTGTTTGGGCCTCAGGGCTCTTAAGGGACTACGCCTGAATGAGTTAGCCCATAAGCACGAGGAGTATAGGGAACCAAAACAAAGCCTCCAATAGTGCTCACCTTGCCACCCCGATGTGTTGGCATAGTTAGTTCAGTCCCACGAGCTTCTGTTTTCAAACTACAGCATCTGGTAGCCGTACACTGACTCAGATTGCATTATTTCATGCATTTGCAAACAATAGCACAACGAGAGTACCATATGTAAATGGATAAAAATGCAAGATGATTTCGTAGAGGGCCCCAACATAGAGGTCTTAGATCTGACGAGACATCTCTAGGTGCCACGGAGTCTGAGAAATCACTCGTCGAAGATATGGCATGTTTGGGCCTCAGGATTCTTAAGCGATTACGCCCGGATGAGGTAGCCTCAAAGCACAAAGAGTGTAGGGAACAAAAAAAATCCTCCAATAGCATTCACTTGGCCACCCTGATGTGTTGGCGTAGTTGGTTTTGTCCCACGAGCTTCATTTTGCAAACTACAGTATCTGACAACCCTACACTGACTCAGACTGCACTATTTCGTAAGTTTGCAAACAATAGAATAACAAGAGAACCGGATGGAGATAGACAAAACCAAGAGAATATTTGATAGAGGGTTTCAACATGGAGGTCTCAGATCTGATGAGACTTCCCTAGGTGCCATGGAGTGCGATAAATCACCCGTCGAATATATGGCGTGTTTGGGCCTCACGGCTCTTAAGGGACTACGCCTAGACGAGGTAGCCTGAAAGCATGAGGAGCGTAGGGAACCAAAACGAAGCCTCCACTAGTGTTCACTAAGCCACCCCAAGGTGGTGGCATAGTTGTTTTGGTCCCACGAGCTTCCGTTTGTAAACTACAGTGTCTAATAGCCCTACACTGACTTAGGTTGTACTATTTCACATGTTCGCAAACACTAGCACAACGAGAGAACCAGGTGGAGATGGAGAAAACTGTGAGAGGATTTTGTAGAGGGCCCCAACATGGAGGTATTAGATATGATGAGACATCTCTAGGTGCCATGGAGTCCAAGAAATCACCCGTCGAAGATATGGCGTGTTTGGGCCTGATGGCTCTTAAGCGACTATGTCCGGACGAGGTAGCCCGAAAGCACAAGGAGCATAGGGAACCAAAATGAAGCCTTCACTAGAGTTCACCAGGCCACTATGATGTTTTGGTGTAGTTTATTTGGTCCCACAAGCTTCTGTTTTCAAACTATAGCCTCCGACAGCCCTACACCGACTCAGACTGCAATATTTCACGTGTTTACAAACAATAGCACAATGAGAGAACTAGATGGGGATGGAGAGAACCGCGAGATTATTTTGTATAGGGCCCCAACATGGAGGTATCAGATCTAATGAGATGTATATAGGTGCCATGGAGTTTGAGAAATCACCCGTCGAAGATATAACATGTTTTGACCTCAGGGCTCTTAAGAGATTACGCCCAGATGAAGTAGTCCAAAAGAACGGGGAGCGTAGGAAACAAAAAATAAGCCTTCCCTACCATTCACCAAGCCACCCCATCATGTTGGCATATTTTGTTTGGTCCCATGAGCTTCTGTTTGTAAACTACAATGTCTGGAAGCGGTACACTGACTCAGATTACACTATTTCACGCGTTTGCAAACAATAGCACAATGAGAGAACCGGATGGAGATGGACAAAACTGCAAGAGGATTTTGTAGTGAGCTTTAACATGGAGGTATATGATATGACAAGACATCTCTAGGTTCCTCTAAGTCCAAGAAATCACCTATCGAAGATATGGCGTGTTTGGGCCTCAGGACTCTTAAGCGACTAAGCCTAGATGAGGTAGCTCGAAAGCACGGGGAGTATTTGAAACAAAAACAAAGCCTCCACTAGCATTCACTTGGCCACTCTGATGTTTTTATGTAGTTGGTTTGGTCCCACGAGCTTTGTCACTTGGCCTACACTAACTTAGACTACACTATTTCGCATGTTGTCAAACAATAGAACAACAAGAGAACCAGATGGAGATGCAGAAAACTGTGAGAGGCTTTCATAGAGGGCACCAACATGAAGGTATTAGATCTAATGAGACATCTCTAATTTCCATGGAGTCTGAGAAATCACCTGTCAAATATATGGCATGTTTGGGCCTTAGGGCTCTTAAGAGACTACACCCAGATGAGGTAGCCCAAAAGTATGGGGAGCATAGGGAACCAAAACTAAGCCTCCACTAGCATTCACCTAGCCACCCTGATGTGTTGGTGTATTTGGTTTGGTCCCACAAGATTCTATTTGCAAACTACAGTGTTTGGAAGCCCTACACTGACTCAGACTGCACTATTTCACGCGTTTGCAAATAATAGGACAACGAGAGAACTGAATGGAGATGGATAAAACCATGATAGGATTTCATAGAGGGCCCTAACATCGAGGTATCAGATTTTATGAGACATTTTGGTTCCCTACGCTTCCCGTGGTTTCGGGCTACCTCATCTTGGTGTATTCCCTTTAGAGCCCTGAGGCCAAAACATGCTATATCTTCGACAAGTTATTTCTCGAACTCCTTGGCACCTAGAGAAATCTCGTCACATCCAAGACTTCCATGTTTAATCCCTCTACAAAATCCTCTCGTAGTATTCTCCATCTCCATCCAGTTCTCTCATTGTTCTATTGTTTGCAAACACATGAAATAGTGTAGTCTGAGTTAGTGTAGTGCTGCCAGACGCTGTCGTTTGTAAACAGAAGCTTGTGGTACCAAACCAACTATGCCAATACATCGGGGTGGCTTGGTGAATGCTAGTGGAGGATTTTTTTGGTTCTCTATGCTCCTCGTGCTTCTGGGGTACCTCATATGGGTGTAGTTGCTTAAGAGCCCTGAGGCCCAAATACGCTATATCTTTGATGGGTGATTTCTTGGACTCCGTGGCACCTAGAGATGTCTCGTCAGATCCAAGACCTCCATGTTGAATCCATCTAAAAATTAATCCTGTGGTTTTCTCCATGTTGATCAAGTTCTCTCATTGTGCTATTAATTGTAAATGCACAAAATAGTGCAGTCTGAGTCAGTATACGGCTGTGAGACGCTGTAGTTTTAAAACGGAAGCTTGTGAGACCGAACCAACTACGCCAACACATTGGGGTGGCCAAGTAAATAATAGTGGAGGCTTCTTTTTGGTTCCCTACACTCCCCATGCTTTCAGGCTACCTTGTCTGGGCATAGTTGCTTAAGAGCCCTGAGGCCCAAACATGCCATATCTTTGGCGGGTGATTTCTTAGACTCTGTGGCACCTAGAGATGTCTCGTCAGATCCGAGACCTCCATGTTGGGGCCTTATATGAAATAATCTCGTAGTTTTCTCCATCTCTATTTGGTTCTCTCGTTGTGATATTGTTTGTAAATATGTGAAATAGTGCAGTCTGAGTCAATGTATGGCTACAAGATGCTGTAGTTTGCAAACAGAAGCTCGTGGGACCTAACCAACTACACCAATAGGTTGGGGTTTCTTGGTGAATTCTATTCAGTGTAAGGTTGTCCATTTCCAATCACCTTAATAACATAGGTGGTTAAATGAGAATTTCAATAAGATATTTTTACAATATAAGTGGTCAAATGAGAATTTTTGTTTATTGTTCCTTTCTAATATTTAATTTCTCTTAGTTTCACTTGGCTTTGAGAATAATAATTTTTCTACTGACAGTGCTAACCATGTGAAGGTGGAAGCTTTTTTGGCACCACTAACCTACATAAACATGTTAGTCAACAATTAAATAGAATTTTAAATCATACAAAATTTAAACAAAATCATTTAAGTAAATATTCAAATTAAATTCATGAAGAACATACCTTTGCAAATTCAATCTAATGAACCGAAAGGATCAACTCTATTCTTGATAGTAGCAAGAATTACTTCATGATCTAATTCACGAACCTTCCACATATTTTTTTTAATTGTTGACCTCGATATATGATCAATTTAATATTTGTTGCAAGGACCAAATGTGAATAGTGAAGTATCTTCCGATGTACTTCATAGTCTTCAAACAACCAAATGTTTGAATTTTTGATAGGATATCATCGAAGCCAAGTTCCAGTGACTACCACTGACCCAGTGGGATACTCAAGGTCTTCAGCATGAATGACTGTGAAGTCAAGTTTTTTTCCCCTCTAAACAACGATAAAAGAAGTAGTATGTTCCCTCTTCATTAAATTTCATCGCAATAACTATAAAAAAGTGCCCTATGTATCAAAAAGTAAAACTGTTCAGTCAATTTATAAATACATTATGAGTTGACCATTTAATAATTTATAAATCTAAAACATGGCATGTACATATATGTATGTACCTTGTTGCACTAAATCAAAGACTTTGTCAAAGTCAGGTGATGTTGTCATTTGATTTGAAGACCCTGCAAGTTGTAATGCTCGTGGAACTTGATGTGTGTCAAGTTAAATTAGAGGTCTACAATTCCATTCATTCACCCACTTCTGTGACTCACATTCATTCGACGTAAAATCAATGCATGATATAAAAAATCATGTCATGCACCTAGTATAAATAGTCCAAGCGTTTGCATCTGAACTACGGAATGAGTGCATATCACTTGATCCTGCAACTGTCATACAATCTTCAAAGTTTTTAAGATGTTGTTCCTCTATCAACCAAAAATATCTACAAACCATTGATCTCTCTTGAGATTCACGGCCCATATTCTTAACACACCAATCAACATTGTTTTTGTGTATCTGTAAATTTAGCACCATCCTTGAACTTTAACTTTTCTCTTGGAAGTGCTCTTTTCACACATGCTCCTGCACCATCATGCTATCCTTTTCCATGCCCTGTCTCAGTAAAAATCTAGATATGTTGTACATTTGTTTCTTTGTGCATCTTGCTTAGCCAATAAAACATTTGTGCATTCTTGAATTGTGATGTGCAGTTGTCTGACCAAATGTACTATTGATCGAAACTAATGTTCCTCTCATTCAAGTTCACATAAAACACCTGGAAACACCCTTGTACATATTGTGTAGAATGTGTTCGATCATCATTGATGTAGAAATGATACTCTATTAATATTTTTTGATCTTTCTCAGTGCTTTCAGGAGAGTGCATGAATGTTATATGCATGAAAATAGAAACTTGCACTGAGTTATAATATTGAGACTGAACCTCCATTTGTGGCTGCAATGTGTAATTCTCTATAAAGTCAACTATTGAAACAATAGTACCAAGTGGGAATGTGTCCGTACTTAACTTGAATTTTTTATCCAACCATTGAGCTCTATGTGTGTGCCTTGCATACTTAAAAAAAATTTCTCTCTAAATTTGACCATATATTCTGATATAGGTAATTGTTTTCTAACAAGCTCACACCTCTTAGATTCTTTTTTATCTATTAATTGATGTGCCAATGATTTATATTTAGTGAAATCAACCAATTATTTTCCTATTTAGTATGTACTCTCCTTGTGGATACAACTTTTTAGATTTGGCAAGTCACCGCATACATTGCACATTCCATCAAAACATGCTTTGTTATAAAAAAAATTGTCTTGTTGATTTTTCACAAAATATTGTTGGAATAAATTCCCTTGAAGATTTTTGTGGGACATTTATTACACACTCCTACAACATGATGTTAGTATGAAAAATATGACATATTTTACAAAAAAAATTATAATGCATTGAAAATTCAACATGATGCCTACAACAACAAGTGGTACGTGAGTGATTGGTTTTCACATAAAAGGTTTTGCTCATTCCAAAGATTCTTTGGCTAATGTTTATTTGTAGATTTTCATTTTTAAGCATAGAGAACAATTCTATTTGAGTCATATCTAAGAAATATTTTGTACACGATTCACGATTACGAGAATCTATTTTTCTTTTTACTGTATCTTTTCTATTCGATGACACCCTTGTGTTCTCATTCCAAAATTTTACAATTAATTCTTTTAGAATATCAGATGTATTCTTGTCTTTTCATGGAAGTCTGCTAGAGAAAGCCCAAAAGTTAGTGTTATTGACTAACTCAAGATGTTTACGTCTCTTTATTGATTTCATTAGTGTTTTTCTGTTTAGCTTTAAAGCACTACTTGCTTTTCTAATCAAGCATTTATTAAATATTTTATCACTTACTATACAATTAGTAAGTGCATGCCGTGTAACATTACTATCTTTGGAGCGTATTTTTCGACCTACAGTTTGGTATGCTTTATGTATGTTTTCAGCAATTGAGGCATTTTGATCAACAACATTAGATGTTCTTAACCACAGGGTCTTCATTATAGGTCTCATCTTAATTAATTTCATCAATGAAACAAATAATTGACATCTTTGTGTGTCATTTAAATTCTCAAAGTAATTATCCCAAATTCCACTAGCTTTTCTTCTCGCATTTCTTTTAGACATATTTTTAGGCATTGGTTTTATAATGTTTTCATCAATTTCATTTAAGTGAATTGGTTTTCTTTGCAAAATGGAAGGAGGTGTTCTTAGAGGTGAAGATTTGTTTACAAGGTTACTTTCTTCATTCAGTTTTTTCATACAAATTTGATGGTTAACATTTGGATTCTCAGATAAGGGTTCAACAATTGGATTCATATCAATTTCTTCATCCATACCAACATTATCATTCAATTCAATATCATTATTCATTGTAAAATCATTATTCATTACAAAATCATTATTCTCTACATTTTCATTATGTATTTCATCCCTATTTTATAATACATTAGCTACATTTGATATAGCGGAGGTACCTTGCCTTGCTCGAAGTTTTTGCATTCTCTTCAATTTCTTTATTCTCTTCTCTTTCAATAACTTCGATGTCTTGTTCTAGACTTTCCTCTTGTCCTTAGCTTGATGTTTATCACCCATGATTAGAAAAAATCAACTAGTGGGGTAGGGGACAAAATGAACCACTAAAAAATTGTGCAATAATGTAGAGAAAATTGCAGACAAAATAGAATGTTTACAGAATTCCCGTGAAAGAGATGAAAGGGACGTTGGGTGGCCACAATATATAAAACAAAGAAAAATGCGTACGTGTTATAACACATACGTGTTATGCAATGCGTACGTGTTTTGCGTTTTCTCTTTTCCCAAGCCATGCCTCAAGGCTTGGGATCTGGTTTGGATCCTCAAGCCTGAGGCATGGACCTATACAAACACAACAAATAACCTATATTTGCAAAAAAATGTAAAAAATGCCACTTCCTCTATGGTAAATCAAACTAAAATAATCGATCCATTTTAAATAAATTATACCACGACATAGAGCAGAGTTTCTTCTTTCTAAAAATATAATTTTTCAATTTTTTTGACTAATATAAGGTTTCCATAGTATTTATTTTCTAACTATGCATTTTTATAGCTATTTTTTGAAGTGTAAATATGTCTATCTTTCATTGTGTATCTTTTTTTTGGGTGATCAAAATTTTAAAAAAATTATACTAGCCCAAACTAGGCATAATTTTATACATATTAAAAAAAAAACTAATTTTCGATATTTTTTGAGGTAGTTAGGGGGGGCACGATCGGAGCTCCGTTATTTTTCAAAACATAAAATATCTGTACTAAAAAAATCATAAATAAAACAATATTCACTAAAAAAAATAAAAAATAAAATGGAGCCCAAACTAGATGCTCCTAGCTATCTTTCTACCAAAGGGTTTTAAAAAATACTAAATGGTGCTAAAAAATGGTTGGAAGCATGAAAGTCACTCTATTATGTTTTTTTAACAAAAATCAGATCATCTGATGGTATTTTAGTTGTTTGACCCACTTAAAATTATCCATTTTCATTAAAATTTAGTATCTTAGAAACTAGACTCAAAATTCTACAATTCATATTTCTACAACATCTTCCAATTTTGAGTGTAACTATTTCGAAAAACTCGTACAAGTTGAAGTTTTTATTTTTATTTTTCAAAAAAATGCATCCACTTAAGACCCCCTTTTGGCCCCCCAACTTGGTGCACTTACTTGAACATTGATTTTATATGCATATGTTCTCGATTTTGTTAATATGGCCGAAAGGCTAGAAAGGTATTTGTTGTGTGCAGGAATTTTATCACAAACATCGAAGGGGATAGGGGACGAAACATGGATGGATATCGAGCATTGAGAAACAAGGCCAAAATTGACAACTTGTGTAATGTTTTTTAGTGTGTGTTTTGCATGTCTTGTTTGGAAGTATCCCATGGGGGGTGATTTCACATATGTGGCTATGGGGTGAATTGTGTCCCTTTCTTTAATTTTTTTATGTTTTTATTTATGTTTTGTGTATTTAAATTTGGAAAATCCATCACTTTATTAACATGTGTAAATGTGTGTTTATTAGACTTAACCCTTCTTGTTTCGTTTAACCAAAGTAGAGATGTCACTAATAGTGATGATGAGATCTTGTAGTCCTTGTGTAAGTAGAATTTATGTTGATTTGGGAGTGTTTTACTCCACCCCAAGTTCAAAATTCAGATTTTGGCTTTGGGGAACTTTTAGAGACTTGTGGGACAATGAAGACCTATCCCATGCCTCTGAATTTAACCCAACATCCTTACCTATGGGTTGGGAAATTTAATTTTGACTTCTTTTTCCATTTTTTAGTGTAAGAAAAGGAAAATCATTGCACTTTCTTTCTAATCCAATTTATTATGTGCCTTGAAAGCATGGTGTGCAAGTTTGAGCCATGTGGGTTATCATAGTCCTTTCTTGGGAATTGACATTTCTTGGTCCATGTGTGTTTGACTTGAGTGTGGGGATGGGGGGTGATGAAGTGGCATCCTACATGCAGCGACCTCATCCTCCTCACTTCATGTAGTTGCAAAAATAAACTGAAATAAAATAAAAATTAACAAAATAACAAAATAAATAGAGGGACAGATTGCGTGGCTTGGTGGGTGAGATGAAGTGATGGGAATAGGTGGTAGCATGTGTCAGGTGGCGGTGTGTGTAAGAAATCTGATAGGGCATGCACCACCCAAAATACTTCTAAACTTTTCTAATTCCTTGCATAATAATACACATCAAAACTTTATTTGAAATCCGGATGCATTTACCCACGCTGGAACCCAAATTCAACATTACAGGTTAGAAAAAATTGGATAGTTGCAGTGAGGGAAATGTGAGGGGTCTATTTTTTCATCCCAAATCAAGAATAGGGAAGTGTAATTTTAAGTTTGTTACCTTACCCGAGACCATGTTGGAATCCATGATCGGTGATGCAACAGGGTGTGATAACCCAATTTGGAGCTTTTCCTTTTAAGTGTTGGATGCGTGCTAGGTGCCAGTGCTCTATGTCTACATCAATTACTTCCATGTGAGATAAAAAATTGATAGATGGGGAAATGGGTTGTTACGTATATATGTTTGTGTCTATAATTAGTCCCTTACTAGTGATACGAATAATGTTCTCTCCTCTCATGTTCATAATCTCAGTTGAATTTGATTTTGTGAACTTCCAAATAGTTGTCAATGCTCCCATTTGGATCCCAATTTTTTATCGCACCCTTATCAAACTTGAACCCTTGCAACTATTGTACAAGTTGTACCAAATGATGGAGGAGGCCGCCATAGTTTTTCCTTGAAATCTCTGTATTTTTCCGTTGGTTTACCGTTTGTGTTTCCCACCACTGCTTGTGCTTATGATTTTTATATCTCGTTATTGTGGCCACCATTTTCACCTTGCTTGAGTAGTCTCCAACCTGATCAATTAAAATTTGTATGCTCACTCCTATGCTGTGCCAAAATGTGATCTTGAGAATAGGTATGGATTGTTGTTAATGGAGGATGGAGCTGTTTTCTACCAAAAAGTTTACTCTTTGATACCATTACTCTTCGTTGATATTTGTTTTCTACCTGGTTTGTGTTTCTTATGCCACGGGGGTATCAAATTATCTATTATTTTATAGCTATGTTATGGTTCGGTGATTCTAGTGGAGGCTAGATCCCACTTGGATTAAAATGTGAACATAATTACTTGATGTGGAACTCAAGTGGATAATCTATGCTCATAATTTGTAGCATGTATGAAAGAGGATAAGTTTTTAGAATGCATGCAAACTATTTGACGAAATGCAAAAAGACATTCAATGCCTTCTAGAATGTGGATGAACCTACCATACACTGCAGACGTTAGTATTCCAGGCATGGTTCATCTCCCCTCATCTCTCATAATTTCTATTTTTTAGTATTTCTTTTACAATGGAATAAAATTTTAACCCAAAGGTTTTTCATATGTTTGATTGTATTAGATAATTTGGTTTCAAAACAATAAAACCTCATAACGTGACTTACATGACTGATTTTTCCTTGGTAAACAATGAACTTAAACCCTCGCTTTGAGATTATCTAGCTGTGTCCCGAACAAACTAGATAGCTACATTACCTATTTTATTGAAGAGTTGAAGTTGACTTCCTAGTAAATATGTTGACCATCTCCTTGTTTAAATAGATAAATTTTTGATTTCCAGAGACTCACAAAGTAACCTTCATAACTTTGGAAAGGGGATGTTAATCTTCATTCGTGTAACTTGTTATGTGAGGAGTCACCTCAGTCTTTTGATCAAACCTGAATAATCATTTGTGATCTTTTAACACCCTTCTAGGAACAATTTTTCACCATTTTGTAGTTTTAGGAAGCTACTAAAACTAAAAAGTTGGCTTTCATTTTGAACCACCATTTGAACCCTGAGCACCAAAATGCTTATTCACCGTTGTAAACCTCTAGTGTTTTTATTAGACAATTGCAAGGGACCTTCAGTTTGGGGAAAAACACTCTTCGTATTAGTTTGGAAAAAGATTTTTATAGGCCTCAAGTCATAGTTTGACTAGGTCAAACTGGACCAATTATGACTGATGGCTCCAGAAAGTACATCGTCATCTAAAAATTGCTTTTTAATTCTCTTTTTTGTCAACTCTAATGAATTATCAATATATGGGGGAACTTGTAGTAAAATCATTGTGGCACGTTCCTCCACCAAATGTTATTTTTGGACATGGTTTTCTGAGCCCTTTAGATAAATTTTAATCATTTGTAACTAGGCCGTTCACAGCTAATGGCCTCAGAAATAATATTCACCAATTGTAAATTATTCATTAGTTTTTAAATCTGTCAATTCCTATGAATTATTTGGGTATAGGAGGACACGTAAAAAATTATCCGTGTTATGCTTACTCCCTAGAAGACAAATTTTGAAAGGGAATTCTTAACCTCCTAGTCTAGATTGAATGTTTCTGCAACTAGGAGGAAAACATAAAAAGAAAGTTTAAGGACCCCTGTCGGGTAGCCAAACTAGCATGGAAACTTGTTGATACATGTAAATAACCGGTTGAAACTCTATAGTGTAACTTGTCATGTGAAAAGGAACTTTTGACAAAATGGTGCTTCTCTCTCTTTCCTTTCTCTTTCTCTCTCCTTGGATAGGAAATGAAGTGAAGTGAAATGAATACATGTTTTTAAACCTTTTCTTTCGAAAGAAAATTAAAATTATTATTATATATAAATGGGAAACTAAAGACATTAATTATGGTAGATTAGCGTCAATTCCATGCCAGTGATTCATCACTGATTTCATGCTCACATGGTTTTGCAGGATGCAAGAAAGATGGTGAAAAGGAGATGTGTAATTCATTATTCATTATTATAATTTATATAGGTCATTGTAAAATGAATTTATGTATAATGTAGTCTCATGTTACAAAAAAATTATATTCAAATTTTTCTAAGATGTATGAGATGATAGTTTTAGGGATATCTTAGGAAAAGTACATTTAATCATAGGTTCAATTTTATTCATATGTGCGTATGGTAAAAAGGTTATATATATATATATATATATATATATATATATATATATGGTTAATGAATTTGAAGTTAATATCTTGTAGTGCATTTTTAGTTTTCAATAAACGATTAATTAATTACTATGTTGTATTCTTACACTGTAAATGTAATAAGAAATTTAATCAAAACACTCAACCCTAGTATAAGATTCATGCATAACATGTTTTCATGTGTGATCCTTCTTCCATAGAAGAAATTGAAACTACAGAATGAGGTTAAACTTTGCACTCGATGGAACCTCATAGTTTAGGTAAATAAAACCCCTAGTTTTATTTTACCATCATAGTCATTTTGTTTAGCGACCTCGTTGCGAACCCATATTTTAGGAATGACATGGTCTTACTTTGTCTGGAGCATGTGGTTTCCTTCTAGGGTTGGTAACCGTAAGGAGAATGTATTCTCTTCAGGTCCAACACCATGTTGAGTGGTGAAGACCACCTTGGAAGTCACCTTAAGAGTCCTTGTTTGAATTAACGATTATGCGATGTGACCTTACCATTTATGGAGTAAGTATAACTACTAATCCCCTAGTATTATAGTGGACTAATAAGTCTTACAAAGTTAGATCTATAATTTTTTTCTTGTCATCAAATGAATTCCTTGTGGGACCTCAAACAATACAGTTGGAGAGAGTGAAATAGTTATTCTATGACTTAAACTCTTGTTAATGAACTCTTTAGTCCCTCTCATCTAGATGTGTTACTTTGGTTACTAAGAACATAACACCTTAGTATTTCATGAAGGTAGCTAGCATAAATATGTCCTCTCACCTTAAAATCATATATAGTTTAGGCGTAGATCATTAGGTGCAATTGGAATCAATCTAAACCATAGTTGATTTGGAGGTTAACTAGTGGGTAGAAAATTGTAAGTAACTCTTTGCTAACAAAATTGAGTTGAAAGATGTTGACTTAATAGAAACCAAGAAACTAAAAACATGTTTATGAAATTCCTTGTTATATTGCATAGGACATTAAGAATAAAATAAATTTCTCATGTGGAATCGCAAAATGCGGAAACATGGGATCTCACTTTGAAAAAACATCACTTGTGGTTCGTGTATGGTTCTAATGCTTCCAATCATGTACTTATTTAAGATATTAGACAAGTACTTTTGTAACTCTTTTTTTATAAAGTGATGCCATTAATGAGACCATAGTTCAATGTTAGAGTAAATCATATAAGAGTAAAACGAGATTCAAGGTTAGGAATAATGTCACTCTTGGAGTCCTTGTAACTCAATTAGACTTTTACTTGCATTAAAAAGAATATGAATTTCCTTGGTGTGATCAAACTTTGAGAAAACAATATATATATATAATTTATTGATATGGAAATGTTTAATGGATTCAAATTTTTTTGAACTATTTTAACTACGATGGGAAATAAGGATACCATGATCAAAAAATGTTTTGGGAAAGGATATCTTGAAACTAAATCTACCTCCAATGCTAAGATTTTTTTCTTGACATCATGTCAGATTCACTATTTTCATAAGAGTAAAATTTAAATATTGAATAAACACTTGAGAAGCATAAGCTTAACATAAAAACGAGCTAATTAAGAACTTAGTATGCAATTTGAAATATGAAAAATAATTATGTAAGTTACGGAGACTGTCATAAGAGTTAAAGAGCCAACTTAAATGGTTTAACTGTAAGTTAATTATGAAATGAATATAAGAATATGTACATGGAAAAAGAATAAAATCATCCTTACAGAATAATGTTCTTGTAATGTTTACCGTAACTAAGATGTAATCATGGTAATGATGTGTTAAGGGTTTTCAAATCATTAAGTCCTTTTCTTGTGGTTGGGTCATTATTAGCATTCTTCCATTGGGAAAAGTGTGGCATCGACATGTATATGGTGTTTTTATGTGTCTATGTGAGTCAATGACTTATGTAAGTGTTTTATGAGTTGTTGAGTCTCTCTACTTAGGGCCCTTGTGGTGTTGTATAGTGAACAATGTAAGTAAAAAAAAACATTATGATATTTTAACTATTGTATTTGTTTGTGTGAAATGTGGGCGTTATACTTGGTATCAGAGTGTAGGTTTATACTCTCGAACCTCTGGGAAAGATTGGGGTAGTGATGATTTTTCATGGTGGTGGTGAATACTGGAGGAGTAATGTGATATATGTTATAATGTGAACAATGTTGTAATTGTGACCTTATGGAAGCACATGTGGTGCATGTCACTTCGTGCGTATTTTTTATCATGTTGATGTGCTTGTGATGAGATTATTCACTCTCCTTTTTGTGGATTCAATAAGGATTTCACTTGCGATGTGCCGCCTTGGTGTGTGTGAAAATAATGTTGTTGTGGATTGCGGAGTGTTGGAGTTTCTTTTTATTCTGTAGTATGTAAGTGTGCTGATGTGTTGCATGACATAATTGGTGTATAGTGAATTGGATTATATCATGATGTTACAACTATGTCGTGATGAATTGTGTGTGCCACCATGTTGTAATTGAAATCAACTATATGTTTTAATATTAGACATTATGTTCCTCAAATGTATAAGTTGTGTAATATGTGATCGTTCATGTCATGATTTAGGGGCTTATGGTGAGCGTATGATCCCTATTATACAGTGATTGCACTTTGGGTGTAGTGTGTGGTAATGTGATGTATTATAACCCGTGAAAGTAATGATTATGTTATACCATGTATATACCATGCGTAAGATGCTATGGTTAATTTTTGTGAATCACCTTGTGGTATTTCTGTAGTTGTGTATTATGTTGTGAACCCTATACTAATTGATCCTAAGGGAAATAAAAAAAAGGTGTATGTTTGGAGTGAGGAAATGGGTACTGTTGATCAGTCAATCGAGTTGAGTATGAGATAGGAAGTGAAGCCTTACATAGCCTAAAAACCCACTTTTGTTTGTTTGGTATGTGTGGCACTTTCTCAACGAGTGTCATGCATATTGTGTTTTGCGGACACCTTAGGCTCAGTAGATGGCGACTTGTACTCCTTCCTTTCTCCTGATATGGTTATCATATGGATTCAACCTATGTGATTTTAATTATGTTGACCCTTGTCGAAGTGGCGGCGGGATGATGATGATAGAGATGATGACAGTTGTGTTATTTGATATGTTATTTTATGAGCTAAGCCTTGATGTATGAGTTCCAGCAACTCGTTGAGTACCCTTTTGGTGGTCATATAAGGCCACATAGTTTTTGTGATGTGCTATTTCTCCATACGTATTTTATTTGTAAATTGAACATTTGTTTTTCTTGCTAGAACCTGTTAGGATACATTGGTTTTTAGATTAGTTGTCTTTCTTATCTTGTTATCTCTTCTTCCATTATTCTCTGCCACTTTTGTGGATCTTCTCAGTTCAGTTAGGGAGTCAGTTTAGTTTTCAGTCCTATATAAACTGTACGTGTGCTTTGTTCTAGACAGAATAATATGAGATAAATCTCTCTGCTATTTCTCATTCCGTAGCTTTGTTTCAGTTTGGTATCAGAGTGAAATATATTGTCCTGAGGAGCCCCGCAGATGCTAGCGAGTGGATCTTGCTGTAGACGCTGAAATCCCTCAAGAGCCTCTTCTTCGCAGGTACAACAATCGACCTGCTCTGCCAGCAATCAATGTGGATGCAGTACAGGGGGGAGGATGTGAGCATAACCACTGTGGGGCACAGCCTGGGCGCGGCGTCATTTTTTTTCTTCATATTTGCCATTGTACCTTACATTGCCTTCCACTGCAATTTCCTGAGCAAAGCACTCGGCTGTTCCAGTCTGTGTGCCGAAAAACACAGCAACAACATTTGGAGCAAGGATCGATCACTCTATTAAGTCAGAGAATCAAAGACTTGTTAGAAGGAGCCTGCGCAGCCTCTGCCAAGTAGTAGAAAAGAGATCTGCCAGTCTTACAGGAGCTTCTCGATCTGCCAGTCGTAGCATCTACTTAAAAGTCTCGAAATTCTGAGGTTCAATGTTAAGCTTGCAGAAATAGTTGATGTAATCTGAATCTGATGCTTCCATATCATAGATAGCAGCTAGCGGAATCAACGTGGATGTGACGAAATTCACCAACAGCAAGAGTGATTCAGCCAAAACACGTGGCTCCAGGACAGGTGTGAGTACCTGCTGAGTTTTTTTTTGTATATCACGCAGCGGAGGAAGATAAACCTGTTCCAGAATGTGGAAGCTGTTGCGTGGAGATTCTTGCTGGTGTGAAGGAGATTAGTAGAGATCTGCTGCTGGAAGTGGAAACAATCTAAGAATCAAACACAAGCTGGACGTGGAGATCTCGCCGGGTGAGAGAATTTATTTCTGTGTGCGGAGACCTTCAAACGATGTCGAGGTAGTTTTGAGTCTACAACAGTCTCTTCTACACTACATCGAATGTCGAGTGTAGACAACTCGATTGAAAGCGTCAACAACACGGTCGCCACAACTGAAAGCCACAACATCAACTCGCCAGCCAGAGAACATCGTGGAGAAGCTCCTGAGAGCTCCGGGTTCTACTTTGCCTTGCTGAATGAGCTTCAAAATTGTGGCAATCTTGCATTCGACAAACTTGTTCGAGAAGGACTCCTTGAGTACTTTCTTTTCGACGTCAGCTGCCAAGCAAAGAGAGTACGGGAAGAATTAGAAGCCGGATACGACGCAGATTGTGACGACGAAGAAGAACGCCCTGCAAAGTGTTGTCGTCTCACAGCACGCGAATATCGCGAGCATCTACAAGCCAGTCATTCTCGACAGTGAGTCCAAATTGTAATAAGTTTTTCAAATAAATAAATATTTTTTTTATTACAATGTTTGCTCCGAATTTACTTCTGTCTGACGCTCAGTTGCTCAAAGGGCCTAATTTTGTAGCCTGGAAGACAAAAATGAAGACAATCCTTCAGTTTGAAGGATTATGGGGAATTGTCACAGGGTTTGTGCCTACTCCCACAGCCCCTGATGAACTAATAAAATATGACATGGCTAGTGCTAAAGCCTTGATGCTGATAATGCTCAGTATTAGTGATGACGTACAACCGCATGTTCGGAATGCAGAGAAACCCAAAGAGGCCTGGGACAATTTGGCAACCATTTATGAAGCCAAAAATCAGACAAAGATTCTTCATCTTCAATCGAAGCTGCACACCCTCTCTATGGGGTCTGACGAGAAAGTGGAGGAATTCCTGCGTCACGTGGCTGAGTTGAGATCGGAGTTATTGGCACTCGGTGAAACGGTAGACGATAAACTACTCGTCCCAATCACCTTGAGAGCACTCCCTTCTCAATTTCGAGTGTTTGTTACAACACTGAATGTGTCTAAACAAACAATGACATTCGAAGAGCTTGTAAATTTGCTGCAGTAGGAAGAAGCTATCACTTCATCGCATGGAGAGTCTCAGGACAAAGCCTTGTTCTCAAAGCCTAATCGTGGCCAGAAGAATCGGAAAGGTCCCCCAGAGAAGCCAAATCCAGCGTAATCCAAACAGAAAGATCAAAAGTCAAAGAGATGGTGTCACATTTACAGAACCAATACTCACGACACTGATCATTGTTGGCACAACAGCCTGAAACAAGGGCCTTCAAGCCATACAACCACATCTGGGCGCGAAGATTTTCAAAAGTCTAAACAACGTCCCCGCTGGAGAAAGCAAAAAGGACATCTTACAGCCCAACAAGAGGATGATGAATCTGATGAGGAGACATCAGAAGGAGCCCATTGTAGTAAGAATCTTGTACTCGTCTCTCAAACATCTCAGCCCACGAAGAAATTCTGGTTGATAGACTCTGGTGCAAGCAAGCATATGTCAGGTGACAAGAAGCTGTTTGATTCACTACACGAAGAGCTAACTGGAGATCGAGTTCGGATAGCGGATGACAAAGAGTACATTGCAGAAGGAATAGGGAATGTGACCATTCCTCTGGGGCCACGAAAATGTACACTTACAAAGGTACTATATGTTCCTGGCTTGACTAGCAATCTTTTGTCAGTTACTCAGCTCTTGAATCATCACCTTAAAGTTGAATTTCTTGTTCAAAATGGCATTAAATCATGCTTAATCTCCCGAAAAGGTACGGTTCTTGCTAAAGCCTTTGTAAAAGATAAGTTATTTGCTTTAGATACTGTTTCATCTTCTGCAGTAGCTTTATCTGCTTTAACAATAGAATCAACTGCCTTATGGCATTATAGATATGGACACTTGTCGGTCGGTTCACTGCACCAGATGAGTTCAAAAGTAATGGTTCGTGGACTACCCAAATTTTCCAGTTCCTTGCCTATTTGCCCTGGTTGTCTTGCAGGAAAACAACATAGAGATCCGTTTCAAGTGAGCACCTTCCATGCCAAGAAGTGTCTGGAGGTAGTTCATACCGATCTGAATGGCCCATTGCCTGCTTCGTTTTCAGGATACAAATACTTCCAGTTGTTCATGGATGACCACTCTCACAAGATGTGGGTATATTTCCTAAAGCAGAAAAGTGAGGCTCTTCAACACTTTCAGAACTTCTATCATCGTGTTGTCAAAGAATCTGGACAACCACTTCTTCTACTCCGCTCAGATCGAGGGGGGGAATTCACATCAAAGAAGTTCTTGGCCTTCCTAAACCATCACGGAATTAAGCAGCACCTGACTACTCCCTACACGCCCTAGCAAAATGGCATTGTTGAGCGTCGCAATCGCACATTGATGGAGATGGCTCGCTGCATGCTATCAACTGCAAAGCTAGGAGAATGGTATTGGGCTGAAGCAGTAAAAATGGCTGTATATCTTCTCAACAGGGCACCAACAAAGATTCTACTGAACAAGATGCCAAAAGAGGTATGGAGTGGTAAAAAGCCATCAATTTCTCATTTGCGAGTATTTGGTTGCACAGCATACATGCATGTCCCAGCTCAGAAGAGAAAGAAGGTAGATCCAAAAACACTTCCGTGTATCCTTCTTGGCTACAGTACTACCTCGAAGGCGTATCATCTCATGGATCCTGAGACAAAGAAAGTATACGAGAGTCAGGATGTGGTTTGTGATGAGTCATCCTTTGACTCAATAGTATCAACAGAAGATCCACTTCCAAACACATCTCACCGATTAGTCTCTGAATCAGATGATGAGCTAGAGGAGAGTACTCAGAGAAAAGAAATGCTACTAGGAGAACTATTTGTTGACCTTGGAGAACTGCAGAATGTGACTCCACATCAATCCTCACGGCAACAACACAGTTCTTCTCAAAAGCAGTCAAGTTCTCATCCGAAGTGGGTGCAAAGAACTATCAAGGACTCAAATTTACAACAACTCCCAGATACATCATCCGGAGTCAAAACAAGGAGTCAAACAAGAAATGAGGTAAAATTTGCACTCATGAGTTCACTGATGAATAGCTCTGAGCCAGATAATGTTCGTGAAGCACTCAGTCAAACTCAGTGGAAGGAAGCTATGGAAATAGAATATGACTCACTCATGAAAAATCAGACATGGGAACTTGTCGATCTGCCTACAGGAAAGAAACCCATAGGCTACAAATGGGTATTCAAGACAAAATATAAGGTAGATGGATCCATCGACAAATATAAGGCATGACTTGTAGCCAAAGGATATGCTCAGAAAGAAGGCATCGACTATGAAGAAACCTTTGCACCCACTGCGATGATGAAGACCATCAGAGTAGTTTGCGCACTTGCAGCACAGAAAGGATGGAGACTTCAGCAGATGGACATCAAAAGTGCTTTCCTAAATGGTGATCTGAAAGAAGAAGTATACATGACCCAACCTGAAGGATTTGTTGATGAAAATCAGCCTAAAAAGGTATGTTGTCTCATCAAATCTCTTTACGGACTGAAACAAGCTCCCAGGGCATGGTATATCAAGATCAATGATCACCTTTTGCAGCATGGGTTCACTCATAATCCCTTAGATTCAAATTTGTATATAAAGAAGGTAGGCAAAGAAATTATCATTCTGGTTGTTTATGTAGATGATCTTGTGATCACTGGTAGTTTAGAAGATCAGGTTGATATTGTAAAGAATGATCTCAAAAGAACCTTCGACATGACAGATTTGGGGCTACTACATTACTATCTTGGCTTCGAAATATGGCAAAAGGAGCATCACATCTTTGTCTCCTAGACAAAGTACGCCAAGACACTCCTGGAAAAGTATAGAATGTCTGACTGTAAACCTATATCCACTCCCATGGAAAAAGGCTTGCAACTTTCAAGATTCCAGGACTCACCTCAAGTAGATGCTACTCTCTACAGGTAATTGGTTGGAGGGCTCATCTATTTGACATACACCAGACCAGATCTCTGCTATGCTATCAGCTATCTTTCCAGGTTCATGCAAGAGCCAAAGAAATGTCACTGGAATGCAGCAAAGCATGTTTTGAGATATGTCCGAGGAACAACTAATTATGGTCTGGAATATAAAAAGAATGATCGATTCTTCTTACAGGGATATGTCGACTCGGACCATGCTGGATCTGTTGATGATAGGAAGTCAACTACAGGATACATATTTCATCTCGGATCTGGACCAATCTCATGGATAAGCAAGAAGCAGAATGTTGTTTCTATCTCATCCACAGAGGCAGAATATCGTGCCGCACGAGGAGCTGTGTGCGAAGTGATATGGATACGTCGCATTATGGATGACCTAGGAATTCCTGAAAAACAGTCACCTATTCTCTATTGTGACAATCAGAGTGTGTTGAAGCTCGTGTAGAATCCAGTCTTTCATGAACGAACAAAGCATATTGAAATTGACTGCCATTTCATTCGAGAGCACGTCTTGAACCATCAAATTCAGCTGCAGTACTGTCCTACTGAAGCACAAGTTTCTGACATTCTCACTAAATCTCTTGGAAAAGTGAAATTTGAATCTTTCAGAGGTCACATTTGCAAGAATAATGTAATAAGGGGGGGAATGTTAGGATACGTTGGTTTTTAGATTAGTTGTCTTTCTTATCTTGTTATCTCTTCTTCCATTATTCTTTGCCACTTTTGTGGATCTTCTCAGTTCAGTTAGGGAGTCAGTTCAATTTTCAGTCCTATATAAACTGTACGTGTGCTTTGTTCTAGACAGAATAATATGAGATAAATCTATCTCTGCTATTTCTCATTCCGTAGCTTTGTTTCAGAACCAACATTTTTCTTGATTGATGTGTTCTTATATTTTGGGCATTTTATTTGGTTGTTGCAATAACAGGTAGATTTTTGCACTAACTATGGGTATTTGGCCATTTCTTTTGCGTAGATTTAAATATTCTTTTTTTAAGTTAAAAAAAAATTATAGCCTAGGCCAAGGCTTGGGAATGTTGCCATTTGGCATTTGAAATGGATTGTTATGGTGGTTATAATGTTGTAATGTGTTGGAAAAGGGTCATGGGATTCACCATAAAGTGGTGAAACCTATGGACCTACTTCGTTGTATAGGGGTACGCCTCAAGGAGTTATAGATAACTAGCGGGTTGTTGAACCATGAGTTAAAATGTCACTTGGGTTAGAGGTGTTTGGACCTTATGTACATATGGCCATAGGGTGATTGACCTCTTTTGGGGAGCGAAAAGGAAAATTTATCTGTATTTTATTGCTTGAGGGAGGCATACGAGATTTGTGTGGGTGTGATTGATGCTATGAGAGGTATATGGAGTTATTTTGTGATTATTTGGGAGGCATATGGAGTATTTTTTGATGCTTTGGGAGGCATATGGATATTTTTTATGATGTTTTTGTAGGAATATATGGTATTTTTATTATAGTTTATGTGTACTCTTGTGAGTCTGGGTTATGTCTTGGGATTCTTCTTCCACCTTGACACTATGTAGGTATAATTATTGTTTCAAGTTACGTGAAACCTTTATATGTGTAACTGTTGGGAATTCCATCTTGTCATAGTCTATTTATGTTATGAGTATTGTTACGTCAGTGACATGTGTAATAAGTAATATGTTTTGTGAGTTATGGTTTGGTTGAGTTCTTGTGATGTGATCTAGTTGTGGAAGTATGCAAAAATATGTCTTGTGGGCCACTAGTGTTGTGTTTGGCCCTAGTGTGGTATTTTCATGTCAGTTTATATTGGGCACCCACAAAAATAAATCAATTAAAACCTTAAACAATGAATATTAAGACCATGAGTCTTAGTCATACTTTCAAAAGGAAAGACTAAGTAACAATGTAAAAGAGAATTGTCAATCTTCACAGGACATTAAAAGATCTTCTCAAACTTTTCTTCTTCCGCTTGGTCATGCCTTAATGACGAGCATCCCTCCATTAGTGGCATGATTTGTTGATAATTTTCCTCCTTGACTATGAATACCTTTTTATCATATTGGCATTGTTTCACTTCGAGGATGATGATATTATAAGGGGAGGGAAATGTAGTGGAAAAAAATGAAATAAAATAAAAATTAGAACAATAGCAAAATAAATAGAGGGATGGGTTGCATGGCCTGGTGGGTGAAGTGATGGGAAGTAGCGTGTGTCAGGCGGTGTTGTGTGTAAGAAATATGATAGGGCATGCGCCACCCAAAAGAATTTTCAACCTATATATTTCCTTGCATAATAATACACAACAAAACATTATTTGAGATCCAGATGCATTTACCCATGCTGGAACCCAAATTCAACATTACATGTTAGAAAAAATTGGATAGTTACAATGAGGGAAATATGAGGGGTCTGTGTGTTCATCCAAAATCGAGAATAGTGAAGTGTAATTTTAAGTTTGTTACCTTACCTGAGACCATGTTGGAAGCCACGATTGGTGATGCAACAGGGTGTAATAACCCAATTTTGAAATTTTCCTTTTAAGTGTTGGATGTGTGTTGGGTGCTAGTGCTCTATGTCTCATTAATCACGTCCCTGTGAGAGAAAAAATTGATAGATGGGGAAATGGAAGGTTACGTATATAGGTTTGTGCCTATAATTAGTCCCTTAGTAGTGATATGAATCAATATATCTCCTCTCATGTTCATAATCTATGTTGAATTTGATTCTGTGCACTTCCAAAATAGTTGTTAATGCTCCTATTTGGATCCCAATTTTTTATCACACCCTTATCAAACTTGAACCCTTGCAACTACTGTACAAGTTATACCAGATGATGGAGGAGGCAGCCATAGTTTTTTCTTAAAAACTCTACTTTTTCCCTTGGTTCACTAGTTGTGTTGCCCATCACTGCTTGTGCTTATGATGTTTATATATCATTGTTGCGGCTAGCATTGTCACCTTACCTGAGTGGTCTGCAACCTAATCAATTAAAATTTTTATGCTCACTCCCAGCCTGTGCCAAAAATGTGATCCCTAGAATAGGTATGGATCACTATTAACACAAGACGAAGGCATTTTTATGCCAAAAATTTTACTCTTTGATCCCATTATTCTTCATTGATATTTGTTTTCTACTTGGTTTGTGTTGCTCATGCTACAGGGATATCAAATTATCTATTATTTTATAGCTATGTTGTGGCTTGGTGATTCTAGTCAAGGCTAGATCCCACTTGGGTTAAAATGTAAATGGAAGTAGATAATGTGGAAATCAACTTGATAACCTTTTCTCGCATTTTGTAGCATGTATGAGAGTGGAGAAGTTTTTCATAATGCATGTAAACTGTTTTCTGAAATGGTAAAAGTCATTCAATGCCTTCTGGAATGTAGATGAACCCACTATACACTGTAAACATTAGTATTCCAGACATGGTTCATCTCCCCTCATATCTCACAATTTATATTATTTAGTCTTTCTTTTGTAATAGAATAAAATTTTAATCCAAACGTTTTTCATACGTTTTATCGTGTTAAATAAATTGGTTTCAAAACAATAAAACGTCATAACGTAAATTACAGGACCCATTTTTCCTTGGTAAACAACAAACTTAAACCCTCCCTTCGAGATTATCTAGCAGCATCCCAACCAAAATAGATAGCTACATTACCTC
Source organism: Taxus chinensis (assembly GCA_019776745.2). Taxonomy (NCBI): domain Eukaryota; kingdom Viridiplantae; phylum Streptophyta; class Pinopsida; order Cupressales; family Taxaceae; genus Taxus; species Taxus chinensis. The sequence goes on from CM034149.1 coordinate 823,729,834, forward strand.
TTTTATTAACGAGTTGAAGTTGACTTCGTGGTAAATATGTTGACCATCTCCCTTTTTAAATAGATAAATTTGTGATTTTTGGAGACTCACAAAGTAACCTTCATAACTTCGGAAAGGGGATGTTAATCTTCATTCGTGTAACTTGTTATGTGAGGATTCACCTCAGTCTTTGGATCGACCCTGAATGATCATTTGTGATCTTTTGACGCCCTTCTAGGAACAATATTTCACTATTTTGCAGTTGTAGGAAGCTACTAAAATTGAAAAGTTGGCTTTCATTTTGAACTGCCATTTGAACCTTGAGCACCAAAATGCTTATCCACCTTCGCAAACCTCTAGTGTTTTTACTAGAAAATTGCGAGGGACCTTTAGTTTGGGGGAAAAAATTCTTCTTATTAGTTTGGAAAAGGATTTTTGTAGGCCTCCAGTTGCAGTTTGACTAGGTTAAACTAGACCAATTATGACCGATGCCACCAAAAAGCATGTCGTCATCTAGAAACCAATTTCTAATTCTCTTTTTTGTTGACTCTGATTAATGCTCCATATATGGGGGAATTTGTAGGAAAATTATTGTGTCATATTCCTCCATCGAACTTTAGTTTTGGATGTGGTTTTCTAAGCCCTTGAGATAACTTTTAATCATTTGCAACTAGGCCATTCATGGCTAATGGCCTCAGAAAAAACTATTCGTCAATAGTAAACCATTCACTAGTTTTGAAATAAGTCAATTCCTGTGAATTATTTGGGTATAGGAGGACATGTAGAAACTTATCCATGGTATGCTTGTTCCCCAGAAGACAACATTTGAAAGGGGCTTCTTAGCCTCCAAGTCTAGATTGAATTTTTTTACAACTAGGAGGAAAACATAAAAAGAAAGTTGAAGGACCCTTTTCGGGTTTCCAAACCACCATCGAAACTTGTTGACACATGTAAATAACTGGTTGAAACTCGTGTAACTTGTTGTGTGAAAAGGAACTTTTGAAACATGGTGCTTGTCTCTCTTTCCTTTCTCTTTCTCTCTCCTTAGTTACGAAATGAAGTGAAATGAAATTAAATGAATACATGTTTTTAAACCTCTTCTTTTGGATGTAAATTATAATTATTATTATATGTAAATGGGAAACTAAAGACATTAATTATGGTAGATTAGGGTGGATTCCATGCTAGCATTTTATCGTTGATTTCATGCTCATATGGTTTTACAGGATGCAAGAAAGATGGAGAAAAGGAGATATGTAATTCATTATTTATTATTGTAATTTATATAGGTCATTGTAAAATGAATTTATGTATAATGTAGTCTCATGTTACAAAAAATTTATATTCAAAATTTTCTAATGTGTATGAGATGCTAGTTTTAGCGATAGCTTAGGAAAAGTACATTTAATCATAGGTACAATTTGATTAAAACACTCAACCCTAGTATAAGATTCATGCATAACATGTATTCATGTGTGATCCTTCTTCCATAGAAGAAATTGAAACCGTAGAATGAGATTAAACTTTGCACTCGATGGAGCCTCCTAGTTTACGTAGATAAAGCCCCTAGTTTGAGTTTACCATCATAGTTATTTTTTAGCAACCTTGTCGTGATCCCATATTTTAAGTACAACATGGTCCAAATGTGTCCGGAGCATGTGGTTTCCTTCTATGTTTGGTAACTGCAAGGAGAATGTATTATCTTCAGGTCTGACACCATGTTAAGTGGTGAAGATTACCTTAGAAGTCACCTTAAGAGTCCTTGTTTGAAGTAGTGATTATGCAGTGTGACCATACCATTTAAGGAGTAAGTAGAAATATTAATCGGTTAGTATCTTAGTGGACTAATAATTCTTACAAATTTAGATCTAGAATTTTTTTTCTTGTCATCAAATGAATTCCTTGAGGGACCTTGATGGAATAAAAATTGATTCTCCCGCAAGGGCCAAGCAACATCACAAAACAGACAGGATGCTTAGAGACAGATGAACCATTATATGAGTCATTTTGTAGCCGAGGATGGAATTAAGATGACTCTTTGTCACTTGGGCATTGGAGAAGTGGATAGCACCTCACTGAGGGTTTGATCTACCCTCACTACTTTAGGTTGTGCTCTAAACTAGGGTGAGAGGACCCGTTCTGTAACCCGTGTCAGTGAAGGACATCAAGAGATCCTTCTCTGCACAATGTTAATGAGAACCTTGAGGAAATATGATTAATGCAACACAATCTAACTCTCACAAGTTGTCACACTAGAGAGTGGAGATGTTTCTTAGGTAAGGTTTGGGTTACAAAAGACAATAAATGGACCCTGATTATCCCTACATACTTTGGAAATGCAATTTGTTCATTTTTGGATACACAGTACAAACAAGGGTAGTTCGTGTAGGATTAATCATTTGAGAAGTTTTTTGGAGGGAAGTTAAGCAAGATAAAGTTTATTATACCATATTTTTGAGATCCTTTACAAATATAGGAAAAATCATAGACACAATGCTTCAGAATAGCCAAAATATTCCTTCAACCAGAAGGTGTGTATCAATGGAGGCCAAGAGATGCACGGATTCACACATTCTTCAAGAATTCAAAACAAAGGCTCCTACTAAAGACTCAATTAAACATTGAAATTCCCTGATTAATCACGCCTAAGATACACTCATAGGCTTACAAACAATGTTTATCAACATAATGAACATAAAGTGATTTTAAATTGTTTATTTCATTACCAGATGAAGGCTCTTCTCATAATGAAATTGTAAATGCCACAATACTAACACATGGAAATGATCTTGTGTGATTCATAGGGATTTCAACATAAGATTTCAATAGGAACAAGAAAAACTATTTGAAAAAATTCTGAAATAACAATAAACACAATTATGCTCATGATCAACACATAGTCATTCAAGGTATAATAGATTCATCAGCAGGGGAAAGTTTCCTCAACAATCTCCGAGATTTTCAATGGTTGTACACTTGCAACCACCTTGACGCGATTAAATCTAAAACACAGGAAAATGAACTAGTCTCTCAGACGGTCTCTCAGGAAAAATGGTTTTCTCTCAAACTTTCTAAAAAAATTTAACCCCTTGACCCTATGTAAGAGTATTCTCATTGCATTTATAAATTGCACTTGCTCACTCATCACAAATTTCCCCCCCGAAAAGAATAATATTCGAGTAATCCTTTGTTTGCTACAAGTTTGCTCCAGAAAGTGATGTTTAACAACCTTACACATAAAGCTACCAGGTGGATAAATCATGAACTGATGACATTTCTCAGAACCTCAACTATGACTGGGATGCCATATCATAATTTTTTACAGTCTTCTTAATCATTCGTTTATTTTTTCGTGCAAGAAATACCCTTTTTTATCATTTTCATGTGGCTCCATATGGCTAGATCTAACAAGCAATCCTTTTCACCCTCAAGAATACACCTTGAGAAATGAGTGCCCTCACATAGATACTCGCATTCATGCCCCTCAAAAATGATTTTCCTCACATGGATTATACCACATACCTGCGTTGTGAGTCTGAGTCGGCCAAGTGTAAAGAGGAGCCAGCGGAAACGTCCATGGGTTTCCTTGGTGCAACTACAAAGGTGAATTCCAGAGGCAGGTTCCCAAACGAGCGCAAACCCTCCACGTGTTCAGAACCCTAGAGAGTTACACCAATTTATGAAAAATTTAGAGTATAGAAAGGTCCAGTGGAAGCTTCCATGTGTCTGTTTAGCACAACTTCAAAGATGAAGTCTAGAGGCAAGACCTCAAACGAGCGTAGGCTCTCCATGTGCCCTGGGCCTAAGAAAATTGCGTTGGCCATTGAAAAAGTCTCAATATATAAAAGAGCCAATGGAAGCCTCCATGTGTCTCTTTGGTGCAATTTTGATATGGTGCCCAAAATTGGAGACCTTGAACATGTGTGGGCTCTCCACGTGTCTTAGCCCGGTAATGTTATTGAAATATTTTAAGGACCACTGGAAGATGCCACATGCCTAGGGTCTAAGAAATTTTCCTCGACCCTTAAAAAGTCTAAGTATAAGTAGGGCCAACATAACATTCCACGTGTCTCTTAGGCACTTTTTTTGGTATGAATCTCAAAAGAAGGAATCCCAAACAAGCGCGGTAATTCCATATGTCTAGGGTCTGAAAAAGTTTAAGTATGGGAAGATCCAGTGGAAGCCTCCACATGTCTCCCTAGTGCTCTTTCAAAAGTAATATTCAGGGGCCAGTCCCCAAACAGGTGCGGGCCCTCCACATGTGCCAGGCCTAAGAAATTTGCATCGTGTGCTTAAAAAGTCTAAGTAAAAAGAGGAGCCAGCAGAATCCTCCACGTGTATCCTTGGCACAACTCCAAAGGTAAAACTGAGAGGTGAATTCTCAAATGAGCGTAGGCCTTCCACATGGAAAATATTTGAGTTGAAGCGGGCCTAAGAGTCTCAAAATACCCCAGTGACTCACCTCTTCACTTCTAACTTTTTATGTGGGCCCCAACAGAGTTGCAGATCATTTCATAACTTTTCTCCTTTTCACAAAAAAGGTAAAAATCTGCAAAATGCTCCGTCAACCCGCCTCCCCACTTTTAACTTGAAAAACGGCCACATGTCCATTTTCAAGGTCAAAGTAAGAATTTTTCCCTACCACTTCCTATTTTTTGAATAGCCAATTAAAAACTATCGGGGTCACGGGACCAATTTAGCAGTTTTTACAAATGTAAAAAAATTGACAAGTTTCACAAAAAATACCCACCAGGCCACGTCTAATCAGAAAGGATCAGGTATCCACGGATGTTCAGAAAATTTTTTGATAGGGAAAACATAATTGTGGAAAAATAGAAGGAAGGGGAAACCCTTAATTCACGCCCAAATTACAAGTTCTTTCTCATGGATAGAGAAACTATAAACAATACCTGGCTCAACATGATCCATGACTAAAGGAAAGGACTGACAACAACATCCTAGTGAAGGAAAATAATTTCACACATTCATATAGGGAGACAAAAAATACTTCAAACCATGTATACTAAGAAATTTTGACCAAACAGGGTGAAATTAAATTGAGCACCAACATCAGCTCCGACTTGGGAATGGGCACTTCCTGTGAGTTCCGCAAGAACAACAGACCATGTGGCAAAAATCCATTGGGAAATGAAGTCAAGAACAAGCTTGCAAATTATAAAAACAACAACCAATCCTCCTAAGATCGAAACGAGAAAAAAACAAAAATCGGTCACCACGGACTAGAACAAACCGAAACAAAAAAAACGCAAAAAAAACAAAAGCAAAAGACTATACACTATACAATGATGTGTGCCTTGATTCTAAGAAATCAGTCAAGGATATGTATCAAGTGTTTGGCATTCAGAGTAAGACCAAGCCAAGAAGTCTTGATACTTGTTTAACAACTGGACATATGTTTATTTTTCTTCTCTGTTCAAGTTGATGCCTAGCCATATTTTTTGAGGTTTATCTTTTGTGCTTTTACTAGATCTAGCACAAACCCCATCAAATATTAGAGTCCAGGGAGAACCAATCTACTCAGGATACTTGCACTCATTAATTTAATACGCCTTAAAATCAACATAACACATAAAGTTGTCGATATCAACGTATGTGTACAATAATTCATAAGAAGCATTATTAGGGTCCTCAATGAGATATAAAATTTTCTTCTCACCGTAAAACTTCACAAGGTTACCCTCAATAGGTATGGTCGTCTAAGACATGTCCATTTAAACACTTCCAACCACACTAGCTACCCACTTTTTGGATAATAACATCCCCCATTCGGCAAGATAATCCACAATAACCACATTCATGGGTAAGCACTTTCCTCGAAAAGCTGCCAACTACACTACTAATCCCTTGACATACCCAACTACTGAAATTCTCTTGAATCCATAGAAGTAAATTTCAAAAAATTTGTTGTTACCTTGAGATGTAACTCATTCATGACCTCAAGAGGCATTACATTACATGAGGCTTCTGAATCAAACATGTAGTTATGTACCAACCTATCTTTAATAATCAAAGTGGTAAAAACTAATCCACATTAAGCTGAGATTCAACCAGAGAAGTTCCCAAATACACCTCAGATGATTCACCCAGTTCCTCCAATACTTGTGGTATTTCTAATTCTACAAAAATAGGAGGAACCTCTACATTTTTCACACTCTTGCCCTAGGTAATTTCTTGGTATTTACATCCCAAATATTCAAATGCCCTTTTCTTATGCTCATGGATCCCCAGTAATTCAACAATGGAAACAACGAATTTGATCTGGCTTAATATTTGGGCTATGTCACAAGGAATATATTTGGGTAGGGAAGTATTAGCAGGAAGATTCATAGTTTCATCTGATAGTATAGGAGTTTTGAGAGTCAGGTCATGGGTAAGAGCATAGGTTTTATTTGGGGTATTTAGGCCTTTGCCAGATGTATCTTTCTTAAGGGTATCCTTAGGGATATTGGTAAGGATTGGAATCTTTGGCTTGGATTTTGGCCCTCCCCCTTTGACAACCTTACCTATAGTGTTATATTCTTTCTCTTGAGTAACTACTGCATTCATCAATAGTTTCCTGTCCTCTTCGAAAGGATCCCTCCATCATACTTTTTAATCATCAAATCCCTTAAGTATTAAAAATAATGATTGGGTAGATCAAATGCTTGTACCATATCAATTTCAAAATTATTAACAGGAGGAAGAGGTAATACCGGATGGACAAAATCCCAGAAATCTTTAGAAGTTCTGACACTTATCAATTTAGTTGAGGTTGCCACCTATTGTGAGTTTGCAGTGATCTCCATCATGCAAAAATCATTATTTTTATCATCATCATCAATTTCCTCAACTTCTTGATCTAAATCACATGGGGAATGTGGTAAGAAACATCTATCTCACCACTCGATAACACTGGCCCCTCCATAGTAGAAACTGTGGCATTCAAAGGATCAGGAACCAATCCATTCTTCTTGGGTTGAGGTTGTTTATTACCTGATATAAAGAACCCTTTCCCTCTATCATCTAGTCTGTGATCATGTCTAAACCTCTCGTGACCTTGTGGCTTGTGTTGACCCTGGGAATTTTGTCCTATCCCTTTTTATGCTCTAGCCAGTTTATAGGATATCTCTTTAACTACTCCAGCCAAAGTTTTTACAACCTCTTCCAGATCCACAGCCTTTCCTGACTGAGGATTTTCATGATTGATCAACTTAACACCTTCTCTCTTAGGAGGCTTTCCAATAGGTTTGATGTTATTCTCTATTTGTCAGGCCATGGTGAAATCCTTCCTCAATGTTCCCGGGTTCTTATCTCTTAAGTAATAAGAGACCTTTTTATCAAAATCGTCAGAATATTTTATCAAACAGGACAAATCACTTTGCCTTAGGATTATAGGTAGCCTATTCAAGGTCTTATTGAACCGAGTATTGAAATCATGGACAAATTCATTTGTATTTTTCTTTATATTTTCAAATTCAGATAAAAGGAACTTGGGATCTGTCTTATCCCCATATTGCAATCTAAAGGCATTTTTCATCTCGGTCCATGAATCTATTGAATTATCAAGAAAATACTTGTACCAGTCACATGCATCCTCCTCTAGACTATGAATAAACAACTTTACATACACGTCTTCAAACTCAATTTCAAAATGTTCCATCATATTGACAAATATTTTTAAATGGTTGTCACCAGTGATGGCATTATTTCCTTGAAATTTTTGCAACCTACTTCTGATATCTTATGGAACTATATTAGGATATCCACCCATACCTCTGAAATCTATAGGTCCAAAAGTGTTAACAAAAAAATGAGGTCTAGGTGGAGGTTGGGCCATATTGCCTTGAGGCGGTGATCTTATAGGAGAAACATAATGATAGGGAACGAGGGGTCCTTGGAGCATAGGAATATAGCTTTCAAAATAGATATTCTCTATTGAATTAGATTTTTGGAAAACCCTATGAATCTTGGAAGAAACAGGGGGAAAACTTAGAGGCAAGCTTTTCAGATACAAATGATGGCCCCTCTCCAGTTGGAGAACTCAAATTTATATAAAGATTACTCGGTTCAAAATAACTTGAAGATGTATGGTCATATTCAACCAAAGATTGATCACATTTCAAAACTGATATCTCTTTTTCTGATTCTTGATTTCCAACAAATTTCCAGACTTATTTTCCTTCAGATTTTTCTTTTCCTAGTTATGGAAATAACTTTCTAGTAAGGGCCCTAGTGAAGAGAGATCTTCTTCCCTCTAGTTCTGCACAGATTGATGAAAAATTTCACTTGACATAGGTTAAAGCATTGATAATCATAAAAATTTCAATTCAACATGGAGTCGCCACTAAGGATTCTCACCTTAGTTGTGCAGATGCACTGTAAGTAACTTGCGAAGTGTTTATCAATGCTAAATTTCTACAAAGCTTAACAAATACGACCTTCCTTTACCCACATTTATCACTATTGATGTATATTTAGTGCAATAACCCCTAGAAACTGGAAATACTACACAATGAACTTGTAATCTTGCACAAATCTTACAAATCTCATCAAAGGAGGATGTTTAAACAACTTATTTATACTGTAACCATGTAAGAAACATTACCAAGGTCAGCATGTGTATGAATTTGTAAAACATATTCCCCGGAAATGGCACCATTTTAGTGTTGTTGCCACAAAAATAAGTCCCAGTGTTCAAATAATCCTTGACAACTCAAATCATCACTGATAACAGAACCAATTCTATGTTGGTATCCAAATTGATTCTCCTAAGAGTGTCGGGCAACATCACGAAACTGACAGGATGCTTAGAGATAAATGAACCATGATATGAGTCATTTTTTAGCTGGGGATGGGATTCAACCAACTCTTTGTCACTCGAGCATTGGAGAAGTGGATATCAACTCACTAAGGGTTTGATCTACCCTCACTACTTTAGGTTGTTCCTTCAACAAGGGTGAGAGGACCCATTCTATAACCTGTGTTGTTGAAGGACATCAAGAGATCCTTCTCTACATAATGTTAATGTGAACCTTGAGGAAAGATGACCAATGCAACAAAAGATAACTCTCACAAGTTGTCACACTAGAGAGTGGAGATGTTTCCTAGGAAAGGTTCGGGTTACTAAAGACAATAAATGGACCTTTATTGTCCCTACATACTTTTTCAATTAAATTTGTTCATTTGTGGATACATAGTACAAACAGGGGTAGTTCATGTAGGATTCATCATTTGAGAAGTTTTTTGGTGGGAAGTTAAGCAAGATAAAGTTTATTATACAATATCTTTGAGAGCCTTTACAAATATTGGAAAACTCATAGACACAATGCTTCAGAATAGCCAACGCATTCCTTCGACCAGAAGTTGTGTATTAATAGAGGCTTAAAGATGCATAGTTTCACACATTCTTAAAAAATTAAACACAAAGGCTCATGCTAAAGACTCAATTAAACATTGAAAGTCCCTGATTCGTCATGCCTAAGATACACTCATAGGCTTACAAAAAATATTTATCAACATAATGAAAGTAACGTTATTTTAAATTGTTTATTTCATTACCAGATGAAAGCTCTTCTCATAATGAAATTGCAAATGCCACAATACTAACACATGGAAGAGATCTTATGTGATTCAGAGGGATTTCAACATAAGATTGCAATAGGAATAAGAAAAACTATTTGAAAACATTCTAAAATAACAACAAACAAAATTATGCTCATGATCAACATAGAGTCATTTAAGGTTCATTAGATTCATTAGTAGTGGAATTTTTCCTCATTAATCTCAGATATTTTCAATGGTTATATACTTGCAACCACCTTGAGGCAATTAAATCTAAAACAAAGGAAAATCAACTAGTCTCTAAGACATTTTCTCAGGAAAAATGGTTTTCTCTCAAACCTTTTCTCAGAAAAGTTAACCCCTCGACCCTATTCAAGAATATTCTCATTGCATTTATACATTTCACTTGCTGACTCATCCCAAATTTCCCCCCCCAAAAAGAATAATATTCGAGGAATCCTTTGTTTGCTAAAAATTTGTTCCGGAAAGTGATTTTTAACATATTTACACCCAAATCTTCTAGGTGGATAAATCATGAACTGATCACGTTTCTCAGACCCTCAACTATGATTAGGATGCCATATCAATTTTTTTGGTAGTCTTCTTAATCATTCCTTTATTCTATCATGCAAGAAATCTCCTTTTTGATCATTTTCAGGTGGCTCCATATGGATGGATCTGACAAGCAATCCTTTTAACCCTCGAGAATACACCTTGAGGAATGAGTTCCCTCACATGGATACCTACATTCATGCCCCTAAAAAATGAGTGTCCTCACATAGATTATACCACATACATGCGCTACGAGTCTGAGTTAACCAAGTGCAAATAGAAGCTATCAGAAACCTCCACATGTTTCCTTGGCACAACTACAAATGTGAATTCTAGAGGCAGGTTCCCAAATAAGCATGGGCCCTCCATGTGTTCAGAACCCTAGAGAGTTGCACAAATTTCTGAAAATTCGGAGTATGGGAAGGTCCATCGGAAGCTTCCATGTGTTTGTTTGGTGCAACTTCAAAGATGAAGTCTAGAGGTGAGACCTCAGATGAGCGCAGGATCTCCACATGCCATGGGCCCAAGAAAGTTTCCTTAGCCATTGAAAAAGTCTCAATATAAAATGGAGCCAGTGGAAGCCTCCATGTGTCTCTTCGGTGCACTTTTGGTATGGTGCGCAAAAGAGGAGATCTTAAACAAGCATGGGCTCTCCATGTGTCTCATCCTAAAAAAGTTGTTGAAATCATTTGAGGACAAGCGGAAGGTGCCACGTGCTTTGGTTTCAAGAAATTTTCCTCGACCGTTGAAAATTCTAAGTTTGGGCAGGGCCAATGGAATCTTACATGTGTCTCTTCGGCACTTTTTTAGTATGAAGTTCAAAAGAAGGACTCCCAAAAAAGCACGAGACTTCCATATGTCTAGCATCTGACAAAGTTACACCAGACACTTGAAAAATTCTGAGTATGAGAAGATCTAGCAGAAGCCTCCACGTGTCTCCTTGGCGCTCTTTCAAAAGTAAGAGTCAGGGGTAGGTCCCCAAATAGGTGCGGGCCCTCCACGTGTCCTAGGCCTAAGAGTGTTGCATCAGGTGCTTTAAAAGTCTAATTATAAAGAGGATCCAATAGAAGCCTCCACGTGTCTCCTTGGCACAACTCCAAAGGTCAAACTAAGAGGTGAATAGTTAAATGAGTGTAGCCCTTCCACATGGAAAATATTTGAGTTGAAGCAGGCTTGAGAGTCTCAAAATGCCCCGAGAACCTGCCTTTATGCTTATAACTTTTGATGTGGGTCCAAATGGAGTTGCAGATCATTTCATAACTTTACTACTTTTCACAAAAAGGTAAAAATATACAAAATGCTCCAAAAACCCACCTCCTTGCTTTTAACTTGAAAAACGACCACGTGTGTATCTTCGGGGTCAAAGTAATAATTTTTCCTTTCCATTTCATATTTTTTTAATAGCCAATTATAAGCTATCAGGGCCATGGGATGGATTTGGCATTTTTTTACAAATGTAACAAAAGTGACCAGGTTCACCAAAAAGACCCATCAGGCCACGTCCAATAAGAAAGGACCACGTATCCACAGATGTTTAGAAAAATATTTGATAGGGAAAACATAACTATGGAAAAATAAAAGGAAGGGGAAACCCCAAATTCACGACCAAATTACAAATTATTTCTCATGGACATAGAAACTATAAACAATACTTGGCTCAATGTGATCCATGACCAAAGGAAAGGAATCAGAATGACATCCTTGTGAAGGTAAAGAGTTTCACACATGTATACAGGGAGATAGAAAATACTTCAAACCATGTGGACTGAGAAATTTTGACCAAACAGGGAAAGATTAAATTGAGCACCAACATCGGCTCCGACTCAGGGATGGGCAATCCTTGTGAGTTCCGCAAGAACAATAGACCATGTGCCGAAAATCCATTGGGAAAAAGAGTCAAGAACAAGCTTGTAAAGTAGAAAAACAACAACCAAACCTCCCAAGATCAAACCAAGAAACCAACAAAAACAGGTCACCATGGACTTGGACAAACTGAAATAGGAAAAACACAAAAACAAAACAAAAATAAAATATTGTACACTATACAATGATGCATGCCTTGCTTCTAAGAAATCAGTCAAGGAGATGTATCAAGTGCCTTCCATTCTGAGTACGACCAAGCCAAGAAGTCTTGATACTTCTTTACCAACTAGACATATGCCTGTTTTTATTCTCTGTACAAGTTGATGCCTAGAAATATTTTTTGAGTTTTATCTTTTGTGCTTTTACTAGATCTAGAACAAACCCCATCAAACATTAGAGTCCAGGGAGAGCCAATATTCTTGGGATACTTGCACACATAAATTTTATGAGCCTTAAAATCAGCATAACCCACCAAGTTGTCGATATCAACATCTGTGTACAATACTTCATAAGAAGCATTGTTAGGGTCCTCAATGAGATATAACATTTTCTTCTCACCATACAACTTAACAAGGTTTCCCTCAATTGGTATGGTTACATAAGACATGTCCATTTGCACACTTCCACCCACACTAGATGCCCACTTTCTGGATAATAACATCCTCCATTTGGCAGGATAGTCCACAATAACCACATTCATGGTTAAGCACTTTCCTGGGAAAGCTGCCAACTACACTACTAATCCCTTAACATACCAAAATACTAGCACTTATCTTTAATCCATAGTATTACATTTCCCAAAATCTTCTTTTACCTTGATATTTAACTCATTCATGACCTCAAGAGGCATTACATTACATGAGGCTCTTGAATCAAACATGTTATTATGTACCAACCTATCTTTAATAATCAAAGTGGTAAAAAATGATCCACATTAAGTTGAGATTCAACCAGAGAAGTTCCCAAATACACCTTAGATGGTTCACCTAGTTCCTCCACTGCTTGTGGTATTTCTAGTTCTGCAACAATAGGAAGAACCTTTACATTTTTCACACTCTTGCCCTAGGTAATTTCTTCTTCTTTACATCCGAAATATTCAAATGCCCTTTTCTTATGCTCATGGATCCTGAGTAATTCAAAAATTGGAACAACTTTGATCCAGCTTAAGATTTGCACTGTGTCATAAGGAACATATCTAGGTAGGGCAGTATTAGGAGAAAGATTCACAGTTTCATTTGATAGTATAGGAGTTTCCAGAGTCTGGGAATGGGTAGGATCACAGGTTTTGTTTGGGGTATTTAGGCCTTGGCCAAATGTATCTTTCTTAGGGGTCTCCTTAGGGATACTGGTAAGGATTGAAATCTTTGTCTTGGCTTGTAGCCCTCCCCCTTCGATAACCTTACTTGCATGGTGTTATATTATTTCTCCTGAGAAAATGCTGCATTCATCAACAGTTGCCTTTCCTCTTCGGAAGGGATCCTTCCATCATACTTTTTAATCATCAAATCCATTAAGTATTCAAAATCATGATTTGGTAGATGAATGCTTGTACCATATCGATTTCAAAAGTATTAACAGGAGGAAGAGGTAATACCCGATGGACACAATCCCATAAATCTTCAGCAGTTCTGGCACTTATCAATTCAGTTGAGGTTTCTCCCTGCTGTGAGTTCGTAGGGCTCTCCATCATGCACAGATCATTATATGTCTCATCATCATCAGTTTCCTCAACTTATTGATCTACATCACATGGGGAATGTGGTAAGAAACATCTATCACACCACTCAATAACACTGGACTCCTCTACAGTAACAACCGTGGTAATCAAAGGATCAGGAACCAATCTATTCTCCCTAGGTTGAGGCTTTTTATTACTTGATCCGATGAGCCCTTTCCCTTTGTCATCTTGTCTGTGATCACCTCTGGGATGATTTCAAAACCTCTCGTGACCTCATGGCTTTTTTTGAACCTTGGAAATTTGTCCTATCCCTTTTTCTTCTTAGGCCAGTTTATAGGATATCTCTTTAACTGCTCCATCCAAAGTTTTTACAACCTCTTCCAGATCCACAACCTTGAATGACTGAGGCGTTTTAGGATTCATCAACTTAACACCTTCTCTCTTAGAAGGCTTTCTAACTACTTTTTTGTTATTCTCTATTTGTAAGGCCATGGTGAAATCATGCCTCAATGTTCCTGGGTTCTTATCTCTCAGGTAATAAGTGGATTTTTTATCAAAAGCGTCAGAATATTTTATCAAGCAAGACACATCACTTGGCCTTAGGATTATAGGTAGCCTATTCAAGGTCTTATTGAACCGAGTATTGAAATCATGGACAAATTCATTTGGATTTTTATTTATATTTTCAAATACAGATAAAAGGAACTTGGGATCTGTCCTATCCCCAGATTGCAATCTAAAGGCATTTTTCATCTCAGTCCATGAATCTATTGAATTAGTAGGTAAAGACTTGTACCAGTCACATGCATCCTCCTCAACAATATGAATAAACAACTTTACATACACGTCTTCAAACTCAATTTCAAAATCTTTCATCATATTGACAAAGAGTTTTAAATGGTAGTCACAAGTGATGGCATTATTTCCTTTAATGTTTGGTAACCTACTTTTGACATGTTATGGCACCATATTATGATATCAATCCATACCTATGAAATCTATAGGTCGAAAAATGTTGACAACAAAAGGAGGTCTAGGTGGAGGTTGGGCCATATTACCTTGAGGCGGTGATCTTATAGGAGAAACAAAATGATAGGGAACGAGGGGTCCTTGGAGCATAGGAATATAGATAAAATAGATATTCTCTATTGACTTAGATTCTTGAAAAACCCTTTCAACCTTTGAAGAAACAGAGGAAAACATAGAGGCAGGATTTTCAGACACAAATGATGGCCCCCTCTCTAGTTCGAGAACTCAAATTTATATAAATATTACTCAGTTCAAAATCACTTGAAGATGTATGGTAATATTTAACCATAGATTAATCACCTTTCAGAACTTATATCTCTTTTTTTGATTCTTGATTTCCAACAACTTTCCAAACTTATTTTCCTTTTGAGTTTGCTTTTCCTAGTTCTGGAAATAACTTTCTATTAGGGTCCCTAGTGAAGAGAGCTATTCTTCCCTCCATCTTTGCATAGATTGATTAAAAATTTCACTTGACACAGGTTAAGGCACTAGTAATCATCAAAATTTCAATTCAACACGGAGTCGCCACTAAAGATTCTCACCTTAGTTGTGCAGATGCACTATAAGTAACTTGCCAAGTGTCTATCAATGTTAAATTTTTGCAAAGCTTAATAGGTCTGACCTTCCTTTACCCACATTCATCACTATTGATGCAAATTTAGTGTAATAACCCCTAAAAACTGGAAATACTACACAATGAACTTGTAATCTTGCACAAATATTACGAATATAAACAAACGAGGATGTTTAAAACAACTTATTTATACTTTAACCATGTAATATACATTACCAAGGTCGGCATGTGTATAAATTTGTAAAAATATTCCCAAGAAACAGTGTCACTTCGGTGCTGTTTATGCAAATATAGGTCATGGTGTTAAATAATCCCAGACAACTCAAATCATCCCCAGCAAGGGTGTCAATTCTATGTTGGTATCCCAATTTATTCTCCCACGAGGTCCGAGCAGCACCATGAAACTAGAAGGATGCTTATAGATAGGTGAACCATGATATGATTCGTTTTGTAGCTAGAGATGGGATTTAGCTGACTCTTTTTCACTCGGGCATTGGAGAAGTGGATAAAACCTCACTGAGGGTTTGATATACCCTCACTACTTTAGGTTACGCCTTCAACCATGGTGAGAGGAATCATTCTGTAACCCATGTTGATGAAGGACATCAAGAGATCCTTCTCTTCAAAAATGTTAATGAGAACCTTGAGGAAAGATGATCAATGTAACACAATTTAACTCTCATGAGTTGTCACACTAGAGAGTGGAGATGTTTCCTGGGAAAGGTTCAGGTTACTAAAGACATTAAATGGACCCTAATTTTCCCTGCATACTTTGGCAATGGAATTTGTTCATTTGTGGATACATAGTATAAACAGGGGTAGTTCAAGTAGGATTCATCATTTGAGAATTGTTTTGGTGGGAAGTTAAGTAAGATAAAGTTGATTATATAAGATCTTCGAGAGCCTTTACAAATATTGGAAAAATCACAGACACAATGCTTTTGAATAGCCAAAATATTCCTTCAACCAAAAGGTGTGTATCAATGGAGGCCCATAGATGCACGGTTTCACACATTACTCAAGAATTCAACACAAAGGCTCGTACTAAAGACTCAATTAAATGTTGAAAGTCCCTGATTCATCATGCCTAAGATACACTCATAGGCTTAAACAAATAATCTTTATCAACATAATGAAAAAAAAAGTGATTTTAAATTGTTTATTTCATTACCAGATGAAAGATTTTATCATAATGAAATTACAAATTACAAAATACTAGCACACGAATGAGATCTTGTGTGATTTAGACGGATTTCAACATAATATTGCAACAGGAACAAGAAAAACTATTTGAAAACATTCTAAAATAACAACAAAAAAAATTATGCTCATGATCAACACAAAGTCATTCAAGGTTCATTAGATTCATTAGCAGGAGAAATTTTCCTCAATAATATTAGAGCTTGTCAATAGCTGTACACTTGAAACCACCTTGACATGATTAAATCTAAAACATAGGAAAATGAACTAGTCTCTCAGGAAAAATGGTTTTCTCTCAAAACATCTTAGAGAATTTAACCCCTGACCCTATGCAAGAGTATTCTCATTGCATTTATACATTTCACTTGCTCACTCATCCCAAATTTTCCCCCTCAAAAGAAGAATATTTGAGGAAACCTTTATTTACTACAAGTTTGTTCCAGAAAGTGATGTTTAACAAATTTACACCCAATGCTATTAGGTGGATAAATCATGAACTGATCACATTTTTCAAACCCTCAACATTGACTGGGATGCCAATCACAATTTTGACTGTCTTCTTAATCATTCCTTTATTCTGTCATGCAAGAAATATCCTTTTTGATCATTTTTAGATGGCTCCATATGGCTGGATTAGACAAGAAATCCTTTTCACCCTCAAGAATACACCTTGATAAATGATTACCCTCACATGGATACCTGCATTTGTGCCCCTAAAAAATGAGTGTCCTCACATTTATTATACCACATACTTGCACTACGAGTATGAGTTGGCCAAGTGCAAAGAAGAGCCAACAGAAACCTCCATGTGTCTCATTGGCGTAAATACAAAGGTGAAGTCAAGAGGTAGGTTCCAAAATGAGTGTGGGCCTTCCATGTGTTTAGAACCCTAGAGAGTTGCACCAATTTTTGAAAAGTTAGAGTATGGGAAGGTCCAACGTAAGCTTCCACGTGTCTGTTTGGCACGACTTCAAAGATGAATTCTAGAGGTGACACCTCAAATGAGCGCAAGCTCTCCTCGTGCCATGGGCCCAAGAAAGTTACATCAGCCATTGAAAAATTCTCAATATAAAAAGGAGCAAGTGAAAGCCACCATGTGTCTCTTTGGTGCAATTTTGATATGGTGCCCAAAAGAGGATACCTTAAACAAGCACGGGCTCTCCATGTGTCTCATCCTAAAAAAGTTGTTGAAAGCGTTTAAGGATCAGGGGAAGGTGCCACATGCCTTGGGTTCGAGAAAGTTTCCTCGACCATTGAAAATTCTTAGTATGGGTAGGGCCAGTGGAGTCTTCCATGTGTCTCTTCAACACTTTTTTAGTATGAAGCTCAAAATAAGGACTCCCAAACAAGCACGGGCCTTCCATATGTCTAGGGTCTGACAAAGTTACACCGGACACTTGAAAAAGTTTGACTATGGGTAGATCCAATGGAAGCCTCCACATGTCTCCTTGGTGCTCTTTCAAAAGTAAGATTCAGGGGTAGGTCCCCAAACAAGCGCAGGCCATCCATGTGTCCCAGGCCTAAGAAATTTGCATCAGGGGCTTAAAAATTCTAAGTATAAATAGGATCCAATGGAAGCCTCCACATGTCTTCTTGACGCAACTCCAAAGGTCAAACCGAGAGGTAAATCCTGAAATGAGTGTAGGCCTTCCATGTGGAAAATATTTGAGTTGAAGTAGGCCTAAGAGTCTCAAAATGCCCCGGTGTCCTACCTCTTCGCTTCTAATTTTTTATGTGGGCCCCAGCGGAGTTACGAATCATTTCATAACTTTTCTCCTTTTCACAAAAAGGCCAAAATCTACAAAATTCTTCGGAGACATATCCATCTTCGGGGCCAAAGTAATAATTTTTCCCTGCCAGTTCATATTTGTTGAATATCCAATCAGAAACTATTGGGGCCACAAGACCAATTTGAATTTTTTTATAAATGTAACAAAAGTGACAAGTTTCACCAAAAAGACACATCGGGCCATGTGCAATCAAAAAGGACCACGTATCCATGGATCTTGGGACAAAATTTTGACAGGGAAAACATGACTGTCAAAAAATAGAAGGAAGTAGAAACCTCGAATTCATGTCCATACTACAAATTCTTTCTCATGTCAGAGAAACTGTAAACAATACATGGCTCAATGTGATCCACAACCAAAGGAAAGGACTGACAAAGACATCTTGGTGAAGGAAAATGGTTTCACACATCCATACAGGGAGACATAAAATACATCAAACCATGTGGACTGAGAAATTTTGACCAAACAGGGTGAGATTAAATTGATCACCAACAGACCCCAGACGACACAGATGGAGATAGTGAAATAGTTATGCTATGACTTAAAATCTTATTAATGAACTCTTCAGTCCCTGTCATCTAGATGTGTTACCTTGGTTACTAATAACATAACACCTTTGTATTTCATGAAGGTAGTTAGCATAAATATGTGGGCAAGTGCATGAAGTTGGGGGGCCAAAAAGTGGACAAAAACCTGAAAACAGATGAAACGTGTACATTTTTTGCTAAAACGTTCTCATGTTTTAATTTTTTTTCTTGGTAATTACCGAAACCTTAATGCGTATGCATTATAAGGCATGACATGTATGTGTTTTGAAGAAGGAAAAATGTGTACCTATTTTATAAAAGCCAAAACGCATACACATTTTGAATAATATGAACCATGTATATGTTTTTGGGTGTCTTATACTTACAAAATAAAATGTTCAAGTATAAGAAATAATAAAAGTATAAGAAATAATAAAATTTTAAATTTATTTTAGTAAATATAAGAAATTAGGGTTACTCTGCACCTGATGGAAGTGGTCCCGTAGCTCCAACAGTTATAATCTAGAAGATAGTTTTTCAAAATATAATTTGGTCAGTACTTACTCATTTTCAAGATTTGAGCAAATGACCTAAAACTTTCAAGGCATATATATTGTAGTCGTTCTTTTTTTTGGGAAATCATATAGTCATTTATTAGGTTTTTTGACCTTTTAAAATGGATTATGGCCCTACCACTGCTTGAATTGGTACTGATTTTTAATTTTGGTCAATAATTCACTTTAGTGACCATGAATCAACTCTATGATGCTTATCTACTTATTACTAAAAAGAGATCCTCACTTTGTAGATAGAGGATTATTCCCAGAATGGGATTCCTATCCTATGGCCAAAATGAGGTGATTGTAATGTGTCTCCTCAAGGTGTGATAACAATACTAGGTGTTGAATGAGTTGTTATGAATAGTACCAAGTAATTGCATCAAGTCAACTTAGATGATTTCTCATTCTTAGAAACATGGTGCTCCATATAAAGATCATCCCCTCACTTTTCCTAGCTCTAAAAGCATCCTTTCATGGAATCAAATTCATGATTCTCATACATTTTTTTCTTATATGTCTCTTATGGAGACAAACTATGGCTTAATACTTCACAAATAATGGTCTTTGATAGCTTAATGACATGATTAGCTCATTTCAGCTTGTTTTGAAGGGTGTTCAATTAACTACATAATGGCCAAAAATGCCTTGTTAGGCCTTTAAAGGAACTTTTCTCTCAACAAAACTAAATGAGTAGATCGATCACCTTAAACACTATTCCCTACACACTGAAACACACTGAATGATATTTTTAGGACTTTTCTTTGGGTGAGGGTTTATGATTTAGGGTTTAGGGTTTAGGGCTCAGTGTTTAGGACTCAAGGTTTAGAGTTTATGGTTTTAGGTTTAGTTTTTAATGTTCATAGTTCAGATTTTAGGGTTTAAGGTTTAGTGTTTAAGGCTCATAGTTCAGATTTTAGGGTTTAGGGTTTAGGGATCTTGCCTTAGGGTTCATGGTTTAGGGTTTATGGTTTATGTTTAAGTTTAGGGTTTATGGTTAAGGTTAAAGGTTGAGGGTTTAGGTTTTGGGCTTCAGGTTCAGGGATTGCCTAGGTTTTCATGGTTTAGAGTTTGGTTTCTTTTTAAAGTTTAAATAGGGTTTATGGTTAAGGGTTAAAGGTTGAGGGTTTACGGGTTTAGGGTTAAGGTTCAGGGTTTAGGTTTAGGGGTCAAGGTTGAGGGTATTAGGGTTTATGGCTCAAGGTTAGGGTTTAGGTGTTTCAGGGATCAGTGGTTGAGGGTTTAGGGTTGAAGAGTTGAATGGTTCATGGTTGAGGGCGCAAGTTTTAAGTTTTTAGGGTTAAGGGTTTAGGGTCAAGGTTTAAGAGTTTGGGCTTAGGGCTTATGGTTTAGGGCCTAGGCTTCAGGGCTTAAGGGTTTAAGGGTTTAGGGTTATAGGTTTTAACGGTTAGGATTTAGGGAGTAGAGTTTAGGGTTTGAGGGGGGCTTATGTTTTATGGTATAGGGTTTAGGGTTTAGGGCTTAGGGTTTAGGTGTAGGGTTAAGGATATAGGGTTTACGGTTTAGGGTTAAAGGTTAAGGTCATGGTTAAGGGTTTAGGGAAAAGGGTTAAGGGTTTAGGGTTTAAGGCTCAAGGTTTAAGGTTTAGGGAATAGGGGTTAGGGTTTAGTGTTTAGGATTTAAGGCTCATGGATTAGGCTCACCCATTCAGTCACAGTAATGTTCTATGTCTTACCCACTATTATACGTATTGACAAAGAGTATTCAACAATAAAGAGTTCATCTACTTTGTAGGAAGAACATTCAAGGAAGTCATCACAATTTGATGCCTTTTATCTACTAATATTTTAAAGGAGGGAAATTCCCATTGCATGTGAATTGTTTCATTAACCGTAATGTTTTATGTGTTAGCCATTGTTAATAGTATTGACAGAGAGTATTCAGCTTAAAAAGGGTTCATCAAATTTGTAGGAACAAAATTCAAAGATATTCATCAAAATTTGATGTCTTTCATCTATTGATATTTTGAAGGAGGGAAATTCCCAATTCTCATAAACAAGGTAGTTGTAAAAGAAGATTTAATGATGGTTCTAGGCACAAGACTAGGAAATATGGTCCTAATATATTCTAAAAATGAACTCACTAATGAGACCTATAGGAAATATATGAGGTTTAGGGGTTAGAGCTTAGAGTTCTAGATTTAGTCTTTAGGGTTTTCAGATTAGGGATCATGGCTTAGGGTTCAAGGTTTAGGGTTTAGGGTTAAGGGTTTAGGGTTCAGGTTTTAGTGTTCAAATTTTAAGGTTTATTATTTTTGTTTTAGGGTTTATAATCTAGGTTTTAGGTCTCAAGGTTAAGGGTTGAGGGTTAAGGGTTTATGTCATAGAGTTAAGGGTTTAGGGTTTAGTGTTTAGGGTTTATGTTTTAGGGTTTATGGTTTAGGGCTTAGGGTTTAGGGTTTAGGATTTAGTGCTTAGGGTTTAGAGTTTACGGTTTAGGGGTCAGGGTTTGGGGTTTCTGATTTAGTTTTTAGGGTTCAGGGTTTAGGGTTTAAGGACCTTTAGGATTTAACATTTAGGGCTCAATGTTTAGGATTTACAGTTTAGGTCTTAGGGCTTAGGGTTTACGGTTTGTGGGTTAGGTTGCATGGTTTAGGGTTTACAACTTAGGGTTCGGGATTTAGATTTATAGGTTTAAGGTTTGTGGGTTAGATATGGGTTTAAGGTTTAGGGATTAGAGCTCAGAGATCTAGATTTAGGGTTTAGGTCTCAGGGTTGAAGACTCAAGGATTAGGGTGTAGGGTTCAAGGCTTAAGGTTTAGGGTTTAGGGTTCATGGTTCATGGTTTATGGCTTAAGGTTCGGGGTTCAGAGTTATTGGTTTAAGGTTTGGGGGTTAGAGCTTGGGGCTCTGGATTTTCTATTTAGGATTTGGGGCTTAGGGCCCAGGGTTTAGGGTCTAGGGTCAAGGGTTTAGGATTTAGGGGTAAGGGTTTAGGGTTTAGGATTTATTACTTTTGTTTTAGGGTTTAGGGTTTATAGTTTAGGGTTTAGGTCCCATGGTTGCGGGTTTAGGGTTTAGGTCACAAATTGTAGGGTTTAGGGTTTAGTGTTTAGGATTTAGGGATTATGGTTTAGGGTTTAGGGATCAGGATTTAGGGGTTAGGACTCATTATTTAGGGTTTAGGGTTTATGGGTTAGGGTTTATGGTTTAGGATTTAGTTTTTAGGGTTAAGGGTTTAACATTTAAGGCTCATGGTTCATGGTTTAGCGTTTAGGGCTTAAGGGTCAAGGTTTAGGGTTTAGGGATCATGGGTAAGGGCTAAATATTTAAAGATTAGGGTTTATGGCTTAAGATTCAGGGTTTAAGGTGTATGGTTTAGGTATCATGGTTTACGGTTTAGGGTTTAGGTTTAGGGCCTCGAGTTTAGGGTCTAAGGTTTAGGGTTTAGTGTTTTGATTGTAGAATTTAAATGCTAAAAGATTTAGGTTGAATGCTGAAAGCTTGAAAATTAACTATGTACTGACCAGATTATGATATAAAAATATCTCCTAAATTGTGACTAATGGAGCTGTGAGACTAGTTCCGTAAGGTGCATTGTGACCCTAATTTCTTATATTTACATAAATAAATTTAAACTATAAGAAATAATAAAACATAAATAATAATAAATGAAAAATTTAAACATTTATTTTTGTAAATAGAAGCATGTCAAAAGAATATACAATGTTCATACAATATAGAGCGTGTACACATTATAGCGTATACACATTTTGTGTTTTCTCTTTTTCCAAGCCATGCCTCAAGGCTTGGGATCTGGTTTGAATCCCTAACGCTAAGGCAAGGACCTGCACAAACACAACAAACAACATATTTTTGTAGGAAAATGTAAAAAATGCCACTTCCTTTATGATAAATAAAAATAAAAGAATTGATCCATTTAAAAAAATTATACCACAACGTAGAGAAGAATTTCTTCTTTCTAAAAATATAATTTTTCAAATTTTCTAATGAATATAAGGTTTCCATATTATTTATTTTCTAACTATTCCTTTTTATAGCTATTTTTTGAAGTTAAAATATTTCTATCTTTCATCATGTATGTTTGTTTTTGGGTCATCGAAATTGAAAAAAAATTTATACTAGCATAAACTAGGCATAATTCTATACGTATTCAAAAAACATTATAATTTTTGATATTTTTTGAGGTAATTAGGGGGGCACGGTCAGAGCTCCATTATTTTTCAAAACATAAAATTTATGTACTAGAAAAATCATAAATAAAATAATACTCGTTAAAAAACAAAAAAAAAATTCTAACACAAACTAGATGCTCCTAGCTATTGTTCTAGCGAAGGGTTTTCAAAAATACTCAATGGTGCTCAAAAAATGGTGGGGGGCATGAAATTCACTCTATTATGTTTTTTAACAAAAATAGGAGCACCTTTTGGTATTTTAGTTGTTTTACCCACTTAAACTTATCTATTTTCAATAAAATATAGTAGCTTAGAAACTAGACTCAAAATTCTACGATTCATATTTCTACAACATCTTCCAATTTTGAGTGTAACTATTTATAACAACTTGTACAAGTTGAATTTTTTTATTTTATAGAAAAATGCGTCCACTTAAGACACCCTTTTGGCCCCCCAACTTGGTGCACTTACCCATCTTATCTCACCTTAAACTCATATATAGTTTAGGCATATTGATTTGGAGGTTAACTGGTGGGTAGAAGATTGTAAGTAACTCTTTGCTAACAAAATTGAGTTGAAAGATGTTGACTTAATAGAAACCAGGAAACTAAAAACATTTTTTGTTAATTTCTTATTATGTCACTTAGGACATTAAGAATAAAATAAATTTCTCATGCGGAATAGCAAAATGCAGAAATATGGGATCTCACTTTGAAAACAAATCACTTGTGGTTCGTGTATGGTTCTAATGCTTCCAATCATGTACTTCTTTAAGATATTAGACAAGTAATTTTGTAACTCTTTTTTGATAAAGTGATGACATTAATCAGACCATAGTGCAATGCTAGAGTAAATCATATAACAGTAAAATGAGATTCGAGGTTAGGAATAATGTCACTCTTGGAGTCCTTATTGTAGATATCCTTATTGTAATATGTTCATTCCTTTTATGCTCACTTGAGTGGATGGTTGTAATTTTCAATCTCATGAGAAATTTGTTTTATTCCTTGGGAATCCTTTCATCTTGTAAAATATTTAAGAGTGTGTGGATTTAGAAAATTAAAAACTCATAAATGTAGTTTTGTGAAAGAAATTTTCAAGATTTATATTGTCTTGGAGAATGGAAGATTTGAATATATATGAAATGGATATACATTTATTTGATTTAAGTTGTTTTCAATATATCCAAGTTGATATAAATTCATTGCTAAAATATTATAAAGGGGTTAGAATCCATTTTGAAAGAAATGAGTAGCTTTTTGGATTACATTTACTTGTGAAATGGTTGTTATTAGAATAGTCACTAAACAAACAAAAGAAAATAAAAATCATCATAGTTTATTGTATCTCTTTGCCCCCTAGGATTGTGTGTTTTTGTTTTTATGTGCATGTATGTCTACATTCCTAACAATTGGTAACAAGGAATGTTGTGTATTCATGGATTATTTGGTGGTAAATGAATTTTATTAGTATTCCTATGTCCCATTGTTCATAGCCTAGTCTAAAACTCCTTACCTTTCTTCCCATATTCTTTCCATGCTCTGAATGACTTGGATAATTAATCAATTAAACCCTTTTCTTAGAATGTATATAATGTCACCTCTGTAGTGTAGGATTTCTTAATTTTCATTTGCTCTCTCTCTAAACTTGGTTACCTTGGAATTGTATATATATAGGAGTATATGAAGTCATATTTCCTTGCTTAGAATGTAGTTAATAGTGTTAGGATTAGGTAGAATGTACCAGATATCTATCTGGAGGTTTATCTCAAGTATTGAAAATCCCATAACTATTGTAGAGATGGTCCAATGTTACCCAAAAACACTAGTTTATCATTCACACAGGCATGAAAAATAAGAGGGTGTATGTATATATTAGTATTGATAAAACTAAGGCATAGTAGGATCATTAGGATCCATAGCACATTCCACTAGAGTACCTATTAGATTACGCAGTCTCATTGGAGGGGACCAGGTGAGTTGCTATGAATGTTGTGTTCTTGGACATCTTTTAGAGAGAGTGCCCACATAACACTAATAGGGCCATAATTTATTGCTAACGTTGTGGACTGTACTCATGCGGATCTATGCAGTGGGTCAAGAAATGGGGTGGGGAGGGGTTGCCGACCCTAGGGCATGACTCCATTGAGAATATAGGTAGATGGGAGTGGTATTCGAAGACTTCTATTCTATTTGATTCTGGATTCATATTAATCCTTTATTACACCATATTTAGTAGAGAATTGTAGGTTGTATATCAGTATAGATATGCGCGAACCTTGGTTTGGACATCCAGACCTTGGCTTTTTCTGGAGCCAAAAATCTCTATAGACTCCTTAATTAAGGAGTGCTGTAGTTAATTGGCCATGGGCATGCCTTTTTGAACCACTACCTTCTTTAATCTAAAATGTCCTTCACATGTGTGTGTGTGTGTATGTGAGTGTGTGTGTGTGTGGAATGGACATATACATATATACATATATACATAGAGCCAGATATATATATATGTATACCATATGTAGATGTATATGTCATGTATGTATGTATGTATGTATGTATGTATGTATGTATGTATGTATATATATATATATATATATATGTATGTGTATATATATATATATATATATATATATATATATATATATGGACGAACCACCACCATTTTACCTAGGCACAATTTCAATACAACTATGTAGACTCCTTCTCACAGTGGTGTGCAAAATGTGGCCGTGGTCATGCCTTTTTGTATGCTATTTACTGTTAATATAAAATAGGTCTACATAGATGGGTATATAGTATATATACATTTATATACCTATATGTATATATCATATATATCTATACACAGATATATACAAATGTTTTTCCTGTGCGAGCTGTCCATGGATTCCTCCCCCTAAAGAGACCCAGACTTGGGTATAATTGACTTGGTTTCAAGAATTTAGAACCTATACTCACACACTCCTTATAGGATGACCATACCTGATATTTGTGAGCTCATAGTATTTAGATGGAGGGCCTATCTTGATAAATTTCTATATCTATCCTACTTTATCACGTTTAGGGTGCACTAGTGATGTGTTTGTGTAACAAGAAGGATGGATCTTAGTGGTTGTGTGTGTGGACTTATTTTAGACAACTTAACAGAAGTGCAACGATCAAGAAGAGATTACCCCATTGTAAAACATTTATTATTGAATAAATTAGATCAGTTGAAGCAGGCCACAATATTAAAATATCTAAGATTGATCTTAATTTTGAGTCATGCATACAACTAAAATGGATTACAGATGTAGATATCCACAAGTCATATTTTTACACATGATATGAGGTAGTACTGAAGTTTCACAATGGTTCCTTTTGGTTTGACGAATACCCCCGTAGATGTTCATGAACTTGATAAATAGGGTTAGCTAGGATGTTTTTGGATTGATTCAATGATCATATTTATTGACAACATTATGATATTCTAAGGTACACATGAAGAACATGAGGAACACCTTCATCAGGTTCTGCAGTGTCTTCGTGAATAGCATATTTTACCGGTGAAGGACTGAGGAACAGAAGCTCTGTGAATTATTCTAAGTTAAAGGTGCATCGTTTGGAGCTCTTTAAGGATCATTTTTTGGAGCAGGTATTGTTGTTGCAAAATCACAGCACCCCTGGATGCAGATCAGGTTTCTAGGTTGATCACTTTGGCATCCAGTCTGATTGCATAACACTAAATCCTTTCTCCAGGTGTGGGACCTGTAAAATGAGAAAGGAATCTCTAGAGAAGGCCGGTTCCTGCTCCTAAACTACCTGCCGCAAGCTATTCCAGTGCAGGACAAGCTAATCTAATCCTAATCTAACCATGCTAAGGAGACAGAGAGAGAGAGAGAGAAGGGAAAAACAGAAAAAGCCTACACTAAAACGGTGATACACGAGAGAAGGAGAATGTTGAACCTCTATCAAAACTGCCATGGGATAAAGAGAGGTGAGCAATGGGAAGGATGGACAGATGCATCACAGGCCCAAGGATAGATTTCAGACAGAAAATGTCCCAAAACTCCATGAACACAGCTCTAGACCTGCAATGAACATTCAAAAATGCACAAATACCTACAATGAAGAGAGGCAAGAGGAAAACAAGTGAAGAATGAGCAAGGATGGACAGATGCATCACAAAACACATTTTTTGTTTCTTCAGAAGTTTGCACAGAACATCATTCCATTAGTAAAAGGAAACAAACACCATTACAGAGTAGGGAGGAGGTTCGAGCTCCATTTTCAACCCTAGAGAAGAAAAGAAGAGAGGGCAGAGCAGAACTGATGAACAACTTGTAATGTTCTCCATATAAAATGAGAGCAAATATGGCTTTATACAATGCATGGGTCGAGCCCAGGAGACAAAAAACATAGGAAAACGTGTAAGACTAGCCACAACCACTTGACCAGGTCGCATTCTAAATCATCTAAAATTGGTGGTTGAGACATCACTTCTGGCCATGCTGGCAAGAACGAATGCGACTGTCATGCTACATTAAAGACTGGTTTTTGAAACATCACTTCTGGCCATTATCATGCGTCAGAGCCGTTTCTCAATTTTCTCTCTCCAGAACTGCACCAAAATTCGAAGATTGATCCTAGAATCATGTAGAGAATTTCATACAGCTTTCCGTTGATATAAGGAACGTGCAAATCTGAGCTTTGGATCGAAAGTTATAGATGGTCTAAAGTTTTACGGCACGGAAAGCAGGCGAAAACACGGATTCCGCGCTTCGACACGTGGCACGACACGTGGTAGGCTCTGATTCGCTGAATGATTCTCTCTCCTCTACCTTTCGGCTGGGCTTTCTTTTGAAATTTCCTTGTGGGCCCCTTAAACTTGGACACGTGGCACTATCCCATTGATTCGGGCCGGCAGGGGCTTCAGGGCTCACCCTTTGAATTTTTGAGCTTTTCCCTTGTGCCAAAACTCATGCCATTTGATTGGTCTAACGGGCCTTCCCTAGCTCTTTCGTGCCATTCGCGTATATTCCATAGGAGATGTGTCCTCTTTTGCTATTAGCTCGGGACTGACCCCTCAAAATTCACACTTTGACCTTTGGACTTCCTTGTCCCTTATCTACCGATGACGTGTCGTGATCTGGTTGGTTCTCAGCCCTTTCAGCTCCTTCGCGTCCCTACACGTCCTTTCGTCCCGGATGTCCCAGTATGAAACTTTCCTGTTCCGGCTGAACCGGACGGTTCGTGTCATCATGGCCCAAATGTCCCAATTGATTCCAAACTGTTTGTTCCCATTTGCAGCCAATCCGGACTAGTTCATGTACTTCGCGTACCGCTTGTCATGAACTGTCCCTTGCTTCAGCAGCTTAGTTGTTTTTCGTTCCTCTTTCGGCCCGATCAGCTTCCTTCGCAACCCACCGCGTACTTCTGTTCCCAGATGAACCCTTTGCTTCACGGTCCGCCTGGAGGATTTTCGGCCGATCCGCGCTTAGATGTCCCAAATGTCCTGACTGAAACCTAGGACTAGGACTTAGTCATTTTTTTATGATTTTTCCTGGATCAATCTACATGCTTGGAACTACAAAACTCTGATGCATGTTATCAAAATTTACCCTAGGGGGGTGAAATTTTGACAACAGTTTGGCGACTCAGCGGGGTCATCTTCCTACTAGATGAATGATCAGTATCCTGAAGCAATCCATTGGGCATGGAGTCATAAGCAAGCCTGAAAACTGATCTGAACTTTGAAAACTTCCCTCTGAGCCACTTGAAACCCACCGGACATGGAGTTGTTCTTACCAAAATGCCACTGAAATGAACTGTGCAAGAGCAGAACCAGCAACACCAAAACAATGTATAGAACTGAAAATCATACATGCTCCAAAATGAAACATGTAGAGTGTGCACAAGCACTTCTTCTGCTGAAAGAAAACCTACCTACTCTATTCTAACTGGGAGAAAAGGCAAGCTAAACAAACCCTGCAATTGGTTGTGAGAAATAGCTTCCCTTTCTTCAAAAGTGGCAGCCATGCAATTGTTTTGGAGCTGATCATGGCTGTTAGGATGAGTGGAAAATCAACAAGAAGCTGGTATTCCACAAAAATCATCAAGGTATCAGCTGAAGGCAAATTCAATACCTCTTTTAGTTGCTCTGCATTTGGATTGAAGAGGTATGACAGCTGATCCTTGGTACTTTGTAGCTCACCCTCACGCTCAGAAGAAAGCATGACTGGTTGTGACTTCTCCTTTGGCTCCAACGAAGCCAAATACCTGATTGGGCAAGGTATGGTCAGTTTGAGTATGCACATTGCTGTGATTTT
Source organism: Taxus chinensis (assembly GCA_019776745.2). Classification (NCBI taxonomy): domain Eukaryota; kingdom Viridiplantae; phylum Streptophyta; class Pinopsida; order Cupressales; family Taxaceae; genus Taxus; species Taxus chinensis. Next base: position 823,759,607 of record CM034149.1, read on the forward strand.
CAACTCCAAGAATGGAGTTCTTCTTGTAGACCCTCCTGAATGGATGATGTGGAAGAAATGGTGAGAATTCCTTCTGCCCTTTCACTTCCTCCAATGAAGGACATGAAAGATTAAAATCTTCCAATCTTGATTCCGAAGAGTTGTTATCAGATGCAGGCTGCTGCAAATGAATGTTCTCCTTCATGACAACAGACTCTAGTGTTTGGAATGTGGATGATGAAAGAGAGAATGGTGGAAACTCAATCGGTTCTTCTCCATCAAAACAGTCCTCCAAATCTGACAGATAAACTACCTCATGAGTGTCCTGCTGCAAAATGTTCAAACTCTCCCATGGTGTTCTCTTGATCTGCAACTTGATCACCATGGTTTCCTTCACCTTCTAGAATTGATTTTGAGAGATCAAACTCCTCTTCAGTACTAGAACTTGAGAGAGGTGAAGTAGAAAGAAGAACTGAAGGTTCTCCTGTAGCCTGCTTTGTGCTCAAAGCTCTTAGATCTGTACTTTTCTCCTCCACAACTAGGATGTGCTCCTCTTCTTTTGCCTTTGGAGCAGCTTCTCCCGCCTCTACTACTTGAAGGAAATCTTGCTCTTGATATAACTCTTCCTCTAGCACGAAGTTTGTCAATTCAAACTCTTCAATCTGCTGCTCCAGAGGACAAGTTGGGGCTGCAAGATCTTCTTCTTCTGCTGCAACAGAATCAGTTCTGACCACCATTTGTTCAACCTTAGCCTCTTTTGTAGGCTTAACCATCAAGGGGATTTTTGTTATCCCAAATTTGGCAGCCCAATTCCTCAATTTGTCTGTCATTTCTTTTCTGTTTGGCTCTTCCTCTTGCTGTCCTTGATGACTGATTGTTTCAATTTCTTCTTCCCCACATGGAATTGGGAATGCAAGAGGAGGGATGGGTTGTAACTCAACTGATTTTACAATTTTTTGTGGTGGTGGAGGAGGTGAAACCTCTTGTTTCTTTGGAGGAGGGGGTATTTCTATTAGCTTTTGTGGAGGGGATGACTGTTTGGAAGGGAAAAGGAAAGAAGAATCGAGATGAGGTGGAAGACTAGGGGGTGGAGAAATGGATTCAACACTTGGGACAGTAGATGGAGAGTTTAAAGCTTGACACTATTGAGATGAAACAGATTGGGAAAGAGGAAAAGAAAAGACATGAGAAGGTGTGCTTACCCATTGACAAGGTTGTTAAATACTCCTCTCATAGACCTCTATTTCTTCAATCCACTTTGCAAGCAAAGGCAGCGTTGCAATCATGAAGTCAAACTTCTCCTGAGGGCTGTAATGCCTTGGAAAAGGTCCCACCCATGGACAGGGTGCTCCACAACCGATTCCAAATGCTCTCATCTGTGCCTAAGCCCTGGACTGCACTATGTTTACCTCCATCTTTTGGATCTTCTCCAACAGACCGACATCTTGCATCTGATGGTCTTCATTGTATGCATACTCTTACTCTTGGAAGGCTCCATAGCCAAACTGACTTTGGAACTGCTGCTCATATGGGTATGCATACTGATCTTGAATCTGCTCAAAATGTTGATTTGGAGGATTTGTAAAACATGTTGGAGGTGGAATATACTGCTGTTGTTGATGTGAATTCCATGATGGAAATGAAGTCATGATTGCACAACTTCATAGAATGAGAGAATGATGGAAGAGATGGAAGGAAGAATGGATAGAAAAGAATGAAAATGAATGGAAAGGAAGGTCTGCAACTTCAGAGATGGGTTGTTGACCAGATGGAGTCACCAGATGTGTTTGCAAGTGCCTCCAAAGGCTGAAATCTTCACAGGAACACATCAACCTGCAAAAGATGAAGTGGAAGACCTCTAGGGTACCACCGGGTGTGCCAAAACTGTTGATGCAAAATCATAGAACCCCTGGATGCAGATCAGGCTTCTAGGTTGATCACTCAGGCATCCAGTGTGATTGCACAACACTGAATCCTTTCTCTAGGTGTGGGACTTGTAAAATGAGAAAGGAATCTCCAGAGAAGGCTGGTTCCTGCTCCTAAACTACCTGCCACAAGCTATTCCAGTGCAGGCAAGCTAATCTAATCCTAATCTAACCATGCCAAGGAGACAGAGAGAGAGAGAAGGGAAAAACAGCAAAAGCCTACACTAAAACGGTGATACACCAGAGAAGGAGAATGTTGAACCTCTATCAAAACTGCCATGGGACAAAGAGAGGTGAGCAATGGGAAGGATGGATAGATGCATCACAGGCCCAAGGATAGATTTCACACAGAAAATGTCCCAAAGCTCCATGAACACAGCTCCAGACCTGCAATGAACATTCAAACATGCACAAATACCTGCAATGAAGAGAGGCAAGAGGAAAACAAGCGAAGAACGAGCAAGGATGGACAGATGCATCACAAAACACGTTTTTTGTTGCTCCAGAAGTTTGCACAGAACATCATTTCATTAGTAAAAGGAAAAAACGCCATTACAGATTAGGGAGGAGGTTCGAGCTCCATTTGCAACCCTAGAGAAGAAAAGAAGGGAGGGCAGAGCCGAACAGATGAACAACTTGTCATGTCCCCCTTTTGAAAGAAGCCCATCTGTACAATATATAGGAAGAAAGAGAGAGGGAAGAGAGGAAATTCGAAACTACCACAACCACTTCTAGGTCACATTTTAAATCATCTCATTACGGTAGAAGCAGCGGATTCTGGCAAAACAACAGGCTGTCTGCTGCATTAAATCTGGTTGTTGAAGTGTCACTTCTGGCATTACCATGCGTTAGAGCCATTTCTTAACTTTCTCTTTCTAGACTACACCAAAATGAAAGATTGATCCTATAATCATGTAGAGAATTTCAACAGATTTCCGTTGATATAAAGAACGTGAAAATCTGAGCTCTGGATCAAAAGATATGACGATCTGAAGATTTAGGGCACGGAACAGACCAAAACAGATTTTGAAATATTTTCCCGCGCTTCTCCACCTGGATGACACGTGGCAGGATCTGATTCACTGAATAATTCTCTCTCCTCCACCTTTCCTCGGGCTTTCCTTTGAAATTTCCTTGTGGGCCCTAGCCGGGACACGTGGCACTATCCCATTGGTTCGGGCTAACCCTTCAAAACTCACCCTTTGACTTTTTGACCTTTTTCCTTGTGACACGTGTCATGATTTGATTGGTCTGCGGGCCTGCCGGCTCTTGTTATCACCGAATCAAAGCACCCCTGTGCATGTATTTAAACTCACAGTGTGATTGGATAACATGGGTACTATCTCCACGTTGTGGGACTTGCTACTTGAGACAGAACTCCAGAGAAAGCTGGTTCTTGCTCCTAAACTACCTGCCACAATCTACTCTAATGCAGGATAAGCTAACTGTTCTAATCTAAATTTTCAAGGGACCAGGGAAAGAGAATACATAAAATGAAAGCCTACACTAAAGCGGTGATACACCAGAAAAGGAGGGTGGGAGAGTAGTCTCCAAATGTGTGAAATACAGAGGCAAAGTGCACACTAGAAGAGGTGATGACAGTTCTCCATAATCTAGCAAAATGCATTCACAGTAATATTTCAAGCACGCACAATGATAATGAATTCCTACAAGAACATAATAGATAGACACAATATTCTCATAGAAGGATCAAAGGGGCAAGAAGAATGCAAGAAAGCACAGCAGGGGAAGATATATCCACAAACTGGTATTTTATTGCTTCATGATATGCACAGTTCAATCTATTACAAGATAAGGGCCTGGATCACCATGCAAGGAGTCCACTACAAGGACCTGTAACACACTGGCTTCACAAATCAATTTTGATAGAGCTTTGTTACCCAAAAACTCTCCTCTCTACAATGAGCCCAACACTCCAATTTATAGAAAAATGAGAAGGAAAAGAGAAGGGAATATGGAAATCCCGAAATCTGTCCTTCAACCACCTGTAAGAGGCATTAAATTGAGTGGAATGGGTAAACATTACTTGCAAAATGCTCCCCATACTGTCCCATATGCTGCAGCAGAGAAGGAATGATGACCATGCCTCTTAATTGCACTCCTAGCTACCAAATAAAACACTGTTCTGAACCCGGCCACGTTTTCTTAAAAAACCAAAACAATTTCTGATCAAATCTAGAATTTCTTGATTGCTGTGCATCGGGCTCAGAATCACGATTCCAACGGTACCAATTTTGTGTGATTTCGTTGAGAAATGCAAAAGTTATGGCCTTCTGAGTGCGGGCAGCTATTTTGGGCCTGGCAGGTGTTTTCTGTCATTTGATGGGAAAGAGCATTGACTGACTGGAGCCGAATATGTTTCTTTTATTTAAATATATCTACCCTCATTAAAATTAAGAAATCTAGTTTTTGTGGCGTAGAGGACGTCGTGCTCATTCCAGAAAGTCCAATTTTATGAAAATCGGAGCTCGGAGTCAAAAGTTATGGCCGTTTGAAGTTTCCGGACCAAACGTTGACTTTTCTTCCCTGCCTTCGGCCTTTTCGGCTTTTCACGTCCCACGCGTCCCTTTGTCCCATTTGGTTTCAGTGCTGAAATTTCCCATTTCGGCCGAACCGGCCGGTTCACGTACTCGCAGCTCATATGTCCCATTTGGTTTCGGACCGTCTGGGACAAATTCACCCGGTTCGGCCGGTTCGCGCCCTTTTGTCCCAATTGTTCCAGGACAAAAGTTCTCATTTCGGCCGGTTCGGCCGGTTCGTGTACTTTGTCCCGCTTGTCCCAAAGGTGACCCTCTCAGCAGTTAGCCAATTTTCTCTTTTCGGCCAGTTCAGATTTCTGCGTCCCGCGCTTCCTTTTGGCCCGGATGTCCCAATTGCTTTCGGACCGTCTGTGCTCATTTCGCCCGGTTCGGCTGGTTTGCACCTTTTTGTCCCAGATGTCCCAATTGCTCCTAGGACTAGAACTTAGCCGATTTTCACCATTTTTTCTGGATCAACCTTCTTGCCTTCTGCAACCTTTTACTGCATTTTCTCAGAGCTTGCTCCTAACTACCTGGACAGGAGAGTTAGAAAAATATCTGAGAGAACCTCAGAAACATGATGTTTGCTCTGAATCAATCAATGTGCCTAGGACTTGAATATTCTGATGCATGTTATCAAAATTACCCAGGGGGGGTGAAATTTTGACAACAGCTCTTTCGCGCCCTTCGCGTCTTTTTGTCCCAGATGTCCCAGTGCTGCTTGGGACAGAAACCTCCGATCTGCCCGAAATGGGCTTCCTTGTCCCTTATCTGCTGATGACGTGGCGTAATCTGATTGGCTCTCGTCTTTTTCGACTATCCGCGTCCCTCACATCCCTGCGGCCCAGATGTCCCAGTGTGAAAGTTTCCTGTTCCGGCCGAACCGGCCGGTTCGCGTCTTTCGTGTCCATTTTTCCCAGATGTCCCTTTGCTGCTTGGGACAAATTCTTCCGAACCGCCTGAAATGGGCTTCCCTTGCTTCACCACTTCGCCTTTTCGTACCCTCGCAGGCCGATTGTTTCTTTGCGAAAATTCTCTGTTTCGGGCAAACCGGCCGATTCACGCCCTTCGCGTCCCTCTGTTCCAATTGTCCCAAAGGCGACGTTGAGCAGGACTTAGCCAATTTTCATGATTTTTCCTGGATCAATCTACATGCTTGGAACTGCAAAACTCTGATACATGTTATCGAAATTTACCTTGGGGGGGTGAAAATTTGACAACACGTATATTTCTAAGAGGTTCATTGAGTAGTGGATTGATGAGTTCCACAATCTTCGACAGGCCTCCATGATGGCAGTAGAGTATGAGGGATGGTTCTTGGATCTATTCCAGTATGTAGATTATATGTAGGATGAGTAGGTTGGAGTCCATAGGTTCATCAAGGGCCTAATCTTGGACTTGGGAGGGGCAGTGCACATACATTTCCTATAGAAATTATCAAAGGTCGTGGAGAAGGCCTATATTGTAGAGGAAACCATGGGGAATATGAAATAGGCACATGATAGAGTGAGGATTCACATATAATAGTTGTGGGACAATAGATTGAGGGGATCAACTACTCCTCCTCATGGTGGACACACATTAGCATAGTCTTCCTTCCGGCCTCCTCCACCTCCTCAGTAACAACAACATCATCACACTCAACCACCCTTTCAACCTCCACATCATCATGATGATCAGAGAGGGCATAGTATGGAACCTTTAGCTTGGGGACCCAATAGGACATATGCTCCACCTAGAGCACAGTTGACACAAGCACATCCACCACAACACCCATAGATATCTATGCTCGTATCATCAGGTCCTTCAACACATAGTACTGGGCCACCCAAAGGATTATCTACATAGTGGAGGGGACCAAACACTTGCTACAGATGTGGCGTGCATGGACATCATTGGAGAGAGTTCCCTTATAACCTTGCTAATCAGGGTAAGACACTTGTTTCTGAGCCTATTTTTGGTGACATGGATAGGAGCCACAAGATTTATGCAGTGGTCAAGAACCACCAGACAGAGCACTAGGGTACAATGATAAAGACCACAGGTAACATTGGTGGTATTTCTTTCCCTATTTTATTTGACTCAAAATCATCAGATTCTTTCATTTCATCATACTTAGTAGAGCATTACAGGCTAGTGACAATTAAGAAGGGTCTTAGTTGGGATGCCGAGATGGCTTCTGAAGCCGAGATCTCAATTGACTCCTTAATAAACGAGTGGTTAATAGACCTAGGACCCTTCACCACTACTCTGTATCTTCACATCCTTCCCTTGGGTTCTTATGGAGTGATTTTTGGTATGGATTGGTTGTCTACACACAGAGAAAAATTTGATTTCTATAGTAAGATTATATATTGTGTAGATGATTTGGATGTGGAGTCAGTGATAGTTGGAGTCAGGCGACCCATTTTTATTTGCACTATTTCTGCTATGTAGCTAAAGTGGTGTGCGTGATGGGGTTATCAGCTATATGCTATTACAATTAGTGATAGGTTGGAGGATTAGGTTAGTGGACCTTCACTTGATGATCACCCCATTTTGTAGGAGTTCTTGGATGTGTTTCCTAGTGAGATGTCAGGGATGTCCCCTTGTGTGAGATATATTTTCACATTGACTTGGTTCCAGGAGTGGAACATATCTCGTGTGCTCCTTACATGATGACCACACCTGAGCTATGTGATCTCAAATTGTAGCTTAAGGGACTTCGTGAGAAAGGCCTAATCTGTCCTAGTGTATCCCCTTGGGCTGCATAGTGATTTTTATGAAGAAGAAAGAAAGATCCTTGCGTCTGTGTGGACTATCATCAGCTAAACAAAGTAACAATCAAGAATCTTTACCCCCTTTCTCACATTGATTATTTATTTGATCAGATGAAGGGGGTCATTGTATTTTCTAAAATTGATATTAAGTCAGGATACCATTAGCTGAGGAACACTGAGGAAAATATCCACAAGTCAGCTTTCCGCACGAGGTATGGCCACTATGAGTTCAAAGTTGTGCCATTCGGCCTTTCGAATGCCCCTACAGTGTTCATGATTTTGTTGAACAGGGTGTTTAGGACCTTTTTAGACCATTTTGTACTCATTTTCCTTGATGAAATCTTGATCTTCTCACGTATGCATGAGGATCACGTGGATCACCTTCATTAGGTTTTGGAGTGTCTTCATGAGCAACAACTTTACAGGAACTTGGTGAAGTGTGTGTTCTTCTAGTCACAGGTGTAATATTTGGGTCACATCATTTCCGGGGAAGGTATCACAGTCAATCCTTACAAGATTAGAGCTATTATGCACTAGTCAACACATACTAGTGTGACTGAGGTGTGTAATTTCATGGGGTTGGTAGGATACTATAGGATATTTGTTTAGGAATTCTCTCAAATTGCGCACCGCATCACTTCCCTTCAACAGAAATGGAAGAAGTTCATTTTGTCAGATAGATGTGAGAATGCCTTTAGGACACTGAACAAATGCCTTACTAAATCACCTATTCTTGCAGTGCCATAACCTCAAGGTGAGTTCTTTGTTTGCACAGATGTTTCTCTGGCAGGCTTAGGAGGTGTGTTGATGCAAGAGGGCCATATTGTAGCTTTTGAGTCTCACAAACTCAAGGATTATGAGCTTAATTATATGAATCATGAAATAGAGCTTGTTATAGTTGTTTATGCTTTGGTTTAATGGAGACACTTCCTTCTTGGTTGGATATTTATACTCAGGACTAATCACTTGAGTATTGGTCACCTCTTCACGCAACCTAATCTCAACACACGTGAGTGGCATTGGATGGAGTTTATTTGCGAGTATGACATGGAGATAGAGCATGTGAAGAAAAAGGAGAATGTGGTTATAGAAACCCTAATTAGATGGAGACATGTGGCTATGGCAACCTCAGTTAGTACAAATTTGCAGAGCAGGATTTTGTAGAAACTTCCTCACGATAGCTTCTACCTTATAGACAGACCAGAGATTGAGTCTCAGAGACCCCTTGAGGGGAATTTTAATGGATTATCATTAGATGAAGATGGTATTCTCAGGAAAAGAGGTAAGATTTATGTTCCAAGAGATGGAGGCTTGAGACAGGATATCTTGGAAGAGGCTTATCATGCACCTTATTCATCCCATCCAGGGGTGAAGAAGATGCACACAAATTTGAGATAGCTTTATCATTGGAGAGGCCTTCGGTGGGATGTAGCTCAATTTGTGTCATGATGTTTAGAGTGTTAGAGGGTGAAGGAAGAGCATCAACATCAAGCTGGACTTCTCTACCCACATGCCATACCGAAGTGGAAATTGGACACCATTTTGATGGATTTCATTGTAGGGCTACCAAGATCGAGATACCACCACGATGCCATCATGGTCATTATGGATAAATTGACGAAAGTGGATCATTTTTCTCTGGTAAAGGCCACCTATATAGCTAGTGAATTAGCATGGGTATACCTTGATGAGATTGTCAAGTTGTATGGGATTTTGCTGAAGATAATCTGTGATTGCAATCCCTTGTACAGTTCTCACTTCTGGACTGCCACGCAGTGGTTCTTGGTACGATTATCAAATTCAGCACAACTTATCATCCAGAGACAATTGGATAGAATAAGTGAGTGAATCAGATCTTAGAGAATATGTTGTGGATGTATGTCATGGACCAACAATCTAGGTGGGAGGAGTACTTGTATTTGGTTGAGTTTGCCTATAACAATAGTTTTTAGAGTTCGATTGACATGGATTTTTTCAAGCGGGACACCTTTCAATTAGATAGATTGGAGTACTGGATTTCTTTTGGGCTGGATTTAGTATAGGATATGGAGCAAAAAGTTGTCTTGATTTGACAAAGGCTTTAGGATGCTCAGGATAGGTAGAAGAAGTATGCAGATATGAGGAGGACAGATAATAGTTTTGAGGTGGAAACGAAGGTGTTTCTTCATGTTAGGCCTCATAAAATTCCTATCCAATATGGAAAATGCTCTAAGTTAGCTCACGTATTTGTGGGTCCCTTCAAGATCTCAGAGAGTATCGATCCATTGGCCTACCATCTAGCATTGCCACCCAACTTGTCTTGTGTGCATGATGTGTTTCATGTATCTGTACTTAGGATATATATTCGATATCCCTCTCGTGTATTAGATTAGAATGCATTGCAGGTGCAGGAGTAGGGGAAGATGTCAATGAAGCCCATGCACATCATAAAGTGTAGCACCCTGGGCCTTTGAGACCATAAGATTGACCAAGTGCGGGTCCAATGGGATAAATACAATGAGACTACAGCCACTGAAGAGGATGCTACTATTTTGCGAGCTCAGTTTCCTCATCTATTCTAGTGACTTCTAGGAGGAAGTCGAATCTAAGGGGAGGGGAATGTAGTGCCCACTCCTCTTCGACACTATTCTATCTTGATATTGAGAATATTCGAACTGATGTTTAGACATTTGATTATGATACATTGATTAGTAGATGATAGATTATATTGATATGTGAATTATTGACACTATGATATTACGTTTTATTATGATGCACTAGATAGTGATTTTAGATAATTAATATATGTTGATTTTAATGATATGGATTCCCTACTGACACATCATGTTTTGGGATGTTTTGAGTAGAATTGTAATCTTATGGATGCTATGTTTAGAGTTTAAGATATTGATGGAAAATAGAATTGTTAAATGTTGAATGACGAACATTGATTTTATATGCATATGTTCTCGATTTTGTTAATACGGATAAAAGGCCAATAGAGAGGTATGTTTTTGTGTGTAGGAATTTTATCACAAAAATAGAAGGAGATAGGGGACCAACCACAGAAGGATGTTGATTGTTGAGCAATGAGGCCAAAATTGATAACTTGTGTAATGTTGTTTAGTGTGAGTTTTGCATGTCTTGTTTGGAAGTCTCCCATGGGGGGTGATTTCAAATGTGTGGCCATGGGGTGAATTGTGTCCCTTTCTTTAATTTTTTTATGTGTTTATTTATGTTTTGTGTATTTAAATTTGGAAAAATATGTCACTTTATTAGCATGTGTAAATGCGTGTTTATTAGACTTAACACTTCTTGTTTTGTTTAACCAAAGTAGAGATGTGACTAATAGTGATTATGAGATATTGTAGTCCTTGTGTAAGTAGAATTTATATTAATTTGGGAGTGTTTTAACTCCACCCCAAGTTAAAAATTTAGATTTTGAACTTGGGGGCACTTTTGGAGACTTGTGGGACAAACAAGACTTGTCCCATACCTCTTAATTTGACCCAACAAGTCTTACCTTTGGGTTGGGAAGATTAATTTTGACTTCTTTGTCAATTTTTGAGTGTAAGAGAAGGACAATAATTTCAATTTATTTCTAATCCAATTTATTATGTCCCTTGAAAG